>OY856410.1:1322489803-1322889803 GCA_963693085.1 Alisma plantago-aquatica
AAAGAAGGATGTGATGAAGGAAAGATCCCAATCTTCATCGTCTAGGCGCATGGGGCTAACATTGAGATTGAATGGATTGGGTGGTACAACCCAGGATGGATCAAACTCATAAATTAATTTTTGATTGATCCATTTATCAGTCTAAGAATTAGCATTCACATCAGAGTTGACTACCTTATGATAGAGTTCAGTCACTCTTTTTGTGTTTCATTTAATAAAGGCCCAAGATGAAGAGCATGGCTTGTTCATCATCTTGGCACCCCTCATGTATTTCTCCTTCATGACTCGCACCCAAGGTACATTTGTGTTATTGAGACAATTCCACACATTTTTCAACATGAGTGATGTGTTTTGATTGCATGTGTCTTTGATACCTGAACCACTCATTTCTTTAGGAGATATAAGTTTCTTCCAAGATACAATAGACATCTTATTTTTGTCATGACCACCTGACCAAATGAAGTTCTTGACTTGTTTATTAATGTCATCACACAGAGATGGGGATAGACAGACCATTTGCATTGTCTATGCAGATAGATTGTAGGGTGCTTTAGGTCAGTGTGATTCTCCCAGTCTGGGAAAGAGAGACGTGCTGACCAACTATTCATGCGATCTTTGATAAAATGAGATAATATATTGATGTGTCAATCGATTCACTTGGTGATGAAGAATAGGCACTCTGAGATAATGACCCAAATCCTCTGTGGAGTCAATTCTAATATGTCTACAAAAGATTCACTTTTCATCTCTGAGATAATGACCCAAATCCTCTATGAAAGTGTTTGAGGAAAAGTAGCAATGAGATTTTTCTTTAGAAATGATTTTCCCTGAGCCAACAACAGAGGCATTGAGTACCTTCAGAAGAATATCTACTTGTTTAATATTAGCTTCTGCCATTAATAGGATGCCATCAACAAAAAGAACATGAGTGAGAGGTAGGTCATTTCTCATGAGCTTGATTGGTTTCCATTGTTTGTTGTTGACATCTTCATTAACACCTTGCCTAACTCCCTGAGTGGAAGTGAACGGTTCAAGGGGGACCCTTCCCATAAGATAGAAGTGTGACCACTAGTGACAAACTACATAATCAGTTTAATTGTTAAGCTAGGCATTCCAATCTTGAGTAGTGTATCATGAATAAATGACCATTGCATCTTTGAAACGATTTAGAGAGGTCTAGTTTTATACAAACCCATTTCTTGTTTCTAGATTTTTCTTCATAAAATGCTTAACTTCCTGAACATGCACAATATTAACATTGATCCAATGCCCCAGAATGAAGCTAGATTGTATATCTAAGATCCAATTAGTAAGGTGTGGTTTTAAGTGTTGAACTAAGATTTTTGAGATTAATTTGAACCAATTGTTATTCAGGGAGATAGGCCTAAATTCTGAGCACCGCTGGGGCTGTCTTGTCTTTGGGCTTAGAAACATATAAGAATCAGAGAGTTGATGATTGATAGTTCTAGAGTTAAACAAGTGTTGAACAGTTTGTATGACTAGTCCAGAGAGTTTCTCCCAGTTGGTTTGTAGGAACTCATTATAGACATTGTATGGGCCGTGAGCTTTGGAAGAAGACATTAAGAAGATTGTTTTCTTGATTTCATCATGACCAGGGGTATGAGCTATGAAATTAAGTCTTTATGAAGAGAGTGTATGGAACCAACCTACATAGGCATGGACTATTTCAAGTTGTTGTGAAGGAGCTTCATCGATAGTCGTGAGATGAAGAAAATACTCCCAAACAAGTAGCTTTAGAGTGGTGGGGTCATCAAACAATTCACATGCATTATTTTATTGTCAACTGAGCTTGACAAAATAGCACTTCTCCTTGACATAGGAATGAAATAATTTAGTGTTGCCATCACTTGCTTCATGCCATTTGATGTGAGATTTTTGTTGCCAGTCCATTTCTTCTCGTAAAAGTAAATGATGTATTGTTCTTGTAAAAAGAAGATAAAAGACCATTGGTCGTATTGGGATGGTTGGTGTTGATTACCTAGAATCCATCGATCTCAGATAGAATGTTAGTTTTCTCTTTTCATCTTGCATAAGCATTTGATTTCTTTCATTTAATGGAACCCTATTGGAATGTTGGAAGGGCATCAAGAAAAGAGAGATTTGGGTTCCATGCCATAAATAGGGAGTTGTAAAAGTCAAGTATAAATGCCCATCTTTCTTTTAGTTTTAAAAACATGGTGTTGGCCCCTTTAGGAGGAATACTGGTCATCGAGATGGGGTTATGATCTGAATACATCTGAGGCAAAATAGTAGATTTGTAACCTCTATCGATAGAAAGCCAGATATCATTTGCAATCACCCTATCAAGTTTCTTAAGCAACTGGAGGCGCTTAAAAGTGTAAGAGTGTTTGTGCATCTATACTTCTACAAGGCAAGTGTGAATGAGTATTTCTTTGAATAAAGGCTATTACGCTTGTCAAAATGAGTGTCGCCCTTTTTCTTAGTGATGTCACTGCCTTCAGCCCCACCAGTACTAGGCACACACTCAGTTTCCTCTTCCTCTATGACTTGATTATCTTTCTCAAATTTCTTGCTTCTTGGATTGGTTTGCGCCAATCTTTCCAACAAGTTGTGCTAGATTTCCTTTCTATCTTTCACTTTTGGGACTGACCATGACATTATGGTAGATCATTTTCCTATTATGTAGAAAAATTCCACTTCCTCCCCCCTTATCACACCAATGGAAAGCATCTGGAGGTGGATTAGGGTTGTTCTAAAGGACGAAACCTTGAATTGGAATGCACCACCATCATTGGGTATAGTTTGTCTACCTTCAGACACCTCATCGGTAACATACCAAAACTTTGACATATTCTTTTTTTGGCCCTTTCCTAATATTTTCGTATCATTTCTATCCTTTTTGGACTTGATGCTTAAATTGTGGAATTTATAGTGTTTTGGTGAATATTTGTTCAATAATTATACCAATGGAAGGGTTTATGCACAAATACCTCGAAGAAATCTTATTTAAGGATCTAAAATATAAAATCAACACTTTAGTAGAACAATGGTTTATTAATTTGTACTAGAAGTGTAAGGCCCTAAACCTTGATTAATGTATTAAATAAGCATAATTACCATAATTAAGTGATCTAAACCTTAATCAAACTTTTTATGTGATTTTAAAACACAAAATGAGCCTAAGTTTCAAATTTGGTTCGATTTGGATATTGTTTGTGCACGTTATGAAATTTTAGGTACATTGTGGAGTTTTATGCTATTTACCCAATTGGGAGGTTTTCTTTGCAAATTATCACCTGAATTTTAATCCTTAGATATTCCCTTATCATTCTCGAGATTTTAAACCATGGGGCACCTGGTTGTACCTTGATTTGAATGTGTTTCTCTCCAAGGGCATTATAGGGATTACCCTCTTTATAAATGTGCTTATCTTTGAAAGCTTTCAACCAATTGGGTTATTTCTTTGTTTGAAGGATGGTGGCGATGTCTTAGAAGGCTCCAAGGGATTTTAGGACCGACCTTTGATATACAAGAAGAGTCTATGAGCTTTCCTCTTGCATGTCCATGAAGCCCTAGCCTAAGGACACATGGAAAGTCCCATAGACACTTCATACTTGCTCCCTTCTTTATAAAGCCATGCATACCCCTTCCCACCTCCCAATCTAAGAAGAAATCCTCTCCTACTCTTTCCTATATCTTAGAGCATCATCCCTTCTATGTTTGGCCATGAAGTTGCAATCCCAAGGTAAAAGAGGGTTCCTACCTTGGTGTAGAAGGCTCCTAGGGTTCTAAATTTCTCTATTTAGGATTTCTTAAGCTCCTCCTTGGTGATTTTTACCAAAACTAGTAAGAATCCTCCCTTCCTTCCATTTTTTTCATGATTTTATTATTCCTCCCACCTTCTTCCAAGTCAGAACCATGACCTTCCATGGTAAAACTCCACCTAGAACCATAAAACATCTCATCTCCGTGCTCTTTAGCTAAGGTTTGCACCTCTAAAGTGGAGAAGGTGATCTTTGCTCAAGAAAGGAGCTTGGCTTGGAACAACCAAGCCTTCTAATCTCAGGATCCTTTCTGCTTGGACCTTCTTACCTTCCTAGAGGAAAAGTGGAACTTGTACTCAATTAAAGTCATGAAAGTTAGTAATTCATATCAGTAAGAGAGGTATGTGCAATCCCCATTTATGTATGTGCATTTACACCGTAATTTGGGATTAATTGTGCCTTAACCTATTTTTCTATAATGAGTCTTCATTAAACCCTATTTCATATACTCTTAAATCTTTTGCTATACTTGCCTCATAAATCAGTTTTGGAACATTATTCTTGGGTCTTGGTACCCCACTGCCATGTTTATTGATTCATATGATTATTCTTGCCATGACTACTTTTTCTAGCATGTGGATTAATGTTCTATTTAATTTAAAGTAGTAGTACTTATGTACAACCACCCATAGAGGGCATGTAAATAATCGTCTTGGGGAATGTCTTATTCTCCCCATAATATTGTAGGTGGCTGAGAATGTCTTATTCTCCCCTCACCTAAGGTTAGAGGTCTGGTAGGTGCATCAACCCTACTTAGTTAGGTAGACATAATTATCTTACATAATTTTTTTTATTATATTTGTTAATGGCAAGCTTCTTTGATATATAGCCTCATACTATTTTCATCTTAATCATATCATAAACCCTAGCCTATTTTTATTTGTTTTACTTATCTTGATATCCTAGACTAGTTTTGTGACGCATACCTTGCTTTCTTTCCCTTTTTTCTGGGTGCCTTCCCAACCACCTAGGTGTTGAGAAAGGTGATGGATAAGACAAGGAAAATCTTAGCTTTTGGCTTGGACTCGATTGATGGAGATGTTGGTTGGAGACAAGATTGTAGTAGTCTAGACTTCCCTCTATCTAGATCATGATTGTGTGTTTTGATGTAAACCCTAATGAGAAAATTTGATGCTGGTTGGAGACAAGATTGTAGTAGTCTAGACTTCCCTCTATCTAGATCATGATTGTGTGTTTTGATGTAAACCCTGATGAGAAAATTTGATGTATTTTTGTAAACGTTTTATCAAAATTGAATATAGTCAGTTATTTTTTAATCTGCTACTTTCTAATGGTCTTTTGTATACCAATGTTAAATAAATTTGGAAAATTTATGCCCATTCCATCATACCTTTCAGAGTGTTTGGGATGGATGTCAAATCTTCAAATTTTTAGTAAAGGGGTGATCTCACTCTCTTACAACATGGTATCAGAGCCCATGGTAGTCGAAATCTGACTATTTTAGTTTTGTCTCCCTAATTAGAATCCCTACCTTACATAGTTCCTTTAGGTGACATGGTTACCCTAGAGTTGATCTATAAATGATGAAACGTTGATTTAGGACCCTATAGTTCCACATTAGTATCATGATGAATAAAACACTAAAATACTCATAACTAAAATATGCATAACTTAACATTTTTTAGGTTTGCCTTTAGGACTCTATTAGGGTATGAAGTTGAAGCAACAGTGTCAAGAAAGGATCAGGTTCTGGGGGCTGGAAATATTTTTCTCCGTGCCACTTGCTTAGTTTACGAGGACTCCCAGATCCATATGATACCGCCCTGGCCTAAGATGATATGGATTGTTTGAATTTGTTTTCTTTTAGGCAATAGTGACCTTAGACATCTATGTTGTATATCTTCAGGAATCCTAAGTTTTAGGTGTATGGTGACTTGTTTGAGGATGGATACCAAGATAGTCTCCTTATGTCCCTTCAGACCACATGCTTGGATAGTTTATCCCTAGAACCTAGACTTTGAAGTTTGGGGTTGAGTGAGCTATCTGAGTGCACAATGGAAGTGCGATGGATCTTTATACATGGTTTAGTTAGACTCATCCTTTAACCCTAGTGTAGTTTGGCTTGATAGGTCGAACCCTTTAAGGGGTGGAGTATAGTTAGTCTGATGATGTTGGGTGGTTAGATTTCAAGGACGAAATCCTCTTTAGAGGGATAGAGCCCTATGACATCTTGAAATCTATCTACACTATCTTTAGAAACCCTAACCCCATACTTAGGATGTTATTGTCCTTGAAACCTTAGTGGGGTCCAAACAAGTTATAGTTATGGCCTAACGTGCTTGTTTATATATTAATGAACATATAATGATCATTTGAGGAATAGTTTATATGTTCAAACCCTAATGAATACCTAATGCACATAATATGAGTAACTCACATATTAATCCTAATGGATATGCATGATGTTGACCATGTCTTGAACCAATAAACCCTAATGATATGATGAGAAGGATAATTGTAACCTAATATTGGACTTAATGCATACTAAGAATATATAGGCAAAAAATAATGATCATATTGATCTAAACTCTAAGTTGTAATCATTTATCCTTAACATGTACATCCTTAATGACATTCTTGATACATTAGTGACATTAGGTTCCATAATTAGAAAACATACTTTAATATACATAATTGATATATTATCAACTAATCATAGATTAATCAGGTCATTAATATGAAATGCATATCACCTTGTTCTCTAATACACACCTAATTAATCACCTATTCATTACTTGGCATCTAAATCAAATCATTAATAAGTATTATGTCCCACCTTGATCACTAAAATACATATAAGGACTCCAATATGGATAAGAAGTAATTGATTCACATAAATGTGCATAATCAATAATAATAAGTGAATAAACATGAGAAAATGATTAATGGTGACATCAATGTAAAAAAAAGAGGTAATGTGATAATGTTTAATATAGATATAAGTAATTAATGTGACATTATTGACCGACCCAACTCGTGCGTCTAAAAGGAGCGGATTAAAGTAGTTGGACTTTTAAAGAGTTAACCCGACACTTAGGCCCCCGCAATGATATCGGGGTCTGATGTAGCAATGGTCGAACACAGGGACAAGGTTGGTCGTGCTAAGAAAGCGGAATCAACACTCTATACTCCAGCATAAAAGAGGATTAATATGTGTTCCCTAGGGAACGGTAGCTCGAGAACAAGAATAATAAGACAAAAGAAGTAAAAGAAACAAACTGTAACAAGTATATGGGAAAACTCGGGTTGGGGTTCACCAACCAAAGCGTCTCTCCAACAAGCATACTATCTATCTCTCTTGCATACTCATATCAAGATTATGAGAAACCATAAAATGTCTATTCCACTCTCTCTTGAGATGAGGATAGATCTAGGCCTAAAAGAAGCCTCTCTCTCGAGAGGACAACTCAAAAACCACACAGCAAAACATATGGTTTAAAACATTTAGCATTTCAACACTCTCATGCATTCATACTACTCCATGACACATGATAAAAGTGATATTACTCTCTCAAGATATCAACAATCAAACATCACAAGATGGTAGCTAAGCATACAAGTGAAGCATTAAAATAGGTGAATGGAGATAATCTTGATAAAAATATGTATATTCAAGAGAAAGAGACAATATACATGTTGGGAGAGCCTTAGTGGCTACTCCCAACCCAAGTTATAGTGTTTAGCCATTGATGCTTGCGGATTACATGGTAGCGCTATAGAAAGATAGATCCATGAGATACCATGAAGAATGGAGGTGAGTACAACATGAGGAAATGATAGATCTAGGGGAGAAGAAATGTGATACTACACACTACTTCTTCAGATCTCGATCTACCACGGGGATGTATCCTTCTCTCGAAGAAGTGGTAGGCGTGGGTGGTCATCTTCTCTCTCCTCAACTTTCTCTCTGGAGATCCAAGACTAATGGATGGTCGGCAACGGGTCTGGGATGCGGCAGCACTTCGTTGTATCAGGATCAGATCTCTCTGATCTCCCCCTTGACAAGATAGGTGGAGGCGCTTTTTATAGGCACCTTCCACCGACTTAAGACCGCGGTCGTGGTCTTTCCTTTATTCCTACTTGGTCACGGTCTTCTTCGACCACGATCCTCCTGAGAACCTCAGTCGCGATCTTTGAGTGCCCGCAGTTGTAATCCTTGGAGAGACCGCGGTCGCGATCTTTGGAGAGACCGCGGTCGTAATATTTGGAGAGACAACGGTCACAATATTTTGGGAGACTGCAGTTGCGATTGTGCTGAATAACCGCGGTCACGGTTGGGATGATTCCTGAAATCATAAAACAAGGCTTTAGTCAAGAAGATAGATAAAATGTGTGCAAATTTGACTAAAGTTATTCTAAAAGTGGCTTAATATATATATAGAAAATACGTAAAGTGTGGTGTTCTCAACTCCCCCAAACTTAGAATCAAGCATGTCCTCAGGCTAAATGTAGGTTCGAGCACTCAGAGAGAGAAAGGATGAATAAGGATAACATAATAGCACGACTGAAATATCTCATCCTTGTATCAAGATTGTTGTTGCATGTATTCAATCCCTTAGGTATCAATCTCCCTCTTTAGACTTAGAGTTGCATAACCTCATATCATCAGTCATAACCTTCTATTGTAAAAGGACTCTCCTTCTCAACTCATAACCCTCCCTTAGCTAACATCCATACTAGTGTCACATCTTTTCGAAAGGTAGCCTTCGCACCTACTCTTTATTTTTAGAGAGCCATATGCTAATGTGTATAGGTAGGCTTGAAGCTTTAAGTTGTTTCCTCTTTCTCCTAAACTCCTCACCCACAACTATTGTAAGAATAGTGTTGCCCTTTTTCGGGATTCTAACTTTAAGTCAGGTGGTATGTGAACTTCCATTCTGGATTTGGAGGTGTGTAAGCTTGGCTTCAAGTTTCCACTTAAGGGCACGACATATCTGCATTCATGAGTGCAGCAATATGCCGACCGGGCAGAAACTTTTGGCATATTTTAGGGCACATCTCTCATTTTTTTTTCTTTGCTTTATTGTCTTTTTTACCTCTCCTTTCAGGCTTGGGATTTAGGATTTTGTTGGTCTTCTTGGGCGGCCAAGCCTCTTTTTGGATATTTTCTTGAACAGGGCAGCTTTTTCCCATCTATAGAGACTAGGATTTTCTGGATGGGAGTGCTAGGTGGGGATGGTCATTTAAGAGTATGACCAAAGTTCTCTTAGTTTGTAGGGGATCATGAGTTAAGGGTTGTTACATTTACAACGTCTTATTGCAAGAATGAGATATAGCAGTGTTTCTATGACTGTTGTTTTACTCGTGCGTTGCTCATATCCTTCTCTCTCAGAGGGATGGAGCACTACTTTTAAAAAATTTAGCGAGAGGGAGTGAGCTTCTAAGAGGTCAGTTGTAACAAAAATTTCAAAAAAAATTCTAAATTTTTGCAAAACAAAATTATGTAAGAAAAAGGGAAGTGAAATTTAAAAGGGAAGTAATAGAAAAGGGGAAGTTCTAGTACCTTTGTGGCCCGTTTATGACTCCTCCCCTAAACTTATTATGCACCCCATCTCGGGGTGTCAAAATTTGAGTAAGAAGTATAAACGGGCCTTCTTTATTTATTTATTTGGTAGGGAAAGCCCACTTGGACTCTAGGAGCATGCTGGCGTAGATACCCCTAAGTGTGTGATACTGCTCGTATTGCATGTTCTCCACCTTGAGGCTGGTTATAGCTACCATCCACGATAGGCAGAAGAATCCGCAGTCATTTGATAGGGGTACCTGCTGAGGACTTCTGTGGCAATATTGGGTCTTCTTGAAGTCCTTGCCTTTTATCATTGTGAACCCTCTACAGTGATGTTGTATCATTTTTACAATGGCTTCAGTGCAGTTGTTTGCCTTTTCTTTGGTGGGAGACTTTGTTGTCATCATGTTAGTGGTTTTCTTCAGTGAGAAGGCTACATTGGAGCTATTATATAGAATTACAGTCTTCTTTAGCAGGTTGACGTGCAGCAAAGTCTAATGGTTGTCATGAAGAATCTGCAAGAAGATGTGTTCAGGTGTGCCCACTTGATGCCGTCGTTGCATCCGCTCTGTCTCTCCCATCTTCTTGTCCTTGAGGATTCCATCTACTAGTAGGAAATATGCCATGTGTGAGTTTGGAATTAAATCTCCTAACAGTGCCTGGTAGGTCGACATCGTGCTCACCGAGAGGTACCCTTCTGTTCTCAACGTTTCTCGGAGGTCATCTTTGAGTACGCAGATGCCATCCCGCTCGAAGATGACATCTCCCGGCGAATTCTCTTCCTTTATAGAACTCATAATTATTGTCAATTCTTCCATCGACAGACTAAAGCAGCTCCATCTGTCGAAGTTCTCGAAGGAAGGTACTATGTCTCCTACCGGGCCTTCTGGTCCGTCGTTCCCCAGGTCTTCTTCGGCCTCTTCTGCTGCAGGTTGCTCTTCTGTAGGAGGAGCTTTAGGAACATCTGATACTAATGGCTGATGTTTATCTTCTGCTTGCTACATAGCCTCTTTAGTCTCTACAGCCCAGCCCACTTTCCAAGCTATAGCCCTAGCCGGTTCTCTCGGGTCAACCCACATCTTCTTGAAATGCTCCCTCCAAGATGTCTTCTCGGGGAGAGGGATGTCCGTGTGGAGCCTGCGGGACACGGCATCTACAGCCATCGCCGGATCTTTGAAGAATCGACGATCGTAGATGACCACCATTGCGTACATGTCCCGCAATTCATGTAGGCCTTCTGCTTGCAGGTCTTCCAGGGGAATGCCCTTGTTGATTCTTCCATTATACGCAGGATGATGAAGGCGCAATCCCTTGAACCAGCTCCTTCCTAAGGAACATTCTTGTTTATGGAGAAGAGTTTCTAGGACCCTTGGAGCTTTGGACTTGCCTCTTTGATAGCCCATTGTAGTTGTATAGGAATGTTTAAGGCATCCCTGGCGTCCTTTCTCTTGTAGACAAGCGAGGTGTTGTCCATCTCTACTACACAGAAATTGAGCATCGCCGTCTTCCGCTCTACATGGTCGATGACGATTAGGCCTCAGTGCTTTGTGTTACGGATGGGTAGCACCACTGGCCTGGTCTCCCTTCTCCTGACTGCCGCCTGTAGTTCCAACACTTCTTCTGCCATGTATTCTTCTTTGTATGACAGGCTGGCCAAACGTGTGGTGTTGCTGAAGACTGGTTGTGACTTATCTTGATGGAGGAACTCTTCCAGGTGGGTGGCACAAAGTACCTTGAACATCTATTTGTGTACTTGTGTCATTTTCAGAAAGACCCTCCAGAAGTCTTCCCTGGTCAGACTTCTACACTTGTTGATATACATAATGTATGACCTGGGTAGATTGTCATCGAGGAAATGTGCCAGGACATGGACATCTCTGTAAGAGATGTGTGACATAGTCTACATGTCCATGTCCTTCATTTTGCAAGGTAGAGGGGGAGTTGCTATAGGTAACAGTGTTCTTTCTTCAGCTTGCCTCTCCCTGATAGGCTCTTCTATGAAGAAGGCTGCTAGCCCATCCTCCTCGTCCTCCAGTATCGCCTCTTTCACTGTCGGTACTGAGGCTTCACGTATAGTGGGCATAGACTGGGTCCCTTTTTCAGCACCCTTGGTCAGAGGTTGTGTTGTGGCCCTTAGTCCAGCTTCCTCTGAGGAAGCTTCTGCGGTGACGTCTTATGCGTGGCTTTCTTCTGACGTCTGCCCCAGCCTGGCCTCAGCCATCATCTTCAGCATGGCCTCCATCTTCCCATTGTAGATGTAGTCATTTTGCTCCTCATGAGATGGGAAGAGGAGGAAGTCATTACATTCTTCCATCCCAGCCCCTAGCTCAGCTATCAGCCTATCTATCTCTGCTGCGCCGGCTGAGCTAAGCACTGTGACCACCTCCTCCGGATGAGCCTTTGCTTCCTGCTCTTTTTTTGTCATAGGGAGTGCGGGAGGGGTGAGGTGATGTCCTACCTATTGCTCATCTTCGTCAGCGGTTTCGTCCATTGCCTCCTCTGGGTCGCAGTTGAGGTCAAACCCCCTTGATTGTGTTGTATGTTTCTCGTACTAGGGACTTGACCTTCTCACTGGTTGGGCACCTTGGTGTTCAGCTATGAGAGATTTCCTTTGACTTGTACTCTCGTTCTTTGCTACGCTGACTCCTGCCCCAGCCCCCCCCCCCGACGTTGTCGTCGTGGGTAGAGGGGCTGGCGAGGGAGCATTCTGGGCTGGTAGGGCACTTTGTCTTCTTCTTCTCCCACCTAGCCTCGAACTTTTCACATTCCTGCTCGAGCCTCCGGTAGTCTTCTTGTACGCCTTTCTCCTCTTCGTGTAGGGCGGCCATCACCTCTTCATATTCCTTGTGCATCAACTCGTTGTCGGCGCGTATGGCTTGTCCCTCCTTCCGTAGAATCACCATTTCTTCCTATATTTTTCACAACATTCCCATCATTGTTCGTTGGTTGTTCAAGACTTCTTGCATGAACTCTGGGAGTGCTAACGTCATCTTGTCTATCTCCTTTACCTGCGTTGTTAGTGAAGATAAAGAAGTAGAAATGTTTTCATTTATTGAATCAGTTTGATGCATGTGTTCCCACATTGCATCAAACCTATTACATATGGCACCCCCAAAGGAGGGTTCCTATTGTTGTTGTTGGTGCAGCTGATGTCCCGCGCATGTCATTGACGCACTCAGTGTGGTTGGCTGCTTAGGTGGCGGTGGTGGGGGCATCTCCCATGGTTGACTCTTCTTTGGCTCCGCCTCTGGTACAGCTTGAGAGGCTTGTCTTTCTGCCTCCACCTCCAGCATGTTGGTGTTGAGAGGGGCTTCTTCTTCGGCTTGGCCCCCCTATGGCTCTGGCTCCGGTATGGCTTGGGAGCCTTGTCCTTCTGGCTCCGCCTTTGGCTGGCTAGTGGGTTGCGGGACCTCTTCAGTGCTCGTGGTCTTTTCTGCTTCTCTCTCCACTGCAGTAGTTTCCCCCTGCAGTCTTGGGGAAGCGGGGTCTGCAACTTGTACTTCTACCGGTTGTTCTGCGGCCCTCTCTTTCTCAGTTGGATTAATGGTGGCTTGTACTTTCTTTTTCTCCACCACCAGTTTCTTCCTTGGCTCCTAGGTTTTCTTCACTGTTCATGCTGGGACACTTCTTTTTTCTATTGCGCGTGTAGGTTCTGTCGATGTGCTGGCATGCAGTGTCCCGGAGCTCATCTTCTCGACGTTGTCGAGAGTCGGCCACAGCTTGTGGGTCTCATAGAATGCCATTTTGGGGAGGGGGAGTGGCTTATTCAATCCTTGGTGTTTGAAATATGCTTTCTCCCCCTTCACTTCCAGAATTCCCATGTTGGAGAGGGACTTTATATCTATACTTTGTTGTCCCTCCATTTCTTCATATCTTTGCAATTCTCCTTCTTCCATAAGGTAGTCGGCGACCCTTGCTATTTGACCGCCCATACAGAGTGCGGACTTCCTCTTTGCCTCACCGCCTACAGCCGATGACAACCTTCTGATAAGGATCCTTCCTATATTAACTGGTCGCTTATTGATCATAGCCCATATAAGGAAGAGATCCCCTTTGCTGACTGTCCCAGTCTCTGACCTGACATCTATAGAGAAGGGGGTGATCTTCTGTATGATCTTGATGAAGCAGGACATGATTCTGGAGGCTTTGGAGTTCTTCGGGTTGTGCTTTCCCTCTCCAGTCAGCTCCTCCCACATCTTGTTGTTGTCATATGTAGCAATCTCCCTCTCCCCCAGAGCACCTGAACAGGCCTTAGCCTCTTCTTTGGATGCAGTGAAGATCCTGTTACGGTCTGTCTCTGTTATCTGGTGGGTTTTGCACCCTAGACATACCTATGGTTGATAGTCCCCTCCTCCTGTTGCTCGCGTCCCATCGTCAGTGGTGAGCTTTGTCAGAGAAGACATAAACTCTAGGGTCAACCTTCGGTACAACCTTACTTCAGGCGTGCAGATGGTTCGTAAGTTCGCACCCTCCAGGACCTTCACCATCCTATCATATAGCCCCATCCTCTTGAAGTCCTCCCGTGTCGGAATGTATTCCTTATTAGTGGACATCCAGTCATAGGGGGATTGGTGCATGGTGTCCTGGGGTACAAACTGGGGCTCCCCCTAAGATGCAGAGGCTCCTTCTATCACCTTTTCAGTCTTCACCTTCTTGCTGGGCTTGGGTTCTTTGAATGCAGCCTTTTGCTTCTTCCCATGCACTGGGCTTCCTGACTTCTCAGGTAGATACTTGGATGCCTCTGTTTCCCCTGTCTACTCTATTGCTTCTACAGACTCCTCTTGTGGAACCCCCCCCTCAAGATCATATGATATTGTTCCAGTCTGAGTTGGATCTCCAAGCGCTTGGGGATTGGTAGCCCTTTGGTACAGGGGATCGCTCGAAGCTGGAGAAGACATTCTGTAGGTTAAAGTAGATTATTCCTCAGTAAAGTATACCCAAAGATCAAATTTATTTTCCTAGGCATAATTATCATCAAGTTATATATAATTATCAGGTTATAGGTTATCATTCTCAACTTTTTTTTAATTGACAATAAAAATTGTAGTTGTGGTTTTAATTGGGGTCACGGTTATTGTTGTCTCGAAGCAAATTGTGGTCGCAGATTTCTTGAAAAGATTGCAGTCGTAGTTTTTAATTGTGGTCACGGTTTTTTCTTGAAAAGATTGCGGTCACAGTTTTTAATCGCGGTCATGATTCTTTTCTGAGGAGAAAACTGTGGTCGCGATTATAATCGCAGTTGCGGTCTTTTCTTTAGAAAAGTCAAACTTAGTGCTTTTAGGGGTTAATGCCATGCGGTCCTTAGAGTTTTACACCCCAC
This sequence comes from Alisma plantago-aquatica, assembly GCA_963693085.1. NCBI lineage: Eukaryota > Viridiplantae > Streptophyta > Magnoliopsida > Alismatales > Alismataceae > Alisma > Alisma plantago-aquatica. Next base: position 1,322,504,457 of record OY856410.1, read on the forward strand.
GTCGGTTGAGATGACCAAGATCTCGGTTCGTTCCGTCCGTTCAGTTCTTCTGAACGTTGTTCTTCGTCCATATTTTTTTTTCATTTTAGGGTTTTAAGGTCTTTCTTTTTGGGGCCAAAAAATGGGAACGGGAAAAGAATGGGGCTAAGCGCCCAGAAACAAGGCGTCGACGAGGGAAAAATCGACTAAACGGTGAAAGTGGATCGCCGTAGCGATGAAGGATGAGTTCGAGATCAAAATAAAACCCATCAGAGTGAAGAAAGTAGAAACGAGCAGGTTGCATGATCAATGGGAGAGGATGCGGCGACGACAAAAGTCATGAACGGCAAGGAGAACGATCCCGACCGACTTGCAACAGTGACTAGCTCTGGCGTTGGATGGCAGAATCGCGGCTGCGGCTGTGGTTCTCGAATGAACAGACTATGAAATCTAAGGGTTTGTATGAAAGTGAAGGGAGCGTAAAGAGTCTGTCGTTCAGTGACTTAAAAGTATTTATAGGCGTCCTGATCGTGACCTAACTTAGTTGAGTAAAACATCACGGTCGCAGCTTTTACCACTGTCGTGATTTTATCTCGGTCACGGATTTTACCGCGGTCGCGATCATTTGTCGTGGTTGCGATTCCCTGAAGAAAGCCGCGATCATGGTCTTTTCGGCTAAGTGAAAAGATCACGGTCTTAATTATTTGATAAGCACGAGCAAAGCCACGGTGGCGATTGTATTCGCGGTCATGATTACAATCGCGGTTGCGATTAAGCAAGACCAATCCTTCTTGGAAACTTAAACATAAATTTATTAAATTCAAAAAAAGAAAATGAAAACGAAAAATGCTCAGAAAAGGGAGAAAAACTCAAACTAAATGAGAGAAGGTAAGATAAAACAAAGATAAAGAGAAGAGAGATGAAAACTTGGATTGCCTCCCAAGAAGCACTTTCTTTAAAGTCTCTTAGCTAGACTGCATAAATTTTTCACTCCTCTGGTCCTTCAGTCGGGTGAGGCAACTCTTGATCCTTTTCTTTGTTGAGCTGGGTTGGTTCATCCAGGTTGATCCTGGATCTTCTTATAAAGGCTTCATCCTCGTAGAATCTTTTCAACCTGTGGCCATTGACCTTAAAGATCCCACTCTTTTCTCATTTAATCTCCATCATTCCTAATGGATAAATCTTTTCCACAGAGAATGGGTCTGACCATCTTGTTCTGAGCTTCCCAAGAAAAAGTCTGATGCTAGAATTGAAGAGAAGAATTTTATCTCCTTCACGAATATCTTTGTTCCTTAGGTGGGCATCATGCCACACCTTGGTCCTCTGCTTGTAAATCTTTGCATTTTTGTAAGCATGCAATCTTAGCTCCTCAAGCTCTTATAGCTACAAATATCTCTTTTGCCCTGCCTTTTCCAGGTCCATATTTAGAAACTTAATCGCCCAAAGGGCCTTGTGCTCAAGCTCTAAGGGTAAATGAGAAGACTTTCTATAAATTAGCTTGTAAGGCGTTGTGCCTATGGGTGTCTTGTAAGAAGTTCTATAGGCCCAGAGAGCATCTTCGAGCTTCATGGACGAGTCTTTTCGAGTACGGCTAACAGGCTTTTCCAAAATTTGCTTAATCTGCCTATTAGATACCTCCACATGTCCAGAGGTTTGAGGGTGATAGGGTGTTGCAACCTTGTGCTTGACCCCATACTTCTTCAGCAGTGCCTCAAACTACTTCTCCCCAAAGTGTGATCCGCCATTACTTATCACAGTGCGGGGCATCCAAAGTGTGGAAAGATGGTTTTACCAATTAGCTTAATCACAAACTTAGAGTTGCAAGTTTGGGTAGCAATAGCCTCTACCCATTTCGACGTGTAGTCCACAACCACTAATATGTACTGATAACCTTTTGACAAAGGGAAGGGACCCATGTAGTCTATTCCCCAGACGTCAAAGATATCAACTTCTACCTAGTCTGTCATAGGCATTTCATTCCTTTTCCGATATTTTCAGTGGACTGGCACTCCTTGCAAACTTTCACATAAGCAGCGGCGTCCTTGAACAGAGAAGGCCAGTAAAATCTTGATTGAAGCACTTTTGCGGCAGTTCTGTCCCCACTATGATGCCCTCCATAGGGTGAAGAGTGGCATTCTCTCAATATTAATGGGACCTACTCTTCCAATATACACCTTATGTACAAACTGTCAGAACATTCCTTAAATAGCAATGGGTCATCCCAATAGTAGTTCCTCACATCAGACAAGAGCTTATTTTTTTGGTTGTATGTGATGTCCTGCGATAGCTGGCCACAGGCCAGGTAATTACAAATGTCTATGAACCGCGGTAGATTTGGCTCATCAGACTGAGCCATTAATAGAGCTTCATCTGTATAGTTGTCATTTACAGGCAACTGGTTTTCTTCATCGTGAATTATTCTCGAGAGATGGTCTGCGACCACATTTTCTTTTCCTTTCTTATCAATTATCTCATGGTCAAACTCTTACAGAAGAAGGGCCCATCTCAACAGTCTGGGCTTTGTGTCCTTCATTTCCATCAGGTAGCGTATGGCTTCATGGTTAGTATAGACCTTTACCTTTACCCCTATAAGATATGATCTAAATTTGTCAAACATGAAAAGGATTGCCAACATTTCTTTTTCCATGGTGGTGTAGTTTACTTGTGCCTCATCTAGAGTCCAACTGGCATAACAAATGACATATTACTTCTTATCCTTCGTCTACCCTAGGACATCCCCCACAACATAGTCGCTAGCATCACACATTAATTCAAAGGGGAGCTCCCAATCCGGAGCTTGGAGAATAAGAGGTTAATATGGCTCCCTTCAGAGCCTGGAAGGCTTTCAAACAGTCATCAGTAAAATCAAATTATGCGTCCTTAATCAGCAGGTTTGAGAGGGGTTTTGATATCTTTGAGAAGTCCTTGATGAATCTATAATAACCAGTGTGACCGAGAAAACTTTGTACCCCTATCACGGACTTTGGTGAAGGCAGTCTACAAATAGCATCGACCTTACTTACATCTACTTCAATACCTTTCTTGGAGACTTTATGGCCAAGGACTATGCCTTCCTGTACGATAAAATGGCACTTTTCCCAATTAAGGACTAAGTTCTTTTCCTCATAGTTTTGTAGGACTAATGATAGGTTTTTCAAGCAGGCATCGAAATCCTTTCCATAAATAGAAAAATCGTCCATAAAGACCCCTACAATGTCTTCCAAGAAGTCTGAGAACATTGAGATCATGCAACGCTAGAAAGTCACAGGAACATTGCATAGTCCGAACGGCATCCTTCAAAAAGCATGTGCTCCATATAAGCAGGTAAAGGTAATTTTTTCCTAGTCATCAGGAAAGATAGGAACTTGATAAAATCTGAAAAAACCGTCCAAGAAGAAAAATATTCATGATGTGCAAATCTTTCTAGCACTTGGTCGATGAAGGGGAGAGGGTAGTGATCTTTCTTTGTGTCCTGATTTAGTTTTCGATGGTCAATACATAGTCTCCATCCGGTAACAGTCTGGATGGCTACCTCGTCACCTTTATCACCTTTTACGACTGTCATTCCTCCCTTCTGGGGTACCACGTGAATCGGGCTCACCCAATTGTTGTCTCTTATTGGGTATATAATGGCTGCATCTCTGAGCTTGATGACTTCTTTCTTTACAACTTCTTTCAACATCTGGTTCAACTTCCTCAGGGGTTGAACAAGGGGTTTTGCAGATTCTTCAAGATTTATTCGGTGCATACACAAGGCATTGTTTAGTCCCTTAATATCATCCACTGAATACCCTATAGCTTGTATGTGGAGCCTTAGCTCTTTAAGGAGACTTTCTAGTTGTTTTTCGATCAGATTGACATTGACTATGATAGGATTTCTTTCTTCAGGGTCTAGAAACTCATACTTCGGACCTTCCAGTAGTTGTTTCAACTCTGGGTTAGGTTTTGGTACTTTGTCTTCTACCATGGTTAATTCTAAAGAAGCATACTTCACCGTCTCGACAACTTCCTCTTCATCATTAAGATCTCCTTCATCTTGGTTCAAGTAGTCAAGAATCTCATCTACCTCAGGGTCGTCGATCTCCGAGTCCTCTTTGTTTAACACCCTCATAAGAGGGTCTACCACTGTTGTGTCCTCTTCTACCTCTTCGCAGTATTGGTTATAGCTATCCACGAAGTAAGCAGATTCAAGCAGGGACGGTCCTTTCATTGAGTCCTTCACCTTGAAATCTATGTGATCGTCCCCGACCCTCAGGGTTATCATGCCTTCAGCAACATCAATCAGCGCCCTTTCGGTTGCCAATAAAGGACAACCGAAGATGATGGGGCATTTAGGGTCTTCAATAGTGCCGATAATAACAATGTCACATGGGATGACGAACCTCCCTACACAAATCGAGATACTCCCACGGGCCTTTTGAAGGAGTGGTCCGCCAACTCGATCCTCATATTAGTCCTGACCATATCAGTCAGTCATAATCATTGCGGGAGGCTTAGGGGCATTAGACTAATGCTAGCCCCCAATTCGGCGAGACCTTTTCTTTCGATGTTATCCCCTACAACGAAAGGTATGGTAAAAGCCCCAGGGTCCTTTTTCTTGGTTGGTAATTCAACTTTTACAAAGGTTGTTGACATGCTGGCTAGATGTACAGTTTCAATCCTTCCTCCTTGTCTTTTCTTCATAACTAGATCCTTGAAGAACTTGTCATAGGTCAGAATTCCTTCCAAGGCATCCAGAAATGGTACCTCCAGGTGGAGCTTTTTCGCTGATTCCATGAACTTCTCATATCTCTTCTTGAGGTGAGACTTTAGAAGCTTGTATGAAAAAAGTAATCTTGGCGAGTACTGACTCCTCTTGGTGAATAATTCCTCTTCAGGTTTTGGTTCCCTAACTGGTGGGTGTTGGCTTTCTCCTTCAGTTGGATTTTCTATAACCTTCTCAGGCTCAAGTTCTTCATTTCTCATCTCCTCAGGGTTCTCTATTATCTATCCCGATCTAAGGATTGCCATCTTGGCAGACTCCGTGCTAGAAGGAATCTTCCCCGAAGGATTCTTTATGAGCTCAGCCAACTGAGCAAGTTGCTGGTCTATCTGACGCTGGTGCATTTGCATGTTTGCCATTTGGACTTGCATAGTATTCAAAATGCCTGAGTTGGATAGTGCGCTCTGTGCAAGTTGGTTATTTATTGTGTCATGTCTTTTGACGAAGTCAAAAAATTGACCCACTAAGTCTGGCTGACTGTTACTTTTAGTATGGCTCTGTCCTTGTTCTTGCACTTACCCTTGACTTGTGTTAGCAGCTTGGCGCGGTTGATACTTCCCCAGACCTTGATGATTGGTTTTCTTCATCTAGAAGGTGCTCGTCTTGGTAACTGTCCTTGCCTGCTTCTTTTTTCGAAGCCAAGTGATTGCTTAGGTGGGTTGTTCAACTGATGCGAGTTCTCTATGGCATCCTTGTTTCCATAACTGAAGCATGGATGGTTCGACCTCTTGAAATTGGCATAAGAGATGTTTTCAGCTTCATCCTCCTCAGAATCACTTTCACTTGACTCTTCAGGTCGAGTATACACACAATTATCTACTCCATGCCCTCCTTCACCACAGGTGACACATTTCATTACCTTTTCTATCTACTTCTTCCCTTTTCCTCCTGACTCCTTTAGTTGTCTGACATCCATGGCTAACTTTTGTATCTGAGATGTGATCGCCTCAAGAGCCTTGGCTTCGATTGATGGCCCTTCATTGGTGGCCTTATTCGCATGCTCTCTGTCAGTTCTATCATACTCAGTCCCGGCTTGTAGTTCATCCATGTTCTCAATGATTTTTTTAGATCTACTAGGCTTCTTCCCAAGAAAGTTACTTCTTGCTTCTGCATTCAGCGAGACTCTCTCCTTAGGGGTTAGGACATTATAGAATGTTGTGATCAAAAAACCTTTCTTATAATTGTGATGAGGGAAGTCCCTCTAATACTCCCGGTATCTCTCCCAGGCCTCATGTAAATTTTCTCCTAGTTTCTGTGTGAAAGATGTGATCTTCTTCTATTCCAAATAGTCTTCTTGGTGGGGTAGAACTTGTTCATGAACGCTTCTGCCAATGCATTCCATCCATTTAAAGCTTTATATGGTAGCCCAAGGTGCCAAGATAGTGCCTCATCCTCTAGAGAGAAAATGAAGCATTTTTAATAGATGACTTCTTGTGGCACTCCCTGCATCTTGATGGTGTCACAAATATTCTTAAAAGCATCGAGGTGATGATAAGGTTTATTGTTTTTTGAACTTCCTCGAAAGCATTTGTTCTAGAACATGGAGATTACAACTGGCTTCAGTTCGAAGTTTTCTGGATTGAACCTTGGGATGATCACATGTCATCTTGAGTTTTTAGCTTTTATGGCAGCCAACTCCCGAAGAGTCTTTTCTTCCTCTTCGGAATCTTCACTGTCGCTCTCCCTGTGAATTCAGCTCTTGATGGTTTCTTCTGTGCCTGCGATGATGACAACGCTCCTCGTGGTGATGATCATCTTCAGGTTGTTCTTGTTCAAGTTCTTCATGTTCTTCATAGAAACGATCGTCATTATAATGATCATTTCTATCTGCATCGTTTCCTGGTGGAGGTGGGTGTTGTCCAACTCTCGCATTCTGCTTGTCCACAGAAAGGGGTGGCTCTTCCTAGGTACCTAAATAGAACATACGATCAAATTAGAAAATCGGGCTTGATGAAACGAACTATTCTGTGCAGGTTCAAGTTAGAAGACTTAAAGTGGTTGTGCTGTCAAGCTTATTGCTAAGCTTGAGGTGTGGGAGTATAGTAAGTGGACTCAGGTTCTTTAACAGTACCGTTTTTCCTTGTCCCTGGCAACGGTGCAAAAAAGTTGACCGGTCTAAATCGCACGTCCAAAAGGAGCGGATTGAAGTAGTCAGAAATATAAAGAGATAACCCGCCACTCATGCCCCCACAATGATATTGGGGTTTGATGTAGCAATCAAGGTCGAACATAGGGACAAAGTTGGTCGTGCTAAGAATGCGGAATCAACACTCTATACTCCATCATAAAAGAGGATTAATATGTGTTCCCCAGGGAACGGTAGCTCAAGAACAAGAACAATAAGACAAAATAAGTAAAAGAAACAAACTGTAACAATTATATGGGAAAACTCAGGTTGGGGTTCACCAACCAAAGTGACTCTCCAACAAGCATACTATCTCTCTCCTGCATACTCATATCAAGATTACAAGCAACCATAAAATGTCTATTCCACTCTCTCTCGAGATGAGGATAGATATAGTCCTAAAAGAAGCCTCTCTCTCAAGAGGACAACTCAAAAACCTCACAGCAAAACATATGGTTTAAAGCATTTAGCAATTCAACACTCTCGTGCATTCATACTACTCCATGACATGGGATAAAAGTGATATTACTCTTTCAAGATATCAACAATCAAACATCACAAGATGGTAGCTAAGCATACAACTGAAGCACTAAAATAGGTGCATGGAGATAATCTTGATAAAAATATGTATATTTAAGAGAAAGAGACAATATACATGTTGGGAGAGCCTTAGTCGCTACTCCCAACCCAAGTTATGGTGTTTAGCCACTGATGCTTGCGGATAACATGGCAGCGCTACAGAAAGATAGATTCATGAGATACCGTGAAGAATGGAGGTGAGTATAGCGTGAGGAAATAATAGATGTAGGGGAGAAGAAATGTGATACTACACACTACTTATTTAGATCTGGATCTACCACGGGGATGTCTCCTTCTCTCGAAGAAGTGGAAGGCACGGGCGGTCGTCTTCTCTCTCCTCAGCTTTCACTCTAGAGATCCAAGACTGATGGATGGTCGGCAATGGGTCTGGGATGCAGAAGCACTTTGTGGTATCAGGATTGGATCTCTCTCATCTCCCCCCTTGACAAGATAGGTGGGGACGCTATTTATAGGTGCCTTCCACCGATTTAAGACCGCGATCACAATCTTTCCTTTATTCCTCCTTGCTCGTGGTCTTCTTTGGCCGTGCTCCTCCTCAGAACCTCAGTCACGGTCTTTGAGTGCCCGCGGTCACAATCCTTGGAGAGACTGCGGTCATGATCTTTGGAGAGACCGTGGTCGCAATCTTTGGAGAGACTGCAGTCACAATCTTTAGAGAGAACGTGGTCGTGATCTTTGGGGAGACCGCGGTCGTGATTGTTGATGGAGCCTCCACTTGCATGGAGTTGTGTGCACCACTAAAAATCCAAAGATAGTAAGTCTTTAGGTTTAGCCTTGCTTATGCTAGAATAAGAACTCCACCCACGTATGCTAGGATACGTGGAAGTCTTATCGTAGTATAGTTAAGGGTCGAATCCATAGGACAATGGTCTTGTTAAAGAATAACAAGATAGAAAATGTAATAATTTCACTTAACTACTTAAAAGTTGGTATTTAGATCAAAGAGTGATTTGGTTGTTTAAACTAAGTGCAAATAATGTAAAAGCAAGAAACTAGAATTGAGGTTGTAAACAATGTTATGGAACCACTAGGATGTTATCGGGTTTCACCACCACTACACATGGATCAAAACATACAACACAAAAACACTGCCTGCAATAAGGGTCTAAACAATTAGTATCTTTGTAGGCTTAGCTTCCTTCTGAATAGCCAACTATGAGAAACACAGGAGTATTGCAACGCCAGCCATCCCCAAATGAATGGTCACTTGCTTTGCATTACTCCCTCCACAAGGTGTGTTCCTCGACCCATCAAAGTTGTACTTTCATGCGTCAACTAATTCCATTTCATAGTATGAAAGTACAACGATGGGGGTGAGTTTACTCCACTCTATGAAAGAAATTCATGGATACCAAAACAAGTGTATTGTGGCTACATACATCAAGAACTAACATTCAATCCGTAATCAAATCTAAAAGCATAAACATAGACAATTCACACTAATAGATAAAGGATAACACAAGTTGGTGATCAAGCAACATGCATTAATTAAATGATTGATGTTAAACTGAAGAGATAGTATTTCACTATTGCAAACTCATGGTATACATTGCATGAAATGAAAACATGGGTAGCGGGGCTACTCCCCGCACCCTAGTGTATGAGACTACTCGCTCATGGCAAGAACAAAGAAGGAGGCGAGAAGAGAGAGAGAGCATCATCTCCATGAAGGAGGGAGGAAGGTCGACCCCTTGGCAGAGAGATCAATGATCTTCACACTTTGTAGCTTGCTCGATGACGAATCATCCTCTTCCCACCTTCTTTGTCGATGGGAGAGAAAGTAGCTTGGAGACAAAGTATGGATCTCAGACAGGCAGCCTCGGGGCAGTGGATGAAGGATGGAATGGCTCTAGAACAGTAGATGCAGCCTTTGGGCGTCTAAGACTTGATAACTTGTGAGGACCCTTTGGGTCTTATTTATAGGCTTGAGTGGATCTCAAACGATTTGGGTGACTTAGGTCCAAACGGTTTGGAGACCATTTGGACTCTCTCTCGATTTAAAAACTATTTTCCTTTACACGGTCTTGGGACTGTGTGGCTCCATGCGGTCTCGGGACCGGTTGGCTTCGCACGGCCTTAGGACCGTTTGGCTTTATTTGGTCTTGGGACCATTTGATCTCCATTTGGTCTTGGGACTATTTGGACTCCATTCAGTCTTGGGACTGTTTGGACTCCATTCGGTCTTGGGACCGTTTGGGGGTTTTGTAATTTTTTGATTTTTTTCTGTAAAAAGAGAAAAGGAGAAGTTAATCTAATGGTATATTTACAAAAAAAGGAAAGTTAAAGATTCTACCTAATTTATCTAAGAAAGAGTATGGAAAACTGAGAAAAACTAGTAAGATAACATCACAAAATGGGAGGTTATCACCCCCCTAACTTAGAGTCTAGCTTGTCCTCAAGCTAGATAGAGCTAAGGCATGTAGTGTCGAGGTGATTTTGTTTAGTGAAGATTTCCATACTCCTACTTCAATTCTAAACCAGAGATCTCCTGAAGTTTTATCAGGCCTCTGCTTGATCTAACTCTTTCAGGTGTCGGGAGTTGCTTGGATCTCAGGTTTCTTATGTATCGCGTAGCTCGCATTGGGGCCACCTTTTCCTTAATTGTATTATGTGCATGTTTTTGACTCCAATCAGTTTTATACTTCTCTAAAAAACCTATTGGAAACTAAGGTAGGCATGAGGGTTAGCTAAAGGCTAAAATGTAACTCCCCCTTTTTGTGGGGGAGGGTTTATCTAAAACTTTTAGGATCTCACTACCGGGCGCGACACATGTGCCTTTGTGAGGGTAGTTAAATGTACCGGCCGGGCGAGTCCTTTATCAGCTTTTTCATATATTCAGAGAACTTAGGATCTCATTACTGTGCACGACACATCTGCCTTTGTGAGGGAAGCTGAATATACCAGCCGGGTGAGACATTTATTGGTTCTTCATATAGGTCATTATGGGTGGCACAACTCTCATGTTTTTATTCAATGCTCTGGCTTTTATTCTTATACTCACAGGCTTAGGAGTTGGATATTTAGGGATTTTGTTTGGGCTTCCAGGCCTCTTTTTGAAAAGAAGAAAGTTGTTCTTGGAGTCTTCCGACATGCACTTATTTGGGTTTTCGTACTTGGTGGTCCACTTGCAAGGTTCCTTGATTTGGATTTCACCTGGTTCCTTCCCGTCCTTGAGAGAGGTTTGGCTAGATTTGGCTATGATGTTAACTTTTGGAGGGTCTGAAACAGAATTGAAGCAGAAGCATGAAAATCGAGTGTGAAAGTAAATTATTAGTTCGCCATTACATGACTAAATTCTATGTCGGTTATTGCTTTTTAGAGGACTGCTTTGATTCTAAATTTAGCTGGGGGTGACTTTTTCCAAGAGTAATGTTATACTTATGTACAAGAATTATTATATTCAAAGAAATTACTAAAAAGTATAAAATGTGAAGAGAAAAATAAAAGCAATGGGTACAATAAGCAGAAGTAAATAAAAAAGGGCAGAGGGAGAAGGGTTGAAAAATGATACCTCACCCTTGTCCAGTGTACCCCCCCTAACTTATCACTCACTCTGTCCTCAGAGTGTCAAAGTGATAGGTTGAGAAGTACATGGACAAGGCAATTAGGCTTCTGTTAGTCCTTTGTTAGCTCCATGCGTTCGTAGAAGATTAGCTGTGAACTTTCCACATAGAGCGTGGTAGTCCACATCCATCATGTCCTCTACTAGTCTTCCAAGAGTAGTGATGGTGTACATCCAGTAGAGGATGTGGAAGCCACAGTCGTTTGACTCTCAGAGATGTTGGGGACATCTGTGGCAGAAGGTTGGGTGATGAAAGTGTGCTTTATCGTACGCCCTTGTGTGCTTACTTAAAAGATCATGTAGTTTGTCGACACACTCATTTGCCACCTCATCTGTGGGTGTCTTTGCTATTACATCATATTGCTTTTGATTTGGATCAAACTAGCTATCGGAATTGTTATAGATGGTTGTTGTTCCTTCAGGAAGGTTTGTTGCCAATAACATCCAGTGCTCTGAGTGAAGGAAAGTGAGCATAATGAACTTCAGAGTTGTATCCTGGAGGCAAGAGATAAGTGCCTCTATGGTTCCGAAGTTCTTTAACTTTAAAAGGTCGTCCTCCATGTAAGCTGACGCCATGTAAACCATCAGATGGTTCTGTCTGAGGAGATATTGATAAGCAGTCATCAGGCTCACAGATAGAGATCCTTTAATTTGAACGGTTTCACAGAGATTGTTTGCCATAACAAGAATATCGTCTTTGAGAAAAATGAGCTCATCTTTCTCGGCATATAGCCTGGTCATGATGAGTCGAAGTTCATTGTCAGAAAGAGTCTTGCAAGCTGCAAGGTCAAAGTTAGGAAATGTAGAATTTATGGCAGATAAGGGCACCATTTGTGAGGAGGATCTGGTGATGGTGGCCCCTGTTAATAACTCAATTTCCCCTTTCTCTTTCTCCTTATCGAAACGATAAGGGTCCCATTGTCTTTGTTCAGGGATCTTGGCGGGTTGTAATTCCTTCTCCAACTCCTGTAATGTTTGTCAGAACGGCTATTTCTATGGTCGTTGGATAGCCGAGTAGAGGTATCGATGGACGTCGTCTGGTGCCATAGTTGGGTCCTTGAAGAACCTTCTATCACATATGAGCTCCATGGAGTAACACCCTCGTAGAGTGTGAAAATCTTCTACGGCCAGCTCGGTGAAAGGGATTTGTTGATTAAGCACTTGTATGTGGCGTATAGTGTAGAAAGCGCAATCCTTGGATCCTTCTTGCATTTGGACTTGTGGGTTTATGATCTGGAACCATGGTTGGTTCCAACCCTATCGAAGTGATGGCTTTGCAGCCCAAATTACCTTTAGAAACCAGAAAGGGATGCATCTTGCCTCCCCGACTCCTAGACCAGCAAAATTGATGATTCTGACTTTGAGTTCACTGGTGCAGAAGTTGTACACTTTGGCGTCGCGAGCCTCGGTGTCAACGATCATGAGCGGCCAGTGGCTGAAAACTTGGAAGAGTATTGTGATGTATCGTACCTTCCGTTCAATCCCCCTACGCATCCGCTCGATAGTCTTGTTGTGTAAGTCCTTGTATAGTAGACTTAGAGCCAAAGCAGGTGAAGTGTTGAATATTGGCTGTGTCCTTTTTGGGCTTCTATATATTTCTATAGCGTTGGTAAGAAGGACACAGAAGATTGCCATCTTCACCTTTGATTGAGGTTGAAGAATGATGTAGAAATCTTCAGGTGTCATCTTGCTCTTAGTCTTTCTATTTGTGTAGATGATGTCCCCCCCTTCTTTGGCATCATCTACGATGGTGTTCAGGATGAAGATATCCTGGACAACTAGCGTAGAGATGGCTGCCATGTTTAGGTCGTGCATCTTCTTTGGTAGAGGTGGCGGCGGGGAAAGCTCTTACGACGGTGGAAAAGAAGTCTGCTCTAGATCGTTCGTATAATGTTGCAAAACTTCATATTTTTCTGATTCAGAATCAAATTCGAGTCCATCATCTATGTCTAGACTCACTCTGTCTGACTCTCCTTGTTCTGGGGGTAAAGGCACCGATTGTTCTGGTGCGGAGAAATGATGAGCTGTTGATGTTGGTGGACTAATGTTGGTTCCTAGGATACATTGATGGAACTCAGCAAAAGCCGCTTCTTTGGCAGCTTCCCCCATAGATCCCATAGCAGAATAGTCAAGGAACTGATCCCCATATGACATGTTAATATTGTGATCAGGGGATTTGGGATCTTGTCCACCTTCTTGGTGGTCTTTGTCTGCTGCCTTCTTTGAAGGTTTTGTTCCTCAGCTGGTTCCCTCCCCAGCATGTCCTGGGTCATCAGGTTTGTCATCTGAGGAAGAGATATCATCATTGGAGTCAGAGGAGGAGTCAGAATCTTCTTCTTCATCTTCGTCTTCTTCTTCTTCGTTGTCTGCTGGCTTGTCTTCTATTTGTTTTGGTGTTGCTTTCTTGCACTGTTGGTGAAGTGCTTGTAATTCATCAAGGGCCACTTGCACATGCTCATGTGTCTCATGCAGTGTGTCATGGGTTTCCTTGAGATCAGAGTATCGTGCCTCGGCATAGAGGAGTCGTTCAGAACGGTCTGTGACTTGGGCTTGTAGGTGATTGATTTCATTATTTGACAACTCCTCTTGGCGACTATTGAACTGTACAAGGATGTTAGTGATGTCATCCAAATGCATGCTGAAAGCAGTTTGCTGCTGCTTAAGCTCGTGAAGGCTCTCTGGAAGAGGTTGAGTCTGCGTAGAGATCCTAACGACTTGTTGAGCCAACGTTGCTTGTTGGGTTTTCACCTCAAGCACCAACTGTGGCAATTGTTATAGGCGGTCGTCGATGCGTTCGACTTACGTGGCCGCTGCTTGCTTTCGTTGGCTGATGCTTGAGAGGATGTCTGGTAAGACGTGGTTTTGCTTGTCGATCTTGGCGACCTATTTTGTAAGACCCTGCACATAAGAAAAAATAGATTGTATTATGTTAGAAGGATCGGTGAGGAGGTTTCGGATGGCGTCAAATTGATGTCCAAATTCCTCACCGACGTTTGTAAAAGGGACCCCAGAAAAGGATGGATGGGATGGCTGGGGACGGGGTGGAAGGGTGGTCGTGTCTTGCGAAAGGGACACTAATGATGGTCCCATGAATTGTGTGGTGACTGTAGATGGAGTCACCAGCGGTGTCGGGGTGGTGGTGGATGTGAAGGGTGGCGACATTCTGGGAGAAGAGGGTGGATCTGTAAATGTCGATGGGAAGGCGGTGGAGGTGGAGGTGAATGAGGTGAAAGTGAGGTCAGGCGTTGATGTTAGTGGAGTGCCCGATGAGAAAAGGATTGAGGCGGAGGATGCGGGTCTAGGTGCAGATGTGGGGAAGGGATTTGTTGGTGGGATTATTGTGGAGAATGATGGGAGGGTGGTGGATGGTAGCGTGGTGGGGGTGGTAGTGGAGGTAAGCTCAACATTTAGACTCATGATGAAAGAGTCTAGTGATGAGGTGGTGATGTTTTCTTCAGGGAGAGGAGGTTCTGCTTCTAGATTTGGTCTTGATGTCGGCGTCCCCGACAGCTGTTGTGTTTGCAAACACCCTTTTGATGGTCTTTTCATCAGGATTTTTGTTATTCTAGATGTCGGGGTGATGATGCTATGCTCCGTTAGACCTGCCTTTGTTTTCTTTTCATCTACTTGGACTAATGCGAGTATATTATTAAGCTCCTCTTCAGTGAAGAGAAGCTTATCCTTGTCATAATCTGTGAGCTCCGGTAGAGGAAGCAACGTCCTGGAGGATTTGACTGTAGGGCAAAAGATATAGTGTAGCTTCGCATCCTTTTCTTTGATGATGTATGAGTTTCTTAAGGTCTGCTCATTGGTCAGGATGTCGCCCTTGATCTTTGTGCACCTGGGGAGTAGTCTTTCCATCTTAAGATATTTCAGGATGGATGTTATGTGACCTCCCATACATATTTCTTTCCCGAGGGCGTAAGTTGTGTGCTTGTGTATCAATTATCATCTGATGTTGAGTGGCTGCCCTTTTAGAATGGACCAGAGAATGAAAAGATCAGAAATGCTAACATTTCCGCCCTCTGTCCTGGGAAAGAGTGCACCTGTAAGAATTTTGTGCAATGTGCGCACCAGGCCAGATTGAATGTTGGAGGCCTTACAGGTTTTTGCCTCGTAGGTCAGGATCCCTGTCAGGGATTTCCAGAATATATGCTTGTTAAACTCAGAGCTTTCTATGCCTACAGCTTTGGCCTTCTTCAGCTGCTCCTGGTTGTCAATAAATATTTCATTCAGCAGATTTTCCGTTATGACAACCCTTTTGCCAAAGAGTTTGGTGACCAGCCTGCGGTCACCTCTACCCCTTGATCTATCCATAATGTCTACAACTTCTTTGTTTAGATATGTGAAGAATTCGGTTGTGGGCTCAACATAAGAAGTTTCAGGGACAAAGTAGAGTTTTGAAAGGTTGGCGTTATCGAGCATGGTGAGGATTCTGTCATAAATCCCCATTTTCTTGAGTACGTTGGAACAGACGTACTTTGTTGGCTTCAATGTTTTGTCGATGGATGGGAGCGTGTGGATGAATAGGTTTGCTGGTGGTGGTGCTATAGTGGTGATGGTAGAGAAGACAGGAATAGTGGCGGTAGCGGGAGTGGTAATGGGGGCGGTGGTAGTGGTTGCTGGAATGTATCCCGCCCGGATTTGTTCTCTTGCAGTGGTGGGATGGACCTACTTCCTTGCCTGTTTCTTTGTAGGTTGTTCTTTTGCAGCTTCCTAGGCCTTTCTCTTCCCCTTGTACTTTGTGGTTGGGGATTCATCTTCGAAATTTGGCTCGTATTCTGAGCCTTCATTGCTGAAAGAAATGTCTTCCACTTCTTGGTCAGGATCCTCGGTTAAGAACATGTTGATGCGTTTAACTTTATTCATGACCTTAACGAGGTCAACTTTCGGTGGGACCTTTCTAGATTTTTCATAGGTGTCCATAATCTTTTGAAGTTTTTCACGGTCCTCCATCAGTTGCTCCCTTGTCCAGAAGGGAGCGTCAGCGGTTCTGGTGGCTTCTTTTGCGGGTGAGACCATTTTTGAAAGGTAATCAAGAAATCATGTATTAGAAAATTTTGAATTTGTATAGATAGCAAGTTTATTAAAGAAAAAGTTACATTATGTATGTGTTAATGTTTTTAGGTTTTAGTGGAACCCAAACGGTTTGTATAATCATTTGGGTCCAAATGGTTTTGAGACCGTTTGGATTCAAACGGTTTTGCAAAAACATTTGGATACGCTTATTAAGAGAAAAGTGAAGTTGAAGACCGTTTGGGTACAAACGGTTTTGAGACAGTTTGGGTCCAAACGATTTTTAGGACCGTTTGGGTCTAAACTGTTTGAGGATCGTTAGGATCCAAACGGTCTCGAGCTCAAGCGATTTTGAGATCGTTTGGCACCAAACGGTTTTAAAACCGTTTGGGTCCAAACGGTCTCGAGTTCAAATAGTTTCAGGACCATTTGAGGTGAGACTGTGAGGAAGGTGAAGCGTCTGGAAGCATGACTACTTGCTGAAAAGGTGGCGGAAGCAGCGAATGACGGTGGTGACGCGCGCGTCGGTGGCTAACGAGGACCGCGTCGGCGATGCAGGTGTTGGCGACGGTGAAAATGAGGTGGATGTGAAACGTGGTAAGGTGACGGAGAGGATGGTAGTGACAATGGTGTTGAACTGTTGGTTTACCTTGCTGTGTGACGGTGATGCTAGCGACAAAAAGCTTCGTGAAAACACGCGGGGACGACGTCAGTGTCGTCGGTGATGGTGGCAGAGAGAGCAGACGTTATGAGTTGTGCATGAGCGAGAAACAGAGGGGATGAAACATTGCTCACATGAAGGTTTCGAGAGTTTGAGGTTTTATAAGGGTAAAAAGGGGAGGTTGCGGGTATATTTATAGGATTTGGGGGGTGACGTTACAAAATCCCACAAGAAAACGGTTTTGAAACCATTTGGGGTCCTTTCGGTTTTGAGATCGTAAGGACCTAAATGGTTTTGAGACCGTTTAGGTCCAAACGATTTAGAGACCGAAAGGACTCAAACGGTTTGAAGACCGGAAGGACCCAAACAGTTTCAAGACCGTGAGAGTCTAAACGGTTTCGAAAATGTTAAGGTAAGGTAGAATTGGTTTTTATATTTTAATGTTTGTTTTGGTTATTAATGTGAATTTTTTTATTTTTAGATTAAATATGATAAGCCTAAAGTAAATAAAAGATTAGAACAAAGAAAGGTAAAACAAAACTAAACAAAATAAGATAGAAAGGTGATACTCAGATCTTGGGTTGCCTCCCAAGTAGAACCTTGGTTTTTCGTCACTGGCTCAATGATAATATGATTCGATTATGTCGATGTTGAAGGATTGTGGATCTCGATAGTCTGTCTTGGTATTTTGTCTACTGGTGTGTAATATCTCTTCAACCTGTGGCCATTGACAGTCTGTTCTCCCCCATTATTATCAAGGATGATGACTGCTCCGGTGGGGTAGATGTATTTAATTGTGAATGGTCCAGACCACTTCGTGCGGAGCTTTCCGGGAAACAACTTAAGCCTGGAATTGAAGAGGAGGACCTTATCTCCGATAGCAATGTCTTTTCTTTTGAGGTGGTCGTCGTGCCACATATTGATTTGTTCTTTATAGATTCTGGAACTATGGTAGGCTATCATTCTAAGCTCCTCAAGTTATTGCAACTGGAGTTGTCTGTATTCGTCAACGCTTTTGAAATCAAAATTCAGTTGTTTAATGGCCCACCAGGCCTTATGTTCCAATTCAACTAGAAGATGGCATGATTTCCCATATACTAGACGGAACGGGGTTGTTCCAATCAGTGTTTTATAAGATGTGCAGTAAGCCCAAAGGGCATCAGGAAGCTTGGTGGACCAGTCGGTACGATGTCTATTGACTGTTCTCTCTGAAATTTCCTTCAGTTGTCTATTCGAAACTTTGACCTGACCACTAGTTTGTGGATGGTAAGGTGTGGCAACCTTATGGTTGACTCCATATTTTTTTAGGAGGGCTTTGAAGCTTCTTTCCATAAAATGGGTTCCTCCATCGGATATGATAGTTCGGGGGACTCTGAATCTGGGGAAAGTGATGTCTTTGAACATCTTGATGACTGGCTTTGAATCGCTGGATACGGTGGGTATAGCTTCTACCCATTTTGAGACATAATCCACAACGAATAGTATGTAAGAAAATCCATAGGATGAGGGGAAGGGACCCATGTAGTTTATTCCCCAAACATCAAAAAGTTCAATTTCTTGCCACAAAGTGAGAGGCATTTCATTCTGTTTAGTTATGCTGCCAGAGAGCTGACATTTATTGCATGATCTTACAAAATCATAGGAATCTCTTATTATTGTTGGCCAAAAGAAACCCGATTGTAGAACCTTGAGAACAGTCTTTTTCGAGCTCATGTGCCCCCCAGTGGGGCCAGAATGACAGTGCTCTAAGACAGGGGTGATCTCCTCTTCAGGTAAGCAGCCACAGAAAAGTCCGTCTGCACATAGAAGAAAAAGATAGGGTTCGTCCCAGTAGTATTGTTTAACATCATGGAGAAAAAAAAATTTGTTGTGGTGAGAAGCATAGGGGTGGATGATTCCTATAGACAGATAGTTCACTATGTCAGTATACTAGGGGAATCCGGTGGTAATTTTCATAAGCTGGTCGTTAGGGAGGGAGTCTCGAATAGGTACCTTGTCATCCTCCTGATACTCGATGCGACTTAGGTGGTCAGCAACGACATTTTCCACTCCGCTCTTGTCTTTTATTTCAAGGTCGAATTCTTACAGCATCAATACCCAGCGGATGAGTCTGGGTTTTGCATCTTGTTTCTGTATAAGATATTTAATGGCGGAGTGGTCTGTATATACTATGACCTTTGACTCGATTAGATAAGAACGGAAATTTTCTAATGCGTAGATGACGTCTAAGAATTTTTTTCCAGTAGTGTTGTAATTCTTTTGTGCCTCATCTAATGTCTTTGACGTGTAGCATATTACATATGGCTTTTTGTCTACTCTCTGCCCCAACACTGCTCCTATAGCATAGTCACTAGCGTCACACATCACCTTAAAAGGATGTGACCAGTCATGTGCTCTCAGAATGGGTGCAGAGGTTAGAGCATTTTTCAAGGTTGTGAAGCTATGCAGGCATTCATGGTCAAAGTTGAAATCAGCATCCTTGGTCAATAGATAATTCATAGGTTTTGCTATTTTCGAGAAGTCTTTGATAAATCTCCGGTAGAACCCGACATGACCCAAGAAAGCTCGCACTCCTCTTATGTCTTTGGGTTGTGACAACTTTGAGATGATATCAATTTTTTCTTTGTCTACTTCAATCCCTCTTTCGCTCACTCGATGTCCGAGGACAACACCCTTGGTTACCATAAAGTGACACTTCTCCCAGTTGAGGATAAGGTTTGTGTCCTCACATCTTTGTAAAACTTTACTTAGGTTGAGCAGACAGTTGTCAAAAGAGTCTTTGTATACTGAAAAATTGTCCATGAAAACTTCCATAATGGATTCAGTTAATCCTGCAAAGATTGCATTCATGCATCTTTTGGAAGGTTGCAGGTGCATTGCATAGCTCGAAGGGCATCCTTCTGAAGGTGTGTGTCCCAAAAGGACAAGTAAATGTCATTTTCTCTTGGTCTTTGGGGTGAATCGGGATTTGGTAAAACCCAGAATATCTGTCGAGATAACAGAAATTTTTTTGGTGGGCTAGCTGCTCAAGGACTTCGTCAAGGAAGGGTAGGGGAAAATGATCTTTCCTTGTTGATTTGTTCAGTTTTCTATAATAAATACACATTCTCCAACCAGTGACGGTCCTTGTAGGTACTAGTTCATTTTTATCATTTAAGACTAAGGTGGTTCCCCCCCTTTTAGGGACTACTTGAACAGGACTAACCCACTGAGATTCAGAAATTGGATAGATAATTCCCGCTTTTAAGAGTTTGAGAACTTCGAGGCAAACTACCTCTTTCAGATTTGGGTTCACTTTCCTCTGAGGTGAACTACCTCTTTCAGATTTGGGTTCAGTTTCCTCTGGTGATCCCTTGAGGGTTTGAACTCTTCTATCATAGGTAATTTATGCATGCATAGAGCTGGGTTTATGCCTGTTAGGTCAGTCATCTTGTACCCAATTGCTTTTTTATGCTTTCTTAGTTCAGTGAGAAGCCTTTCTTCCCGATCGTCAACCAAAGAAGAACTAATGATAACTGGACACAATTTTTCTTCATCTAGGAAGACATGTTTGAGCCCGACTAGTAGAGTTTTCATTTCTGGGGCTTTGGGTACTTCTGTTGCCTCTAATATGGTGACAAATTTTAGTTCTTCAAAAGTAGCCTCTGGGACTTTTTCAGCCTGTTCCAAGTATTGCAGGCATTGTTGAACTAGCTCATTGGTTGAAAACTCAGCTTCTGGATTTATCTGAGCGTATTCCAGGGCATCTGATGGTTTTGGATTTTCTTTCTTAAGTTGAGACATTTTATCTATTGCTTCAAGCAGAAAAACTTCTTCATGGATACTAGGGCTCTTCAAGTTGTTGAAAACCCTGAATTGAACAGTTTCTTTACCCAACCTCAGGGTAATTGTGCCATTCTCGACATCAATTAATGCTCTAGCTGTGACGAGGAAGGGCCTACCGAATATTATCGGGTACCTTAGGTCTTCTTTTATATCCATAATGATGAAATTACAAGGGACGTAAGAGTCCCTCCCCACTCTTACTGGAATATCTTTGATGATTCCCAAGGGAGCAGTAATGGTAGAATCAGCGAGCTGGATGGTCATTGTTGTGGGCAACAAGTCAGTGAACCCCAATATTTTGCACATGGAGAATGGCATAATTAATATGCTGGCTCCCAAGTCGGCCAATCCCTTTTTACAAGAAGTGTTCCCAATAGAGCATTGTATGCTGAAGGAGCCAGGGTTCTTCTATTTTTTCAGCATTTTATTCAAAATGATATCAGAAGTGGTCTGGGTTAGCTTGATAGTTTGGTGCTCCTCTGTCATATATTTCTTTGACAATAAGGTCTTCAGATATTTGGACCAGGCTGGGAATTTAGATAAGGCGTCGAGGAAGGGAATATCAACACAAAGTTTCTTCATTGCCTCTTTGAATTTTTGGAATCTAGAGTCTAGTCTGGTTTCCTTTAACCTACCAGGGTAGGGTATCTTTGGCTTATATTGTGGAAGCTCTGGTTCTTTAGGACCTTGTTCCTTTTCTTTCCTTTCTTCAGCTTCTTGACTTGATTCTTCTGTTGGGATGATTTCAGTTACATCTCTGTCTTCTTGATTAACCGAGATAGCTTCAGTGAGAGCACGACCAGATCTTGTTGTAACAACATTTAATTGTTTTGGTCTATGTTGATCATGTCTTGGATTCGCTTCTAGATGGCCAGCAAAAGTGCCCACTGGAGATTTTAGTTGAGCTGCTATCTGTGCTAATCGGGTTTCCACAACTTTTTGCTGGGCTTGCTGGTTAGCCAGCATGGCTTGCTGAGATTGCAACATCTGCCTTATCACGGATAGTTCATCTGTTTGCTGTGGTGGGGCATTCTTCTATAGAAACTAAGTGAGTTGTTGCTGCCCTTGAGGTGGTTGTTGTTGAGGTGCTGGCAACTAAGGTTGCTGTGGATGTTGCAGTTGTGTTTGTTGTAATTGTGGGTGCAGAGGAGGATGCGTATATTGGTAGTATGCAGAGGGATTTCTTGGGTAGTTGGATATGTGGAAGTTATTTCTGAAATTCTCTTGATTTTGGTTGTAGTTGTTTTGAAATCCAGGTGGTAATCCTATTGGAAGATCCACCTTGTGTTTTATGTTGAGGGTTAGCAGTCCCCACAGGATTCCCATATTGAAACTAGGGGTGGTTTCTCTGTTGATTTGGATTATAGTAAGCTTGTCCTAGTATGGAATGAATAGAATTGTTCGGGCATCTGATATTTAGGGTGTTCAATGATCGGTTCGTACTGTGGTTGAGGTGGTTGAATATGCATCATCACATTATAAAGTAAGCCACATGACAGTTTAGGGTGATCAGATGCGTGATAGGCTTGACAAGTCCTCGTGGCATCTTTAACTTGTTGGACTTGGGAGCTTTTCTTCTTATCATATTCTCCGAATGAAGTTTCAAGTGACTACTGTTTGTGAGCTATGGTTTTCAAAGCTTCAGCAATAGCTTTCATTTCCATTGATTCCTCAGCCTTATAAACTTTGAGGACTCCCTTTGTGGATGATCATCCCTAATTGGATTGGTTCCCAGCTCCAAGTGTAATGATATTCCAGGCATCCTCGTAGTTCTTTCTCATAAAATTTCCTCCATATGAGGAATCCAGAAATTGCTTGATATCATCACTCACCCCCCTATAGAATGTCTCTATTAATTGATTTTGGGAGATACCGTAATGAGGGCACTTCCTTAGAGGTTCCTTGAATCTTTCCCATGCTTCTACGAGTGTTTCTCCAGGAAGTTGGGCGAAGTGGTTGATCTACCCCCTAATCTCATAGGTTAATGAAGGAGGGAAAAACTTTTCTAGAAACTTCTCTTCCAAGGGAGCCCAGGTGGTAATGATTGGCTCCCTATCAAGTGAGTTGTACCAACTCAAAGCTCTTCTGGATAGAGTGAAGTGAAAAAGATGTAGCATTATTGTGTCAAAGGCAACTCCGGCTTGTGGAACAAGTCGACAAAGTGCCTTGAATCTCTTCAAATGATCCATGCAGTCATCTCTAGAACTACCTGAGAATGAGATGCCCTGCATGATCTGAATCCATTTTGTCCGGATTTCGAAGTTGGGTATATTGATGATTGGTGGCCGGACTAGATGATTGTTTTCATAGTTCTTGGGAATGGCATAGTCCCGAAGTTGCTTGTTTCTTAGCTCTAACTGAGCAGCTTTATTAGTTGCTTCATTTTCAACTTGGATGTGGGATTGTTCTTTAGCTCAAATTTCCACTTGGAACTGAGCACGAGTGTCAACAATGAGTTGTGCTCTTGGAGCGGCTATGGCGGCGTTGACCCTATCCATTACTAGGCATTGTTCTTCAGCCATTTGACTGGCTCGTTGGCGGTTGAGTCGGATGTGTCTGTGGAAGTTTCGTTCTACCTCTGAGTCGTACTCTGGTTCAGGGGAGAATCCAATGTTATACAAAGGTTGCATACACGTTTTCTACCTAAGTAGAAGGAAAGTCACACTTTAGACGATGGAGAGAAATGATGAAATAAAAAAGACATGAGATAGCTATCAAAATAAAGTGTAAAATCCTAATAAACTAAAAAGTTATCAAGTAAAATTAAAATGTTCTGTTATCCCCGGCAATGGCACCAATTTTTGATGGAGTCTCCACTTGCGTGGAGTTGTGTGCACCACTAAAAATCCCAAAGATAGTAAGTCTTTAGGTTTAGCCTTGCTTATGCTAGAATAAGAACTCCACCCACATATGCTAGGATATGTGGAAGTCTTATCATAGTATAGTTAAGGGTCAAATACATAGGA
Organism: Alisma plantago-aquatica; assembly: GCA_963693085.1. Classification (NCBI taxonomy): domain Eukaryota; kingdom Viridiplantae; phylum Streptophyta; class Magnoliopsida; order Alismatales; family Alismataceae; genus Alisma; species Alisma plantago-aquatica. The sequence goes on from OY856410.1 coordinate 1,322,527,953, forward strand.
CAACGATCTTGTTAAAGAATAACAAGATAGAAAATGTAATAATTTCACTTAACTACTTAAAAGTTGGTATTTAGATCAAAGAGTGATTTGGTTGTTTAAACTAAGTGCAAATAATGTAAAAGCAAGAAAGTAGAATTGAGGTTGTAAACAATGTTGTGGAACCACTAGGATGTTATTGGGTTTCACCACCACTACACATGGATCAAAACATACAACACAAAAACATGGCCTGCAATCAGGGTCTAAATAGTTAGTATCTTTGTAGGCTTAGCTTCCTTTTGGATAGCCAACTATGAGAAACGCGGGAGTATTGCAACGCCAGCCATCCCCAAACGAATGGTCACTTGCTTTGCATTACTCCCTCCACAAGGTGTGTTCCTCGACCCATCAAAGTTGTACTTTCATACATCAACTGATTCCATTTCATAGTATTAAAGTACAACGATGGGGGTGAGTTTACTCCACTCTATGAAAGACGTTCCTAGATATCGAAATAGGTGTATGGTAGCTACATACATCAAGAACTAACATGCAATCAGTAATCAAATCTAAAAGCACAAACATAGACAATTCACACTAATAGATAAAGGATAACACAAGTTGGTGATCCAGCAACATGCATTCATTAAACGATTGATGTTAAACTGAAGAGATAGTATTTCACTATTGCAAACTCATGGATTACATTGCATGAAATAAAAACATGGGTAGCGGGGCTACTCCCCGCACCCTAGTGTATGAGACTACTCGCTCATGGCAAGAACAAAGAAGGAGGCGAGAAGAGAGAGAGAGAGTGCATCATCTCCACAAAGGAGGGAGGAAGGTCGACCCCTTGGAGGAGAGAGCAACGATCTTCACACTTTGTAGCTTGCTCGATGACGAATCCTCCTCTTCCCACCTTCTTTGTCAGTGGGAGAGAAAGTAGCTTGGAGACGGAGTATAGATCTCAGACCGGCAGCCTCGGGGTAGTGGATGAAGGATGGAATGGCTCTGGAACAGTAGAGGCAGCCTTTGGGCGTCTAAGACTTGATAACTTGTGAGGACCCTTTGGGTCTTATTGATAGGCTTGAGTGGATCTCAAATGGTTTGGGTGACTTAGGTCCAAATGGTTTTGGAGACCGTTTGGACTCTCTCCCGGTTTGAAAATCGTTTGCCTTTACACGGTCTTGGGACCGTGTGGCTCCATGTGGTCTCGGGACCGGTTGGCTTCGCACGGCCTTGAGACCGTTTAGATTTATTCGGTCTTGGGACCGTTTGGAATCCATTCGGTCTTGGGACCGTTTCGGGGTTTTGTAATTTTTTTGAGTTTTTTCTGTAAAAAGAGAAAAGGAGAAGTTAATCTAATGGTATATTTACAAAAAAAGGAAAGTTAAAGATTCTACCTAATTTATCTAAGAAAGAGTATGGAAAAGTGAGAAAAACTAGTAAGATAACATCACAAAATGGGAGGTTATCAATTATGCTGAATAACCGTGGTCGCGGTTGGGCTGATTCATGAAATCATAAAACAAGACTTTAGTCAAGAAGATAGATAAAATGAGTGCAAAGTTGACTAAAGTTATTCTAAAAGTGGTGTAAAATATATATAGAAAATATGTAAAGTGTGGTGTTATCAATTATTTGGATTAATTGTAATATAATACATAAACTGTCTTATTTCTTAAAAGCAATATGTTATCATTTAGTTGGTTGATAACAGAGACTAAATCCAAATTTTTAAGGATAATAATCAGGTATATTGAGATAATTGAGTAAACCCTAATTTCCCTAAAACTCTTAATGAGATAAATAAGGAATATATAGGACTTTGTGTATAATAATGAAATATAACTCTTTGAGAAACAAAATAAATTTGATATAACACAATTAAAAGAATAATAATGATAATGCGATATCCTAATGCATATAATTCTACTAAGACAAAAATTTAACAAAAAAATCATAAAAGTGGAACCTTTAGGTGATCCATGAGAACCTGACCTATGTAAAGTTTCTTGAGAAGATTCTGAACTCCCAAGTTAAGCAGTTGAAAAATAAGGAGTTTAAGTTTGTAAAAGGTTTGGTGAAAGTTTAATGGAAACAACTTGGGAGTTTAGTGGTGATATGTTGCAAACTCACCCTTCTCACTTTGTTTTAGATTTCAAGGATGAAATCCTCTTTAAGGGGTGGAGTGTTGTTACATATCGAAACTTTGACATATTCTTTTTTGGCCATTTCCCAATATTTGCGTATCATTTCTATCCTTTTTGGCCTTGATGCTTAAATTGTGGAATTTATAGTGGTTTGGTGAACATTTGTTCAATAATTATACCAATGGAAGGGTTTATGCACAAATATCTCGGTAAAATCTTATTTAAGGATCTAAAATGTAAAATCACCACTTTAGTAGAACAATGGTTTATTAATTTGTGCTAGAAGTGTAAGGCCCTAAACCTTTATTAAATAAGCTTAATTACCCTAATTAAGTGATCTAAACCTTGATCTAACTTTTTGATGTGATTTTAAAGCATAAAATGAGCCTAAGTTTCAAAATTGGTTCGATTTGGATGTTGTTTGTGCAAGTTATGCAATTTTAGGTACATTGTGGACTTTTATGCAATTTGCCCAATTGGGAGGTTTTCTTTGCCAATCATCACTTGAATTTTAATCCTTAGATATCCCTTGCCATTCTCGAGATTTTGAACCATGGGGCACATGGTTGCACCTTGGTTTGAAGGTGTTTTTCTCCATTGGCATTATAGAGATTACCCTCTTTATAAATGTGATTATCTTTAAAAGCTATCAACCAATAGAGTTATTAATTTGTTTGAAGATGGTGGGGATGTCCTAAAAATCTCTAGGGGCTTTTAGGACTGACCTTTGATATACAAGAAGAGTCTATGAGTTGTCCTCTTGCATGGCCATGAAGCCCTAGCATAAGGATACATGAAAAGTCTCATAGACACCTCATACTTGCTCCCTTCTTTATAAAGCCGTGCATACCCCTTCTCACCTCCCAATCTAAGAAGCAATCCTCTCCTTCTCTTTCTCATAGCTTAGAGCATCGCCCCTTCTATGTTTGTCCATGAAGTTTCTATCCTAAGGTAAAAGAGGGTGCCTACCTTGGTGAAGCAGGCTCTTAGGGTTCCAAATTTCTCTATTTAGGATTTTTTAACCTTCTCCTTGGTGATTTTGACCAAAACTAGTAAGAATCCTCCTTTCCTTCCCTATTTTCATGCTATTAGTATTCCTCCCACCTTCTTCCAGGTCGGAACTATGACCTTCCATGGTAAAACTCCACCTAGAACCCTAAAACATCTCATCTCCATGTGCTTTTGCTAAGGTTTGCACCTCTAAAGTAGAGAAGGTGATCTTTGCTCAAGAAAGGAGCTTGGCTTGGAACAACCAGACCTTCTAATCTCATGATCCTTTCTGCTTGGACCTTCTTACCTTCCTAGAGGCAAAGTGGAACTTGGACTCAATTGAATTCGTGAAAGCTAGTAATTAATATCAGTAAGAGAGGTATGTGCAATCCATATTTATGTATGTACATTTACACCTTAATTTGGGAATAATTGTTCCTTAACCTATTTTTCTATAATGAGGTTTTATTAAACCCTATAACATATACTCTTTTTTGTACCAATGTTTAATAAATTTGGAAAATTTATGCCCATTCCATCATACCTCTGAGAGTGTTTGGAATGGATGTCAAATATTCAAATTTTTAGTAAAGGGGTGATTTCACTCTTTGACATCATCATTTATTAAGATGACTTCTGAGTTATTACTTAAAGTGCCGATTCTTGACTTCTTCAATGCTTTTTGGGAGCCTTTCTTCTTATTCTTCAGACTAACAACAGTTTCCTAGTCTATTTTCTTTAAATTGGCTGGAGGAGTGGTTCCATTTCTGTTGTTAACCAGTGGTGGGATTGGTGACCTCATTGGTGGGTCATTGTTTCATGTTGTAACTGTGGTGGATCCTGTGTAGATAATTGTCCATCTTTCTTTCATAGTGAGCGTTTAACTGGCTTGGGTGTATGTATCTCCTGTGTGTACGAGACAAGTGTGTGCACATCAGAGGTGGAGGACGAGGATGGTTCTTGTGGGATGAACGGTTTGATGAAAGTACAATTCACATCGCCATGGCCAAGACGTCCACAACGCATGCAGACCACCAGGAGGTTCTCATATTCAAGCCGGTAGTGTTCTCCGTTCAGGGAGATGGCATGTAGAAGGGGTTGAGTAGTGTCTACTTCCATAGCCAGGCGAGCAATTTTTTTCTCAATCACCAGGTGTAGTTGTGGTTTCGATTTTGATGGTCTTTCCCACAAGATTACAATGCCTGACAATATTTGATTTTAGTAGAGAAACACAAGTAGATCTACAACACGTAGACAAACTATGAGCTTGCGTGGAATAGGGTTTGATGGTCGGAAACTGGGGGGCCAAGATTGGACTGACAAGTAATTGTCGAACACAACCCAAGGACCTCCAGTCATGGCCTTAACAAAATCATCATTGTTTTTGAGTTGCATTATGTAGTATCCTTTGTCCAGATCAATGGCTCAGAAAGAGTCAGAAGGTGCCCATAGTATTGATAGATGATTCACCAAGGCTTGGAAACCTATGTTTCTTCCTAGAATCTTGACGACGACATGCTTCCATGGCTCGAGCATGGGTGGAATGGACTGCAGATTGATCATAATTACACGCATGGAGCTACTTTTGGCAATAGCTATATCTGTGGCCTTGAGGGTATCCGGAGAAATGACTTCGATAAGGTCTGATGCTTTGCAGCCAATCATGGCATCTCTATAGGATCATTCATTCGCTGTTTTGATGGTGTTCTCCGCTTGAGGTCCATCAATGTTCATCGCTTTGACTATCAGGAGGATCCATCTGGGTACTTCCTGCTCCAGGCGGCACGTAACCTCATCTGCCTTCCCATCCACCATGTCCCCCATGCCCACGACTGTCGCTGCCACGGGAAAACCCTAGCGGAGCATCCAGAGCAAAAACCTAGTGTAGTTATTGATTTTTCATACCATTGCTAGTGTAGTGATAATTGCTTTCCTAGTTTCTAGGTAGTTGTAATTGTTAGGAATAGCATAGGCTTCATCTTTCCTTACATTAATTGCATGTTCCCCCATAGTTTAATCATAAAACTAACTTGAGACCAATAAAACCCTAACCATCCACATTAGGAACATAGGAAACCAACTTGGCTCTAGCAATCCCCACTTCCCCAGGGATTGGACCTGACTTGCCTACTCTATACTACATCTCGAGCTTGTGCATTTGAGGGGCGTGTTATTAGAGTGTGTCTGTGTGCTTTAATCTCACTCACACGTAAGCCAGAATCAACTTTCCGACGGGTCACCCATCCTAGTACTATTCCAAGCTGAGCACACTTAACTATGGAGTTTTTTAGTGATGGGCTCCCGAAAAAGGAGGTGCAACTCGGTGATATGGGTAGTCCAATCATTCCTTTTAAGATCATGTTATCTGAGATCTCAAACCCTGAGACGTTACAGTGTCGATTTGGATATTTTGAGAGTCTAATTCATAGATGATCAAGAACCCTTTGACCCTCACCCTTAATTATAGATACTTTCCCCATCTCAACCATCAACCTTTCCATCTTTCGACTCTTATGAATTGTTAGAGTGAACTGCCGATCCTTTTTAGATTTTGTTGCCCAATGGCTAGAAGACCTTACTTGTAGACCATCAAGCCTAGTACACCGAAAGACTGCTGAGATGATAAGAAGGAAACATGGATTTAACTCTATTGTAGACATCCATATCACGTGGTTGCAACTAGAAATCCATGTTACAAGTTGTAGGTCAATTCCAAACAGTAATCCGTATTGTACTTAGGGAGCCATCATCTTTTTCCTTGAATTTAATTCCTATTAAGATTGGTAAAACATACGTCTAATTCTAAGTAGGCCATCAACCAAAATAATTTTTCTTCCTATAATAGAAGATGTACAAAACACATATGAAGTCCAAAAAGAGAACCTGCTTCTAAGACGGTATCTAATGTTTACTTTTCAACAATAACCTTTTCATAGTAGGGAAATTGTAATATAGTAGTGGCAAAAAAGAGAACTTTTGAAACGACATTAGAATATACCTGGCATGTAGATCCGCCATGAGTGTTTGGATTATTTCCACGTCATTCGTCAACGTTTCATTGATGAATGCTTTTTTGTGGCCCTGACAGACTTGAATGGATATTTTTTTATCGTCGAGAGATTTGAGTCTCACAATATGGATTTGGTCATTTAAAATTCTGTAAGGTGTCTATGGACCACAACGCCGAGGAAGAATGGAAAATTCATTACTTTCTTTTTGAGAAATGGAAAATTGATTACTTATGAGTAACGCATACTGAATATGCAAATTCATAACAACGCAGTTTCATTACGACATGATCGACTTTACACGACTTGGGGAACTACAAGTACAGCAAAACTAAAAAGGACAGCCGGAAACGGTAACAGAATATACCCCAGCAGAACATCTTCAGTTTCTTTTGTAAATTGTCCCCGAAATCTATTTCACGAGCTAAACCAACTTTATTTTTCACGAGATAATTAAGTATGCTATAAATTTATTCATCAAACCTGTAGTTTCTGGTGGCCTCAAGTATAAATGGCCAAGCCAACGGATTAAAAAGAAACGGCAGCTGCAGACCACAAACTACTAGCGCAGAGCAAACCATTAGTAGCCACTGACTTCAAGCTCAGTTCCGTGGTTCTTCACTCTCTCTTCTCTCTCTCCCACCCAACCTCACCTCTTCCCACACAGTTCCTAACAGCTAGGGCTCCGATGGCCCTCCGCCTGTCCCTACCCTCATCACCAGCGCCGCCACGATCTGCTTGCTGCGCAACTCATTCGACAGCTGCGGCCGTGACCATCGCACCGCCGGTAAGCGTCCGGCCAAGCAGACAAGCAGCGTTCTCTGTTGTCGGACGACGGGCTGCGGCTGCGGTGGTGGCGAGATCGAGCTTGGAAGCCAGTCAAGCCACGGCTGTGGTGGGGCAAGTGACGGAGGTGGATAAGGACACTTTCTGGCCAATCGTTGAGGCCGCAGGGGCCAAGATCGTGGTCCTCGATATGTTCACACAATGGTATTGTCTACGATATTGCTTCGAAATCTGTTTCAAACTTTCATTAACTTGTTGGAGGTAAATTTTGGTAACTGAAGAAAATAAAAAAAAATGGTAACTGAAACAGTTTGATGTCGTTTGCTGTCTTTGATTTGAAGAACATTTGCTACTGCACATCGTTAGTCCCCGTGCTCTTTCACCCGTGAAACGGAGTTACTTTCTGCTAAACTTTTCACAGCATATCTGCAAGCTTTTGCCTGAGATTTCAGTTGAGTTACAAACATCAATTTAGGAAAGCGCCTAGTTTTAGGTTGGTTACATACGCATCATATCCGATACTCTTTATCACAAAAGGAATTTCTTTGCTTGCATTCCGTGAATTATTAACATTTTGTAAATACAATCAAAGTTCTGTAATTGTTCATGGAACTCAACAAACGAGTTTAAGAAACAATTAGATGTCCATTATCTGGCATTTGTACATGTGTACTTTAGGGAATATTTACGGAGTCCTATTGCCTCAATACTTTGTTACTCGTGATAGGCTGGTAGTTATCCAACCAATTGCATTTCCCAAGCAATCATTTAAAACTCATATAATTTACATCAAAAATTATTTTGCTGCAAACAGGAGATGGACTGCATTCGATTGAGTAAGTTGTGACCTGCTAAGTATAAACAGAGAAGTCATGACCTGATGAGAGCCCCCCAGATTCACCCATCATTTCCTTGTTAAAGTAGCAATAGGTTTGCTAATTCAAAAGTAACCTTGGGTTGTTTTCTCATTCTTTGCCAATGTAAAAATAGGTTGGTAAGTAACACAAGACTGTAGTTGTCTACTAATATAAAAGTTGCCAAGTATGAATCATGTTGCTTCAGTATAAGTTAATCCCAGACACTATTATATGGCCCACTCTCTAGTTAACGAAATTAAGCATTCTTTCATGAGCAAGATCAATAACATTGGAAGTTTCCACCTTGATGTCTTTAATAGCAATTGATTGTTGATTTGTTTTAATATTGAATTAATCCTTCACTCTCACCGCTCAATGCCGTCATTTTTAACTTGCCATTCATGTCCAAGAACAAGTTGTCCCTTGTGGCATACTTGTACATGGGCCAACATTTGACAAGCCATAAAATTGCTCCAATGTGCATTGCTCCAGTAGTGCACGGGGGGACTCCTTCACAACTTCCAATTCAGTTTTTTACTTCTTTCAGAAGTTTTCGTTTCTGTTGGCCATCCAAATTTGTAGAAGCAAAACATTACTAATTATTTGCAATCTGGACTTGACAAAGTTGATCATTTGCTATTTTCATGCTTGATGAAGTTTATCATTCAATCACCATCTTGCAACTTCTAGATGTCTACTAAAAATGACTTCAATTATGGTGCTCCTCTACTTCTTTAAAAATTAAACATATACTGGGACTTGGGTTATGCAATTTCATTTCATATCGGCTTCACTATACTAGTTTATTTGTCACAAGGCTTACAGCTCAATGACCTTATTGTGCAACCTCCTCACATTTACTGTTTACTTCCTATAGGTGTGGACCTTGTAAAGTGATGGCTCCGAGATATCAGGAGCTATCTGAAAAGTATCTTGATGTGGTATTTCTCAAATTAGACTGCAATCAACAAAACAAGGTATATGCCTTAAGAAAATTTTGATTTCGTATTTCCTTTCTTGTTGAAAATATACTTCTGATGATGCCCTCTGCATTCTTTTACCACAGAGTCTTGCAAAAGAATTAGGGATTCGAGTTGTACCGACATTCAAGATCCTCAAAGAAGGAAAGATTGTAAAAGAAGTTACTGGGGCCAAATATGATGATTTGGTTCTCGCAGTTGAGACTGCTAGGTCATCCTGATGATTCCGGTCCTTAGAGAACATGATGATATTTAGATCTGCTGTTACATAATCTCTACCAAGCATTGTAGGTCTTGCAAAATTTCATGGTCTGTAGTTATGTAAAATTATGTGCTTATTGTAATTTTAACATTATAGCACTTTGCTAAATTACCACCCTCTGTTCAAAATCAAAATAAAAGAACTCGTGGTGTACTGATTTGTCATGATGTTATTTCATGTGCATATATTGATATTCCCTATATGGAAAAAGTAGTGATGCTGATTCTGGAAATGTGATATGCTAATACTATTACTAGCCTTTCTCTTGGAGTCATCAATTGATTCTTCTAATGAATGTCTAATGGTTTATAAATTCTGGATGCTCTTGGATTTATTAATCTCAAATAATTCTTTATTATGATAACTGAGCTTGGCCATCAGGTGAAAACACAGTTTGTAAGCTACAACTCAAGGATGCTTTTCGGCTTTATATATTGGAACCGTATTTCTTTGTGCTGCCCGGAAAATAGATGATACCTGATACATGGTAATTCAACAACCAATTTTCCAAAGTCAGACGTACATCCTATGTTCCCTCTGGTACATAGGGAAAAGTTAGGGGTGGGGCAGTTAGGTTTGGTTCGATTTACTACTAAAATTATAAATTTAAAATATAGGTATTCGTTTGTAAATTTTTTTGAACTGAACCAAAGCGTTATGTAGTCCGAAACCTAGCCTAAACGAACTGTTATTATGTATTTAATTTGGTTTCGTTTGGTTTCAAATGATTACATGAGAAACTATACATCATCTACGAGATTTTTCATGACAATCCAACCGTTTAACATCATATTTGACGATCCATCTAAGGTGATAACTTCCATGTAAGCATTGTTTAGTAATGGTCAGAATTAGGTAAATATATTCTGACATCCTCCTACAAATATAAGAGGTCAAAAGTTACACGTAGGCCTAACGTCATACACCACGAAACAGAGTAACAACTCACACATTTAACTAATGCACAACTTACGTTTAATATATTTATATTTTTTTACATCAACACTCATTGCATATACAACATCTCAGTGTCTTTGGCATTTCATTCCTCCCCAATATGGTAGCATAGGGAAGAAAATAGCAACTTCTTGCTATAATCATTCCCACACTTTCAACATCCTTCTTGGATCACCCGTTAGCTGAAGTTGTACTTTAAAATCCTTGTATAATGTATCCCACACCTCCCTTGTGAATATGCATTCATCCACAAGGTGGTTGTGGGATTCTTCAACACCTTTGTATAGCAAGCTCAAAGTAGATACATTATAATTCCACCCCTTTATTTTGTCAAAAGTAGCAAGAACACTATGCAGAATTTTGTATACGCATATGCTCTATTTTGGCACATACACACCAGTCCAGATTTGCTCCCCATGCATGTCTTTTTGCTTCCCTTAAGCGTGTCACCTCTCATAAGCATGTCTTTGGATCTCTAAGACTCCATCTCCCCATATCCTGGGCCATGAACGGGTGTCTAATATGCTACCATGCTTTTGTCATAACATTAATAGTGCATGAGTATGCTTTCCTTGTCTTTAGCTTGAAGTCCAGTCCCCTTGGTTATCTCTCCCTCATCCATTTCCCCCAAGTTGAGGAGCCTTATTGATAAATGATTATTCGCCGCATTGTCCCCCACATTGCTATGTCTTTTGGAGCTTTTAAGCTCAACCCTCCTTCATCTTTTGGCAGCACCGCTCTTGCATATCTCATAGGATGATGTTCACTTGTCCCCAAGAAATTTGATGTTCACTTGTCCCCAATAAATTTTCTATCTTCATCTCCATTCTGTCCAGAACGTACCTGGGGATCTCCCCTTGTTGCATCCAAAAAATGAGAAGACCTTCTATAGTAGCCTTTATCAGTGTTGCTCTCCCACCATGGATGTCTTTTGTGTTGGCTATCTGTTAATCATTTCCTCCATTCTATCCATCCATTCAGTAAAGTCTTTGACTTGTAGGCTGCCTCTCGCTAAAGGAAAACTAAGATATTTTTCTAGAAAGTTTCTCCTTTCCACGCCCATTACATCTACCAACCTGTATTCTATCTAGTAACCATTTTTTGATATAAAAATATGTGTCTTGAATGCATTATTTAGTAATGATATATATATATATATATATATATATATATATATATATATATATATATATATATATATATGTACGAATGAATATACCATGTATTGACATAGTCCAACTAACTTCAAATTGATGTGCATGCATCGAACCATGTAGTTTAACCTATTTGTAGGAAAACCTGTTTATGTAGAAATGTAACGACCCCGCCCCCCGGTAACCCCCACTTAAGGGAGATCAAGAGGTCAGAGTCATTATCCCAATAAACCAGATCACTGATTTGATAATTAATCGATAATAATTATGAAATTCTACCAACTAAACTGAAATCTGGTATAAAATAAAACTTTGTATACCTTTTGAAAACTTTGGAAAGCTACTTCTATCCACAACTTTGATCTGTTCTATCTAATCCTCCTTGCACTTTATTTCTTATTTTCACAATGTGTCACTTTACTGTTTATTCTTTTCAGAATTGTACCTAAAACGCCAACAAACAAAACGTCGGTCAGCATATATGAATAAGCTGGCATGTGGGAACAACCAAAATGTCACACATAAGGCTAACAACCTAATTATCACAATCAAGTTAATTAATGATTCAATTTACGATTTCAATGTGTCAAACTCCACCACTTTTTCCCTAACCCTGGAATACCCCCTCTTAGGTTTCTCGTTGCCATTAACTTAAGGCCACCTTCTCCATCCTGAGCTTGGTGCATGGGGTCACCTCTCATGGTGCCCATTAGTCATGCAATAAATACCACCTTCTCTGTAACATCCCTGACCTGGGTTATGAGTCAACCCTAGGTGTTTTGCCTAAATATGTGATTAAATCTTTGTGATTAACTCTGAGCATGTAATTAAGTTTCTCAGAAACATATATTTCAGTATTTGCTCCTTTTTAATTAAAGTTGTAGCATTGTTTTGATATACAGGGACCTATGTGCAATTTACCCAGTTAAAAGGGTTAGCTTGCTCTCCTTTACCTTCTTTTCCTAAGACCTTAAGAGAAGGTTTGTCCTTAGAATAAAGAGGAAGGAACGATCAAGTAAAGAAGGAGGGACCTAGTTGGAATTATGGACAACTTATGAACTAATGTTGAAAATCCTACCCCATGTATATAAGCTCTCCTTCCCTTAGTTGTAAGGGAACTCACCCTTCGTTCCCTTACTGTTTCATTTTACCAAAGACGACCAAGGACTGCCTTGGAGCTAAGGAGGATGACCAAGGGGTGCAAGGTAGGTTTAAACCCCTCTTCTTGCCTAATTCCATGGTTAAAACTCGAATTCAAGGTCATCTTCATGGCTAACTCTTGAAACCCTACCTTTCTAGCCGTCTCTTTTCATCCTTCCTTGGAGTTTTCACCTTGGCCAACCTGTGGGAACTCAAGGACGCCATTAGAGCTTGGATCTTGAAAGCTTGGAGCTCAAGAAGCAAGCTTTAGGCGGGTTTTATAACTCTAAACCTATGCTTTACTATGTGCATCTTTATATGCGTTTTAATGATAGCTCTTAGTATTTCCCTACTTTTTCCTGCTATTTTGCAAGCAAACCCATGGGATATTCGTACTGTTCTTGAGCTAGGAGATGAAGGCGTGATTTCCAAGAAAAACCCACCGCTTTGCTTTTCCTTAAACGGTCATAACAGTTTGCTCTCTCGGACTCAAGACCGCGAGGTGAGAAAACGGTCTCGAGACCGCGACAGGGAAAACGGTCTCAAGACCGTTTGGCCCCGTTGACCGAGCGTGGACCGTATAAGAAATCTGTTCCTAATTATATAGGCTAATTACCCTCAAAATTTGGGAGGCTAACTCCAAAGGAATCGGGAGATATGACCTTTTTAAGTAACAACTTTATTTGAATTTATTCCTGATTTTCAAACGGTCTGAAATTGCCTTTTTGGGCAAACGGTCTCAAGACCGTGTAAGGTCGTTGACTAAGAGTGGACCATATGCGATTACTGTTCCAAATAATGTTAGTTAACAACTCACCAAGTTTGATGGTCTAACTACAAACAGGCTAAGAGTTGAAGGGTGAATACTAGGGCTAACCCTAGATAAAATCAGTACTGAAATTATGGTGACCTAATTAGGGTTTTTAGGGTTGATTGACCTAAACGGTCTCAAGACCGTTTGGGGGTCACCAAACGGTCTCAAGACCACGAGGGCAATCAACCAAGACCGTTTGGAGGTCTGGGGTCAAGATTTTTTGACCAATTGAAGGTACAACTACACCAAATTACATTGCAATAAAATATTGACATGATCATCAACTCAATGGGTCAGATCTTGATGAATTTGCACTAGAATCCAAAATTGGATGGGCAAACGGTCTCAAGACCGTTTGGAACTCATCCAAACGGTCTCAAGACCGAGAGGACAATCACCCAAGACCGTTTTAAGGTCTAGGGTTGAGTAATTTGACCAATTGAGGACCCAATTGCAAATAAGTTATCAATTTAATCAAAATTCTGTTTTGTGACTCAATCATGGTTCAACCTCTATCAAATCACCTTATATTTTGATGAAATCTTGGGAAAACGGTCTCAAGACCATGTGGGGTCCACCCACATGACCTCAAGACCGTTTGGTCCAAGTTTGGGCCCAATTGGAGCTCAATTGAAGGGTTCAACCTTGTGTTAATGCACATTGTTGAGTGGTGATGGGTGAACATTGATAGACCCTAATTGAATCGATTTTAATCCTACTTGGTCAACAATTGAGGGTCAATTGGTTGACCAATTGGTCAAGCATAATCTTGATTAACCCAATCCATAGGTGGTCAACATAGATTGGACCTTTTGAAGGCTTCAACATCGTTTGACATTATTGGTTGCACCTTTGAGCCTTGTTGAAGGACCAAGCGGCTGAGACCATGAGAGCCTCGCGGTCTCAAGACCGTGAGAGGGGGCGCGGTCTCAAGACCGTGAGGGGGATCGCGGTCTCAAGACCGAGAGGAGGCTCGCGGTCTGAAGACCGTGAAGGGCCTCACGGTCCTGAGGTCAAACTAGCTAAACGGTCAACACCTCTTTGCGGACTCAACATCAAATTGATCTTCGCGGTCTCAACATTAACTTGAACCAATGGAAGGCTTCGCGGTCTTGAACCCCTTGCAGAGGCTCACGGTCTTGAATGCATGATGGCTCGCGGTCTTGGAGTTAGAAGGAGGCTCGCGGTCTTGGAAAGTCAAAGCGAGCAAACGGTCAACACTTTCAACCGATCTCAATTCAATTGATGATTAATGATTGAAATCAATCAATGTGATTCAAGGTTGACTTCATTAAATCAAATGATGATATAAATGGTTCAATGTTGCCCTAATCAAACCCTAATGACAACCTAGGATATTAAGGGGTTATTTGACTAAGGTTTTTGACCATAATGATGATCAATGGGGTGAATTACCAATATACCCCTGAAAGGTCAATTGAGTTATACCTTGCTCAATTCAAACCCTAATTACATGAGAATGATGTTTTTAGTCATAATGACTCTATCCAACTTGATCTAATCTAATGTTACCATCAACCATTAGTATGATGAAAGAGAGAGTACTCTAGAGAGAGAAAGTACCCTAGAGAGAGAAAGTAACTCTAATCACATAATGGTGATGCTTTTGGCTATGTTAGCCTATGATGACTCAATCCAACCTGTTTTAGAGTGATGTTGACATCACCTAGCATTATGATGAGAGAGAAAGTACTTCTAGAGAGAGAAAGTACTTCTAGAGAGAGAAAGTACCCTTTTTAAGTGGAAACTTAAGTAAAGCATCTCCAATGCACATAAGTGAGCATAATTAGGGTATGGTCCACCCGTGTGAGGTCATAGAAACCCTAATTATAATAAATGATGAACTCTTAATTAATCTAAGAGCATCAATGAAGATGTTACTCATACATGATGATGTTATGAGTTTAATTCACCTTGATGTGAATAGTAAACCCTAATTCAAGGGTGATGACATGTAATGTGAATAGTAAACCCTAATTCAAGGGTGATGACATGTAATGTGAATAGTAAACCCTAATTCAAGGGTAATGGCATGCTTTTGAGCAATAAACTCTATTTGATTTAAATTAAAGATTTAACTCTTATGACAAGAGTAGGAAGTACATTCCTTATTGTTGCTTTACCTTTATCAGATGTATTAACCATGCAGGTTCTGATATGAAGGTAATCATATCTAGGTATGGATGTTGATGTTATATTCATTAAAGGCATGCTGTTAGCCTTATGAATAAGTAAAGTAATCTGATGCCTTGCCAGTGGCATCCTATGCTGATAATGGGCTACGAGAGCCATGAATACCATCAAGGTCATGCCTTAGAGATGACTTGTGATGAGGATAATGAGAAATAATGATTGATATGAGTTAGGCCTGTTACATTTAGTATTCTTCTTTTATAGCTGCTATGCTACTGTTATTGTTTGAAGAACAATGTATGCTGTTAAAGAAATACTGAATGTACCTAACTAATCAAGTATAATGTAGAGCCCTGATCATAGATCCATAATTGTCAGAAATTAAGTGATGGTGAAACATGTTTTCCTTAGGGAACTCCTGGAGCACAAACTTTTGAGTATGTGGGGTACATGGATGTGTAGAACCTTACATCCTAGTGTAGGAAAGTGATGTAGATGTGGAATCCATCCATCCTTCACTATAGTTCCATACCGTATCAGTGGTAGGTAAACATGAAACCTCCTGATGACGAAGAAAGCACAGATATCCGTATCAGTGGTAGGTAAATATGAAACCTCCTGATGACGAAGAGAGTACAGAACGCCACTGTGACTCTAGAATAGCGAAGGACCAGTTTACCCTGGTGAGCTATAGTAGTAGAGACACGAGATGTCCTACAAGTGATCCTCTTACTGACTGAGGAAGGTGAAGGTCATGAGAATCCGGCTCTCTTAATGACCTATGTATGATACTGATGCAACTTCTCAGCGATCAGTTGGAGTATGAGTGGTAAGCCTCATCTCCACAGGGCATAATGTTGTTTGTAAAACATAATCAACCAAGTAGTATAACTTGTTAGAGATAACTCCAAGTTAGTTGATTGATGTTACATTGCAAAAGTATTTATATTCTCCATATCTCCTAAATGGTTGAGATCTTGTTATACCTGCAACTACTACAGAATGCTTTGAAGGCTTTACTGTTTAAGATATTCTTTGATGTTATAATAAAGCTTCTGGCGAAGAGTTATAACTCTCGCTGGGACAATTATGTATAATTGTCTCACCCCGTAGACTTCAACTTTTTAGGTGAACGTCGGAGACGAAGGAACCAGCCTACAGTTGACCAGTCTCAGCAGCAGCAGCAGCACCAGGGGCAGCAGTAATCTCAGGTGGAGATTTGTCCTGCCATGTGGTGTAGTTAGAGTCAGTCCTACGTGTCCTCTGTACTCTTAGGTCTTGGAGTCTTTTGTATAGTGATCTTGAGATTTTGTATCTTGATGTATATAATTACTCGAGAAGTAATTATCCTGAGATGTAAACAGTTTATCTCTCTTTATGAAAGAAGCTTTTATGGATTCAAGCTCTTGTCACGAAAAGTTTTAATTTCCCGTGATTTTTGTCTTCCGCTGATTACCGATTCGCTTCCGCTAAGTTTTAATCGTGTTTATGGTATGGTTTGGAGATCAGACCCCACATTCTCTATCCTAAGCTTGGTGTCTCGGGTCACCACTCTTGGTGCCCATGGGTCTTCCCTCCTGGGCTTGATCTTTTTGCATCTTCCATCAGGGTGGCATGTAGGTACGAGAATACACACTTATATTATAATTGTGATGATCATAATGACTTTATGATTTGCAAGTATGAGCATCCAAACTGATAGGTTGCATGCAATGCGATTAATCACCCAGAATTCCTTCGGGAAACTAAGGCGATTAACCATAATTAACCACATACCTGTCAGACAGACTTGAGTGCAGGAATAATCCAATTAAGAAAGAAATCTAGAATCAAGCAAACACACAAATTGGCCCTGAAATACACATCCAATAATTTCTATCATGGATCAAGTCATTCAGGTCTAATAGGCCTAGTTGTTTCCTAGGGTTACTAATCCTTTTTAGGGTTTCGACTACAATTAGGTTTTCACTTCCTTTTTACCATTTTAACCCTAATTTTATCAAATACTCACAAAAACCTAATTATCTTATCTTATCTTTCATAAAGATCCTAAGATCATCTTTTGACAACCCAAAACCCAAATTTCAGATTAACTACTCTTTTCTTCCCCTTTTCCCTTATTTAGGGTTTTTAAGGATATTAATCATCATATTAGGTTTAAAACCCTAAATCTTACAATTTCATCTCCAAAATAGGTTAAGATTCATCTTTATCATTAAACAAGTTAACAATGCTCGAATTAACTTATTTGCAATATCAAAACTATTCTTTATCATTAATTAGGGGTTCTAACCACAAATTAATACCCTTTTCATCAAAATTATATACTTTTGTAAAACGATACTGATTTAGGCTTTCAAACTATTTTTAACTTATTCCTCATATTTTTCTGATCACTTTCATGTATAAAGTTTATTCATCCGAGTTTTCTATTAATTTCTATGATTTTTACAAGAAAAAGCCCTTTTCAACATTATTTAAGCAGAGAGGGAAATTGTCAGAAATTCGTGAGCCGTCTGATTGATGGACTGGTGATCCGCTACCTGGATCGGATGATCCCTATCTCTTGTGCCTAAATTATCCACTCTCGCTCTCATTCGTCTAATCCCCGCTTGGGATCACGATAAACCGCAATCTGACGGCTGCCCGTCGTCGTCTTCCTCCGATTGTGCGACGAATTGCAATCAACTCGTCGGTTGACTTTGAGCTCCAGGCCACCAGCATAAGATCCAAGAAGCCACAAAGCTTCGTCTTCGTCATCCAAAATCGATGCACCACTCAATTGCGCAATCTACCCTAACCTTCACCATGAACGAGCCGCTGGAGCCCCGCCGTGGCTTGCAGGTTGCAGAAGGGGGTGGGTTAGGTTAGAGTTGGTAATTGAAGGCGTCACTCCACTCGTCGTCGTGCTCCGCACCGATCGAGATGGTTTTTAGATTTTCTAGTACCCCCAAGTACCCTCCCTTATATAGGGCTAGGTTTTGGGAGTCCTGTGATTTGGGGGTTTCTTCCCTCGTCGGTGATTGCCCTCGAACTTAGGGTCTAGATGCTTGAAGACGATGGGCTCATTGGTTTTTCATATTATCGCCTTAACCAATGGGAATTTGGATTCCCAAATCATCTCCAAGTCCCACTGGAACTCGGGGTAGACGATGCAAGACTTCTCTTGGATCTGTGGTCCCCTGGACCATGTGGTCATCCAACGGCCGACATCGCTCCCGCCTATTGCTATTATCTAAAAATGAGTTCAAAAGGGTATTTTCACATGATAACTTGGAAAATTCGTTTATCTCTCCTTGT
Source organism: Alisma plantago-aquatica (assembly GCA_963693085.1). NCBI lineage: Eukaryota > Viridiplantae > Streptophyta > Magnoliopsida > Alismatales > Alismataceae > Alisma > Alisma plantago-aquatica. The sequence continues at coordinate 1,322,546,487 of OY856410.1, forward strand.
TTAACATTTTCTTCTCAAAACTTAGGGAAAAATCCATCTTGGCATTATCTAATCATATATTAAATTTGAAAGTTAAATTTCAACGGTTGAGAGTGTTTCCTTCACCTCCAAGTTATTCATTAATTAAACCAATTTTAATTAGTATTTCCTTTTCATTTTCCATTATCTAATTATCTTGGGTCCCTTGGTTCTCAAGGAACCATAAGTGTACGAAATCTTCCATTGGGAAATATCTCTTTGCCTTTTCCCATTATATTTATCCTTTTTCTTATATTTCTCTTTTTATTAGCCAAACCCTTTTCTTTTTATTTCTCTTTTCTTTTTCAATTGGGCCCAATGGCCAACTAAGCCCAATTACAAACAATCAAGGCCATTGTACACGAAATCCACTAATTAAAGCAAACCAATCAATCATAGATTTCATTTATCATTAAAAGATAATTACTCATCTCATTCAGAAAATTAAGGCCATAACAAGTTAATCCTTTTAACATACAAAACTTTTTGGAATTATATAATCAAGTTCGAGTGTGTAGCTTTATATATTATAATTATATATATCATTAATATTAAGCAATGCTATTGAGCCAAACATTATAAATAGAAGAATAAGAAGGCCTAAATTAACATGGGATGAGCTTATAAAGAGAGATTTTGAATCTCTACATCTCAGCCAAAATATGGCCCATGATAGATGTAACATCCCTGACTTGGGTTATGCTTTAACCCTAGGTGTTTTGATTAAGAAAGATGATTACATGCTTAATTTTATCTTGTGAAAAGTGTTTAAGGTTCAAGAGGAACCTATGTTGCAATTCTAGTCCTTTTAAACATTGATGAAATTAATGTTTTGCTTGTTTTGGACTAAAGTGCAAATTAACCAAGTTGAGGGTTTTAAGTGCAAATTGTGCATGATAATATGTTCCTCATGTATTGAAGCATCATTAGAGTGAAAATGATGCTTAGGTATGGCTTATGGAAGCCTGAATACCAAGAAAGAGCTGATAAAGCAATGTATGTGCATGAAGACCTAGTTTTGGTGTAATGTTCAATTTACCCAAAACCTAGGGTGCAATATGTAATTTACCACTTCAATAAGGTCCCTAATGTTTCTTGGCATCATGTAGAATAAAGAAAATGAGGGGGGATCCTCATTTGAATTAAGTTGGAGGAGAGAGAATCTTGATATTAAAATAATCAATATTTAATTCTAATTGAAACCCAAATTCGATTTAGGGCAAAAATAAATGAATTAATTAAAGGGCCTTCAACCAAAATTATAATGGTTGGATTCATATGTGTGTGGAAATCCTTGATCCTTGCAAGGACCACGAAAATATCCAAGGGAATGGATAACTCACTCACAATTTTATAAGAAAAAGAAATATCCACTCACATATGGATATTAGTATAATATGATTTAAGGTGCTTGATTTGCTTTTCTTTAAATCATGGATAATTGAGAGGAATACGAGGCAAACAAGATAGCCTCGGACCCAAGGAAGTTGAGGGGGAATAGGCGGCCATATTTTTGGGATTAATTGGATTTTTTAATAAAGCATATTCTCTCTCATTGAATTTTTATAAAAAGACTCTTTACAAGCCAAATGGAAGGCTTTTTTGACCCCACTTCTTCTCCTTTGTTGGGAAACGACCAAGGGAGCCTGGGAGGGTCAGGAGGACGACCCCCAACCTGTTGGTAAGGTTCTTGATCCATTTCACCTTGATTCCATGGTGGAAATCAAAAATAAATTATGGATTTCTTCCTATTTCGATCTCCTCTTCAATTCTAACCATTCCTTTTCACTCAAACCTTGAGGACAATCCTTGGAATGGTGAAAGGAGTTGTATCCACCATTTTGTCCGTGGACATGGAGCTTTGGATCTCAATTGGAGGCGGGTTTTATAACTTGAACCCTTAATTTTGTTATTGCATTCAATTCTATATCAAATAATGATCTTTTCTACATTTACAATAATCGATTTGGTTGATGGATGTAATCACCATGGAAACCACAATAGGTTTCGTGAGTTTAGAGGTTGAAAATGATAAACACACACCTCTCCAAATATCCAAGGAAAACGGTCTTGATTGAGTTGCTCAAATGGTTTCCCAAACCGTTTGGGAGCAAACGGTTTCAAACCGTTTAGAAGCAAACAGTTTCACCAAAACTGCATGAGACTAAATGGTTTCAAAACCATTTGGTGGAGTTGACCAAGGGTTGACCGTTTGATATTCCTGTTTCTAATTATGTTGGTTGATGACCCACCAAATTTGGTTAATTAATTCCAAAGGAATCATGAGTTGAAGGCTAATCAATTAGGCAAATTTTAATTGATTTAAGTGCTGATTTTTCAACTTGATCGATTTGGCTTTATGGGTTGATTAGCCCAAACGGTTTCAAAACCATTTGGGGATCACCCAAACGGTCTCAAGACCGTTTGGGGGTCACCCAAGACCGTTTGGAGGTCTAGGGTTGAGTATGGTTAAGTGTTTGAAGATCCAAAGATGTGGTATGAACCCTAATCGGCTAAGTGCTGATTTTGCAAGTGATTGAGATGATGTTTTGGGTTGATTGACCCAAACGGTTTCAAAACCGTTTGGAGATCACCCAAACAGTCTAAAAACCATTTGGGGGTCACCCAAGACCGTTTTGTGGTCTAGGGTTAAGTATGGTTGACCAATTGAAGGTCCAAAGTTACCAAATCACATTGCGATCAAGTGTTGATTTGTTGATCAACTCAATAGACCAAACCTTGATGAAATTTCACTAGAATCCAAGGTTTGGATGAGCCAAACGGCCTGAAGACCGTTTGGAGCTCATCCAAATGGTCTCAAGACTGTTTGGAGGTCACCCAAGATCGTTTGTAGGTCTAGGGTTGAATATGGTTAAGAAATTGAAGATCCAAAGATACTAAGTTGAAGTGTAATCAATTGCTGATTTGGTGATCAATCCTATGATCCAAACCTTAATTGGTTGACTTGGATTTTGATGATATGATGGGAAAACGGTCTCAAGACCGTTTGGTGGTCATCTAAACTACCTCAAGACCGTTTGGGGTCAGGTCATGTTCAATTTGGATGATGGTTCAGTGGTTTCAAAGTAACTAATCTTACATTGATTAGTGTTGAAGGATCATCGATTCCAAACCCTAATTAAATTAATTAAAATATTAATTGATGACTAATTGAGGGTCAATTGTGGGTCAAATAAGTTGAAGGTTTACCTATTAAACTCAATTGAAGTATGAGGATAGGTCTAATTGATGATTGGTTCCATGAACTCAATGATTGAAGGAATCAACATTGGAAACCCTAATTCAATTTGATTGGTTGAGACCATATTTGGTCCATGCGGTTTTGAGGAGGTTTGGACCAAACGGTCTCATGACCATTTGAGTCCAAACGGTCTCAAGACCATTTGGGATCAAACGATCCCAAAACGGTTGAGCCCATGCGGTTTCAAAAAGGCACTTTAGCAAACGGTCTCAAGCACCACCTTTACCAAACAGTTTCAAACCGTTTGAACTTTGAAAGACCAAGATCGTTTGGGGCTCAAGTAGTTAAGTTTGATTGAGGACTCAGTTGGTTAATCATTTTGGATACCTATTGAAATTGAGGACTCAATTGATTAATCCACTTGGACACCTACTCTAATTGAAGATCCAATTGGTCAATTCATTTGGATACCTTATGTAATGGAGGTCCAATGTGATTGAACATCTTGAGAATTAAGATGATGAATGATTAATTGATCCAATGATGATTAGTAATGATAATCAATGAAGGTACAACGGTTGAAACCCTAATAGTACCTAAGTGATTAGTGCCAATTAAGGGATGAACCCTAATTGCTTATAGGATCAATGACTTGGTACACTATGTTAATCATAGTTGTATGTACTTAATTGAAGGGTTGATATGAACTAATCAAGTTGAGAAGATGATAGCATGAATTCATACATGAATATGATATATGTGGTGATTAAGGGTTATGATCCTTAAGTAAAGAGATCATGTAACCCTAATCATGAACATAAACCCTAATTGACAGGGTTACTGAACTCTAACCCTAATTGAGTGCAATTCTAAATAAAGCCCTAATCCAGGGTGAGGATATAGCCCTAATCTAGGGTAATGATATATGAAACTCTAATTTAGGGAAATGAGATGTAAAACCCTAATTGGGATGAATAGTGAATATCTAATTATGGATAATTGAATGAAATCCTAGTGGAGATGAATAGTAGACCCAAATGGTGGGTGACTATGGTGGAAATCCTAGTTGAGGGTGATTCCATGAGAAACCCTGATTAAGAATTAACACCACATGATGTTCTAATACTATGTTGTGATGAGATGCCCTAAAAAGGGTGAAGGTATATGAGACTCTAATGTGAAGTCATAATGCATAAAGCCCTAATCTTGGGCAATACAACAATAAATCACAATCCTAATTTTAAGTAAGAATATAAAGAAACCCTAATGATGAGATAGGAGGAATGGTCTTATAAAGGTGAAACATTTCATGTGGTTGAATATATGTAGCCTAATTGTAAGCAATGTCTTTAGCATTATACAAGTCCATATCATTAATAATAGTTGGACAATTCTAATGTGTGGCCTATGCATTATATGCTAAAGGTGAGTGATTAGTGATGAAATGTATTAAGAAGGGAAATACCTTAATACAAGGCAAGTTGGTTAACTCAAGAAAGTCTGAAATGATGAGAAAGTGATACATCAAGATATGATAGTTATCACATTCAACACTTCAGGGTTATATACCTTGATACACTTCAAATCCAATATAATTGGGTAAGAAACATATGAAGTGTGATATGAAACTATTACAATGAAATGTAATGAGTTGTTGCACTTTGATAAGTGTTAATTAATGTACCTTGAGAATGGGGTTAAGACCAAATGATGAGTATGATGTAGTCATAGCATGATGAGGATGAGAAATGAACTCATACCTTGAATTGATGATCATTAATGCTATATGATGAGAGTAATGATCTTGAATAATCAATTATGATATCTTTGAATGCCCCAGAGGTATGGAATACTGAATTAAGGGTTGAACAAATAATGTAATCATGAAACCCTAATTAATGAGAAATGGGGAACCCTAACCCTAATTTTAGGTAAAGGGGATGAAAAGCCCTTTTTGGTAGTAAACCATAATCTTGATAAAGGAATAGTGGTGTTACTAATGTATCACATGATATGATCAATGAATTGTATGATTGGTATCATGCCTAATAACCATGCAGGAATTATGAGATGATGGACATAGCCATATTTGAGCTATAATATTTATATAATAATATGTTGAATGGCCTTATGTGCCTAATGTTGTTGCTGCTTAGCAAAAGTAACAAAATGTATATGGACCTTATGAGTACCCTAAATAAGCTATTGTTGCCTAGTGAAAGGTGACAAAACACTTAATAGGCCTTGAGAGCCATGTGAGATATTTGTGTAACAAGTATTATGCATACCTCGGTCTAAAGACCTGAAGGTAATAGTTACCTAGCAAGTGGTAACCGTGACTGTGATGAATTGAGGGTATGAATACCTAGAGTTGATAAGTATGATAATGATGTAGTTGAGGGATGTGAACTTCCAAAAGAAATGAAATGAGGGACTGAGATCCCAATGTCCTATAAGGAATGAGAAAGTGATTGGTGAAAATAGTACATGTTTCTTTATAACATTTGTCTGAATATGTTATGTTTTAGAACTTGACTGATGCTAAAAGAATATGCTAATGTACTTAATTAATCAAGTGAAATCATATCATGTAGAGCCCTGACCATAGATGCATCATCGTCAGCAAATTGGTGATGGTGAAATGGGTTGCTCCACGGAAAAAACCCAGAGGGCATACTTTTGAGTATGTGGGGGCAATGGGCGACTGTATCCTGACGTCCTAATGAGGGAATTGATAGAATGTAAACAATAAACCTCTCAATCCTTCATTACTTGTACCGGGATGGATGCATCACGAATTCCCCAATGATTGGGACAGATGCAGTACACATATCCCAATAATGTTAATGCCGGATCGATGGAGATAAACACGAGATCTCACGACCGCGAAGAGAGTACAACACGCCACTATAACTCTGATAGCGAAGTTGCTAGTATACCCTGGAAGGCTATATATAGCAGAGACACAAGATGTCCTGCAATTGGTCCTCACGCTGACTAAGGAGGATAAGGTCATAAAAATCTAGCTCTTCTATTGACCTATGTATGGTACCGATTTCGACTTCACTGTGGTCGGTTGGAGCATGAGTGGTATACCTCCTCTCCTCAGGGCATAAGTGTGATTGTAAAATGTAACCAGCCATATAGCATGTTTTCTTAAGGTTTGAATGCAGAAACTCATTGGCTGATGTTACATTCCTTTTATGCAATTTCAGTTGATAAATGTTATTTATATCTCTTTACATTCCTTGCAATTAGATAAATGAATTATGAATCTACCATGAGTAGATACAATGTTCTCCTTAGGAAAGGAGATTATCTTTCTCTGTTCATACAATGAATAATGTTGTTGTTAATATGTAAGAACTCCTGTTCAATTCTAATATAATAATCTACAACAAAAATGTTTTGGCGGAGAGTTATATCTCCCACTGGGGCAATTTACAATTGTCTCACCCCCGTGGGATCCAACATTTTTAGGTGGACGCGGACAAAGAAGCAGACACTCTTTTGTAGGAAAAGGAAAGAAACAACAGTATCCGAGACAATAATGATAACTCAGGTGGAGGCACTGGCTACCAAGTGTTGTATAGTTAGAAAGTCCTATGTGTCGTCTCTATACTCTCAGGTCCTCAGAGTTTTTAGTTTGTGTTTTTAATGAATCGATCCGAGATTTTGGTTTGATGTCTCAAAGTTATATGATGTCTATATTTTATGTTTGGAGACAGTTGATGTTGTAAATCTTGAGAAGAGAAAGTGCAAGACATGTACTTTGAAACAGAATGTAAATGTTATACTTTAACTCTTGAAGAAAAAGATTTCCTATGTGTGGATATCTTTGCAAAATGTTTTAATTTTTAGTGATTTTTAGTAATCCGCTGCAAATGATTCGCTTCCGCTTAAGTTAATCTTGTTTTTGTGAGTTGAATGCCACAAATTAGTGGTATCAGAGCTCTAGGTTCGCTGCGTCTACAGAGACATAGGACTAAGATAGTAGAGTCTGTTTTGGTGTCATCCAGTGTATCTGATAGTGTCTTCTGCTCATATAAGAGAAGAACTTAAAGATGACTGGGTCACATGAAGAGGTTGCTGTTGAAAGCAGCAATGTTGCACTAAGAAGAGGTGTATGGGAACAGGTAAGAGAGAGATAATTTCCTAAGAATCCCCTAGCTGATCCATCTATGATAAGAAAATCCTTCTTTAAGTATTACTGTTGGAGAATTTAGGGCAACAGTAATGTATATAGTGGATCAAGCATTGGCAGTGTAACCTAGATTACCAACCCCAATGATGATGTTTTAGATATCAACAAGATTTGATGAATTTCAAGACTTAAATTGAGTCTGTGCTCAACCTTAGCTTGTTGAATCAACCTTTGAGGAAGAGCTAGCCTGAGGCAGTGAATAATCCATGAATTATGACAAGCTAGAAAAGATAATGTCATTCAAATATGTCATTTTATGATTCCCTGGATTTAATTGAGAAAGGAATTGATTGAACTTTCCTTGATAGTCCTATGAGGACTTATGTTATGTATAGTAAAACATTACAAATGTTTTACGTTGTTCTTACCTCTATAAGAAAAGATGAGGTATAGAAGAGATGCCTGGATAAAATCCAGGGATATTAAATCTTATTCTTGTGATAATATGAAAACAAGGAATATGATAGTATACAAAGTGCATACCACTTAATCTCAGTATTTATATACCCTGGCCAGGTATACAACTATTGATGATAAAGTGAGTATGGAAACTCTTAGATTGTTGTCTTTTTGATTACTCTGATCAAGTAGTCATTCTTAGACAATCTAATGAGTATCATAAAATTAGGAATATGGAATGTATAAATGTGTCATATCCTAAGCTTAAGAAAGAGAAGTCTGAGATAATCTCAGATGAGCATGTTGAATGGGGAACTAAAAGTGTATTCCTGATAAGATAAGAACAAGAATAAGGGAGATGAACCCTGTTCAATAATGTTGTAAGCATAATAGAGATCTTTCCCATAATGAGGAAATGGGAAATGTGATGAGATCATGATATGATCATAAACATGCTAGATAATAATAAAGAAAGGGAAAATGAAATGCAACCATCCTTATAAATTCCTATGCTAAAGGTAAGGAACCTAGGATGAGACAAAGAGTAAATGCTTCATGAATAGTTGAAAATACATGAATTAATAAGAGGAATATGAATCCTTGTTTTCTTTCCTTTCAGGGACATGTCAATCAAGTGGGTCTTAGGACACTTGATGTGCATAAGATAAATATGTTCATGTGATGGATAATTAGAAAAGTATCAGTTTATCTTGGACTTTGGTTCCAAGATGAGGACATATGTAACAATTAATGTTCCAAGATGAAAGGAAGAAAAAATATGTGATGTGTTCTCAACACATGTGATAGATACCAAGGTGAAAGATTCTGGTATCTGAGAATTATCAGATGGTTTAGGTTGGCTACTTGGAGTGGTCAACTATGAAATTAGTCGGATTATATAAAATGATATGAACATCATATGTTAGGGGTTTATGCTTTGCATAAACATGATATTAATAAATAATGTATGATGTCTCTCTGAACAAGGAAAGTGTCTCTTGACACAAAATTGACTCCATAGTTAATGATAAGGAACAATGGAGCATGTGTCTTGTGTGTTGATTCTATAAGAATCGTGTATGAAAACACTTTGTGCTGATCAAATCTTTATGGTGTCTCCATAATAAGGAGATGATATGTGAAGACTAGATAGTATGATGAATAAAATACATCTGTCTTCCTTTATCTGGATTTCGGGGACGAAATCCTTGTTAGGGGTTTATGATTTGTAACATCCCTGACCTGAGTTATGCTTTAACCCTAGGTGTTTTGATTAATAAAGATGATTACATGATTAATTTTATCTTGTGAAAAGTAGTTAAGGTTCAAGAGGAACCTATGTTGCAATTCTAGTCCTTTTAAACATTGTTGAAATCAATGTTTTGCTTATTTTGGACTAAAGTGCAAATTACCCAAGTTGAGGGGTTTAAGTGCAAATTGTGCATGATAATATGTTCCTCATGTGTTTAATCATCATGAGAGTGAAAATGATGCTGAGGTATGGCTTATGGAAGCATGAATACCAAGAAAGAGCTGATAAAACAATGTATGTCCATGAAAACCTAGTTTTGGTGTAATGTGCAATTTACCCAAACACTAGGGTGCAATATGTAATTTATCACTTCAATAAGGTCCCTAATGTTTCTTGGCATCATGTAAAGCAAATAAAATGATGGGGGCTCCTCATTTGAATTAAGTTGGAGGAGATAGAATCTTGATATTAAAATATTCAAGATTTAATCCTAATTGAAACCCTAATTTGATTTAGGGAAAAAATAAATGAATTAATTAAAGGGCCTTCAACAAAAATTATAATGGTTGGATTCAGATGTGTGTGGACATCCTTGATTCTTGCAAGGACCACGAAAATATCCAAGAGAATGGATAACTCACTCACAATTTTATAAGAAAAAGAAATATCCACTCACATATGGATATTAGTATAATATGATTTAAGGTGCTTGATTTGATTTTCTTTAAATCATGGATAATTGAGAGGAATATGAGTAAAAAAATATAGCCTCGGACCCAAGGAAGTTGAGAGGGAAGAGGCAGCCATATTTTTGGGATTAATTGGATTTTTAATAAAGCATATTCTCTCTCATTGAATTTTTATAAAAAGACTCTTTACAAGCCAAATGGAAGGCGTTTTCGACCCCACTTCTTATCCTTGCTTGGGAAACGACCAAGGGAGCTTGGGAGGGTCAGGAGGACGACCCCCAACCTGTTGGTAAGGTTCTTGATCCATTTCACCTTGATTCCATGGTGGAAATAAAAAATAAATTATGGATTTCTTCCTATTTCGACCCCCTTTTCAATTCTAACCATTCCTTTTCACTCAAACCTTGAGGACGAGCCTTGGAATGGTGAAAGGAGTTTTATCCACCATTTTTTATGTGGACATGGAGCTTTGGAGATCAATTGGAGGTGGGTTTTATAACCTGAACCTTTGATTTTTTTATTGCATTCAATTCTATATCAAATAATGATCTTTTCTACATTTACAATAATCGATTTGGTTGATGGATGTAATCACCCTGGAAACCATAGTAAGTTTCGTGAGTTTAGAGGTTGGAGATGATAAGCACACACCTCTCAAAATATCCAAGGCAAACGGTCTTGATTGAGTTGCTCAAACGGTTTCCCAGACCGTTTGGGAGTAAACGGTTTCAAACCGTTTAGAAGCAAACGGTTTCACCAAAACATCATGAGACCAAATGGTTTCAAAACCATTTGGTGGAGTTGGACAATGGTTTAACGTATGAGAATACTGTTCCTAATTATGTTGGTTGATGACCCACAAAATTTGGTTAATTAATTCCAAAGGAATCATGAGTTGAAGGCTAATCAATTAGGCAAACCCTAATTGATTGAAGTGCTGATTTTTCAACTTGATCGATTTGGCTTTTTGGGTTGATTAGCCCAAACGGTTTCAAAACTGTTTGGAGATCACCCAAACGGTCTCAAGACCGTTTGGGGGTCACCCAAGACCATTTGGAGGTCTAGGGTTGAGTATGGTTAAGTGTTTGAAGATCCAAAGATGTGGTATGAACCCTAATCGGCTAAGTGCTTATTTTGCAAGTGATTGAGATGATGTTTTGGGTTGATTGACCCAAACGGTTTCAAAACTGTTTGGGGATCATCCAAACAGTCTCAAGACCGTTTGGGGGTCACCCAAGACCATTTGCAGGTCTAGGGTTAAGTATGGTTGACCAATTGAAGGTTCAAAGGTACCGAATCACATTGCGATCAAGTGTTGATTTGTTGGTCAATTCAATAGACCAAACCTTGATGAAATTTCACTAGAATCCAAGGTTTGGATGAGCCAAACAGTCTCAATACCATTTGGAGCTCATCCAAACGATATCAAGACTGTTTGGAGGTCACCCAAGACAATTTGGAGGCCTAGGGTTGAGTATGGTTAAGCAATTGAAGATCCAAAGATACTAAGTGGAAGTGTAATCAATTGCTGATTTGGTGATCAATCCAATGATCCAAACCTTAATTGGTTGACTTGGATTTTGATTATATGATGGGAAAACGGTCTCAAGACCATTTGGTGGTCATCCAAACGACCTCAAGACCGTTTGGGGTCAGTTCATGTTCAATTTGGATGATGGTTCAATGGTTTCAAAGTAACTAATCTTACATTGATTAGTGTTGAAGGATCATCGATTCCAAACCCTAATTAAATTGATTCAAATCTTAATTGATGACTAATTGAGGGTCAAATCAGTTGAAGGTTGACCTATTAAACTCAATTGAAGTATGAGGATAGATCCAATTGATGATTGGTTCCATGAATTCAATGATTGAAGGAATCAACATTGGAAACCCTAATTCAATTTGATTGGTTGAGACCATATTTGGTCCATGCGGTTTTGAGGAGGTTTGGACCAAACGGTCTCATGACCGTTTGAGTCCAAAAGGTCTCAAGACCGTTTGGTACCAAATGGTCTCAAGACCGTTTGGGACCAAACGATCCCAAAAAAAAAAAAAATAGAAGTAATCGCCCAACCTTGAAGCAGCCTTCCCTTGAAGTAGGTGCACCAAATCCCGTTGCACCAGCCTTCTGAAGTAGCTTCCCGTGCGATAGCCTTCTTGAAGTAGCTTGAAGTCCCCTTCTCCACCTGAGAAGTCAACCCTCTCCAATCCGCAGCCTCCAACCCTAGGAGTAGCAAGGAGAGTACAAAGGATAAAAAGGAACAAGAAGGAAAATAGAAATTACAATACCGTTGTAAGCACAAGGCTTGATGTTCCTATATCAAGCATTTAGATCTCCTAACCAATGTGTATGACAATGTGATTGTAGTGGATAGGAGATACTAGCCTATAGGACACGAAATGGGAGCAATAGGAATGAATGGCAAGTGTAGGAATTGCTCTATTGCTCTAAAACAGATTGCAAGTGAGTATTCAAGCTCAAGTATAGCACAAGTATATCTTAGGTGTATTTTGGTGTCCTAAGGCATGTCCTATTTATAGGAGTGGCCTATGAATACTTAAGGACGTTCTAGACAACTTCTAGGGGCTTCTAAGTGCTTAACTAGCCGTTAGATATAAGTTAAGTGCATTAGTAACGGCTAGTTACTTTATTCTGCAGTTGCTGTCAGAGACCATCTCGGTCGACAATTTGTCGACCGAGATACCTACTCGGTCGAAGTTTTGTCGACCGACAGGCTCTCTGGATCAACGTTCATTTGCAGCTGCCAACTACTTTATCAGCTGTGTCTAATGGCTACTTGGGTCAATCTCGGTCGAGAAATTTGTCGACCGAGAGTGTCTCGGTCGAGGAGTGTGGTCGACCGAGATTGACTCTGTTTTCAATCTTTTAATTAACCACTAAGCATGTGTATGAGTGTGCATATGTGATCCTATTTGAAGGGGATGACCTATCTAAGTGTGGTGATTAGCTAGGAAGATCCAACGCTTGATTTACATGCAATCTAAGTACTTGTACATTATATATTTGTACAAGTTTTTACAACAGTGATTACATTGCATGGAAATATAAATATGTAAGCTTTTTGGATTTTCCCTAGTTTCTTTGTCATCCACCTTAATCCTGCACACTCAAGTAGCACGTTAGATCAACAAGAATGAAATGTTTGTCATCATCGAAACAAAGGGATTTATCATAATGTCCAATTTATCCAACAATGCGGTTTCAAAAAGGCACTTTAGCAAACGGTCTCAAGCACCACCTTTACCAAATGGTTTCAAACCGTTTGAACTTTGAAAGACCAAGATCGTTTGGGGCTCAAGTCGTTAAGTTTGATTGAGGACTCAATTGGTTAATCCTTTTGGATACCTAGTGAAATTGAGGACTCAATTGGTTACTCCACTTGGACACCTATTGTAAATGAAGATCCAATTGGCCAATTCATTTGGATACCTTATGTAATGGAGGTCCAATGTGATTGAACCTCTTGAGAATTAAGATGATGAATGATTCATTAATCCAATGATGATTAGTAATGATAATGAATGAAGGTACAAAGGTTGAAACCCTAATAGTACCTAAGTGATTAGTGCCAATTAAGGGATGAACCCTAATTGCTTATAGGATCAATGACTTGGTACACTATGTTAATCATAGTTGTATGTACTTGATTGAAGGGTTGATATGACCTAATCAAGTTTAGAAGATGATAGCATGAATTCATACATGAATATGATATATGTGGTGATTAAGGGTTATGATCCTTAAGTAAAGAGATCATGTAACCCTAATCATGAACATAAACCCTAATTGACAGGGTTACTGAACTCTAACCCTAATTGAGTGCAATTCTAAATAAAGCCCTAATCCAGGGTGAGGATATAGCGCTAATCTAGGGTAATGATATATGAAACTCTAATTTAGGAAAATGAGATGTAAAACCCTAATTTGGATGAATAGTGAATCTCTAATTATGGATAATTGAATGAAATCCTAATGAAGATGAATAGTAGACCCAAATGGTGGGTGACTATGGTGGGAATCCTAGTTGGGGGTGATTCCATGAGAAACCCTGATTAAGAATTAACACCACATGATGTTATAATACTATGTTGTGATGAGATGCCCTATGAAGGGTGAAGGTATATGAAACTCTAATGGGAAGTCATAATGCACAAGGCCCTAATCCTAGGAAATATGACAATAAATCATAATCCTAATTTTAAGTAAGAATATAAAGAAACCCTAATGATGAGACAGGATGAATGGTCTTACAAAGGTGAAACATTTCATGTGGTTGAATATATGCAGTCTAATTGTAAGCAATGTCTTTAGCATTAGACAAGTCTATATCATTAATGATAGTTGGACAATTCTAATGTGTGGCCTATGCATTATATGCTAAAGGTGAGTGATTAGTGATGAAATGTATTAAGAAGGGAAATACCTTAATACAAGATAAGTTGGTTAACTCAAGAAAGTCTGAAATGATGAGAAAGTGATACATCAAGATATGATAGTTATCACATTCAACACTTCAGGGTTATATACCTTGATACACTTCAAATCCAATATAATTGGGTAAGAAACATATGAAGTGTGATATGAAACTATGACAATGAAATGTAATGAGTTGTTGCACTTTGATAAGTGTTAATTAATGTACCTTGAGAATGGGGTTAAGCCCAAATGATGAGTATGATGTAGTCATAGCATGATGAGGATGAGAAATGAACTCATACATTGAATTGATGACCATTAATGCTATATGATGAGTGTAATGATCTTGAATATTGAATTATGATATCTTTGAATGCCCCAGAGGTATGGAATAATTAATTAAGGGTTGAACAGATAATATAATCATGAAACCCTAATTAATGAGAAATGGGGAACCCTAACCCTAATTTTGGGTAAAGGGAATGAAAAGCCCTTTTTGGTAGTAAACCATAATCCTGATAAAGGAATAGTGGTGTTACTAATGTATCACATGATGTGATCAATGACTTGTATGATTGTTATCATGCCTAATAACCATGCATGCATTATGAGATGATGGACATAGCCATATTTGAGCTATCATATTCATATAATAATATGTTGAATGGCCTTATGCGCCTAATGTTGTTGCTGCTTAGCAAAAGTAACAAAATGAGTATCGACCTTATGAGTACCATGAATAAGCTGTTGTTGCCTAGTGAAAGGTGACAAAACACTTAATAGGCCTTGAGAGCCATGTGAGATATATGTGTAACAAGTATTATGCATACCTCAGTCTGAAGACCTGGAGGTAATAGTTACCTAGCAAGTGGTAACAGTGATAGTGATGAATTTAGGGTATGAATACCCAGAGTTGATAAGTATGATAATGATGTAGTTGAGGGATGTGAACTTCCAAATGAAATGAAAGAGGGACTGAGATCCCAATGTCCTATAAGGACTACGAAAGTGATTGGTGAAAATAGTACATGTTTCTTTATAACATTTGTCTGAATAAGTTATGTTTGAGGAATTGACTGATGCTAAAAGAATATGCTAATGTACTTAATTAATTAAGTGAAATCATATCATGTAGAGCCCTGACCATAGATCCATCATCGTTAGCAAATTGGTGATGGTGAAACGGGTTGCTCCGTGGCAAAAACTCGTAGGGCATACTTTTGAGTATGTGCGGGCAATGGGTGACTGTATCCTGACGTCCTAATGAGGGAATTGATAGAAGGTAAACAATAAACCTCTCAATCCTTCATTACTTGTACCGGAATGGATGTATCACGAATCCCCTGATGATTGGTACATATATAGTACACATCTCCCAATAATGTTAATGTCGGATCGATGGAGATAAACACGAGATCTCACGATCGTGAAGAGAGTACAACACGCCACTGCAACTCTGATAGCGAAGTTTCTAGTATACCCTAGAAAGCTATATATAGAAGAGACACAAGATGTCCTGCAATTGGTCCTCACACTAACTGAGGAGGATGAGGTCATAGAAATCTGGCTCTTCTATTGACCTATGTATGGTACCGATTTCGACTTCGCAGTGGTCGGTTGGAGCATGAGAAGTATACCTCATCTCCTCAGGGTATAAGTATGATTGTAAAAAGTAACCATCCGTATAGCATGTTTTCTTAAGGTTTGAATACGAAAACTCATTGGCTGATGTTACATTCCTTTTATGCAATTTCAGTTGACAAATGTTATTTATATCTCTTTACATTCCTTGAAATTAGATAAATGAATTATGAATCTACCATGAGTAGATACAATGTTCTCCTTAGGAAAGGAGATTATCTTTCTCTATTCATACAATGAATAATGCTGTTGTTAATATGTAAGAACTCCTGCTCAATTCTAATATAATAATCTGTAACAACAATGTTTTGGCGGAGAGTTATATCTCCCGCTGGGGCAATTTACAATTGTCTCACCCCCATGGGATCCAACATTTTTACGTGGACGCGGACAAAGAAGCAGACACTCTTTTGTAGGAAAAGGAAAGCATCAGCAGTATCAGAGACAACAATGATAACTCAGGTGGAGGCACTGGCTTCCAAGTGTTGTATAGTTAGAAAGTCCTATGTGTCGTCTCTGTACTCTCAGGTCCTCGGAGTTTTTAGTTAGTGTTTTTAATGAATCAATCCGATATTTTGGTTTGATGTCTCGAAGTTATATGCTGTCTATATTTTATGTTTGGAGACAACTGATGTTGTAAATCTTGAGAAGAGAAAGTGCAAGACATGTACTTTGAAACAGAATGTAAATGTTATACTTTAACTCTTGAAGAAAAAGATTTCCTATGTGTGGATCTTTTTGCAAAAAGTTTTAATTTTTAGTGTTTTTTAGTAATCCGCTGCAAATGATTCGCTTCCGCTTAAGTTAATCTTATTTTTGTGAGTTGGATGCCACAATAGAGCTGAATAGAAACACATGATTCATGTAGCCGACCCCAACATAGTTGGGACTGAGGCTTAGATGATGATGATATATATATATATTATTAATATGTAGATATAAGTATGGTTTGGTTTGATTACGCTGCATCTTCAAACCGAACCAAACTATTGTTTGATGATTTCAAAAGATTTGGAACCAAATCAAACCATTCATCCTCTTAAAATTGAATTGAACCGATTGGTATAATTTAGTTTAATTGGTTTCTATACTGTGATTTGGTTTTATGCCAGCCCTCGGAAACCATATGATGGAAAAGAATAGAAGGGTATTGGAAATCATTAAAAAGAGTTATATACGCAAAAAGAGAGGGAAGGAAAATCGTTAAAGAAATTCATTTTTAGATTGAAAAGAGGCCAAAGAAACGGATTTTTATTAGATCATCTCATTATGGATCGTTCCACGATTAATTAAATTCGCAATATTTGAGTTTGACAATGTGTTCAGCATAAAGTGGACCGCTGCCTAACATAGATACGGGTAATTTAAAATGCATTAATTACACAAATGCAATGATGACAGTTAATATGATGAGTTCTTTTTACAAACGGCTTTGATGCATTGAAAACAACACGTAATCATTAGGGATGTAAATAAGTATGGGTATTAAAGAGGTTTGTTGTATTCTATTTACGATTGGAAAATTCTAGCTATAATCACTGATCCACCCGCTTGCATACCCAAAATATGGGGAAAAGAGAATTTTAATGCAACCTACACCTACATGTGATTTTTTATATTATTGCCATGCAAAAGTCATGCAATTGCATGCAAAGTGCTTTTATTGTATTTCATTCCCCAATTAATTACAGATGTGATATCCCACCCACTACAGAAGTATATATTTTTTCATTATAATTCTTTCTATTTTTTTTTATAAAAAGCCATGTTGCCTCCTGATTTCTCTTTAGTCCAGATTCCATCTCAAATACGCACAACTGTAAGTGTAGAATGTTTTATTAGTACTGTGTTGTACGTCATGTACTGTTTGTTTTGTATTATAATGTTGTGTAAAGAATAAAACGTGCGCAATACGTGCAAAATGTGTTGTTAGTAATGCACATATTGTATTGTACGTCTCGTACCGTACATCCTGTACTGTAATATTGTATTGTACTTTTTGTACTATAAATTGTGGTTGTTAGTACTGTGTTTCTAGTACAATGTGTATGTTAGTACTGTAATTTTGTCAAATGCTACTTTTTGAATGTATGAAAATTTGATTGTTTGTACCGTACTTCATGTACAATGTGATTGTCAGTACCATACTATATGACATTAGAAACAATAGCACGGCGCTGCGCTCTGGAAGGATTGACGAAAGCTGGGAAGCGGACGTACTGTACTAGTGGTCAGAATGGAGCTGGAGAGGGAGTTGCAAGAGAGATTTATGAAGTTTTGACTGGAGAGAGAGGAGTGTCAAGAGAACTTTGAGACTCTTTAACTTTTGCATGGAATGAGTTGGTGTGAAATTAATTTGCATGAGAAAAAATGACTGAGACCAGTTTTTTGCAGACTCCCGAGAATTGGATATGTAGGCGGGTGTGTAACTTAGCGTTACTCTTACAATTTAGGACTTTTCTATCACAATATGGATCCACTCATAACACCAGTTTAATTCTTGTAGTTTGCTTTATGCTAATCGTAGATGTAATAGGGTTGCCCACGAGGTAGCCAATCTAGCTCGTAGAGGTCTAGAAGATAGTTTTTCTTTCACGCATTCCTTTCCTTCTAGCTTGTTATCTCTTGTGAACCTTGATTTATTTAACTAGTAGTTTTTGTGCCGGGGAGCCCACTTTGGGTTTCCCGTCCCACCCTAAAAAAAAATGGATCCACTCATAACAAAACCACGTTACCTGTGTGAGTAATCTACATGTGTGTACGTGCGTGTCTGTACATATGCAACTATGTTCAAATTCCCCAAACAACTAACATCACCGAAACCAAAACGAAAAAGGAAAATGCCACAAATATATGATATCTAAATGCCTATTTGATAATATGACACCAACAAAACTAAAAAGTTCATAAATCTAATAATGTATGAATCAGTCAAGCAACTAAAGGTAAAAACATATCTAATCCAGATATAATAAAATAAAAAGAATGACCATGATACCAATGTCATGTCATTGTATATTAAAATCGAATAAACGGATGCTTAATACCACTAAAACGAAAAAATAAAAATAAAGTCACACAAAAATAAGTATATATTACCACTCAAACAAGAAGTACCAAAATAAGACTAACGGCATCAAAATAAAAATCATGATATTCACAATATAAATTTTTTTAACAAATTGACTAACTATGCACCCAAAACCATTATAACAAAGCAATGTAATTTTTTAGATTATGTATCAATCACTAGTAGAACAAATGTTATTTTTATACAATGATGAAGAGATGCCATGATGAATACGATCTAGAAGTCGATGATAAACATGATAATGACCCCTTAGAGAGAGAGGGCAACGAAGATGGCCTTGCAGAGAGGGTAATGGAGTGGCCCCGTGGAGAGGGTGACAAAGATGTCTCTATAAGCAACCAGTCTAGATTGGGCGGCCAGCCTACAGGCAAAAAACAAAGTTCTCTTTCTCTCTAGGGTCAAGATTGATGCTCTAATACCATGTAGAAGACAAATAATACAAATTATACATCGATAGTTTACTAACAATGTGTTAGATAGAAGAGAACCCCTCTCCTTCATATAGGAGAATGTGGATATGACTCTAAAGAGCACCACATCGAACTAGACCCTAAATGGGCCTATAGACAACATGTATATCATTTGATATGACATGACTTTTACTTCTAGCACTCTCTCACAAGATGGAGCATATGAGAATCACATGTCCAACTTGGATGA
The DNA here is from genome assembly GCA_963693085.1 of Alisma plantago-aquatica. Taxonomy (NCBI): domain Eukaryota; kingdom Viridiplantae; phylum Streptophyta; class Magnoliopsida; order Alismatales; family Alismataceae; genus Alisma; species Alisma plantago-aquatica. The sequence continues at coordinate 1,322,566,084 of OY856410.1, forward strand.
CAAATAGAAACAAGATGTAGAAAAAGGTAATGACGAAAACCCAATAGAACCTGACTTAGCTTGACATCTGCGACTTTGGTATCCTTGACTTTGAAGCTTTCACAATGATTGATAAACATAGAATATTTGAGACATATGGATATTTGACTAGGTTGGAGCTTGTATCTTGGACTCTGTTGAAAGAACATGCAAAGATCAACTGAGTCACAAACTCATTTGCTACTATAATTAACTATTTAATAAAAGAATCCCACCATGTGGTAGCTGATGTGGCATATTATCGCACTAAAAAATCCACTCGGGGTTGAAATCCCCAAGCTTTACCAAAACCTTTGTGCAATAATACCACCCGCAAGTGGACGGGTCTTATCGCAATATAGTTAAGGATCAAATCCCAAGAGACAACATTTTTAAGAATTGTCATTAGTCGAATCTAGCTCAAGTAAGACTGATATTTAGAACGATTGATTGATTTTTGGTTGATTAAACTAATTACAAGAAAGTAAAGAGAAGAGTTAAAGTTGATCTAGACTAATGATCTGGGATCACTGGGGTGGTCTCGAGTTTCACCACCACTACTCATGAAAACACATCCAAACACATAACATCCAAGCAAGATCTAACTATTTAAATAGAGCTGCTACAAAACCCCCCATACGATGTTAGGTTTGTGTAAGCATCACCTTAGGTATCAGATGTCTCGTCTCCATCCAGATCACATACTTACAGCTCCGAAGATACAACATCCAACTGAGGATGAAGCCCTCCCTAAGGGATGTTTAGGCCACATAAGCGTCATTGTAGGCTAGATGGCTCATCCCCTTACAGATCATACACTTACAACCTCAAGGAATCCTATTAGAAGTTCTCATCAAGAAGTCAACCGTGCTAATCAACAAGCAGGTAGGTGATCAGTCTACAAGCAAACATAGACAATTAAAAATGAAGATATAGATATCCAACTGAAGCTGTGACCCTCCCTAAGGGATGTTTAGGCTACAAAAGCGTCACCGTAGGCTAGATGGTCCATCCCCTCACAGATCATACATTTACGACTTCAAGGAATCACATTCTATTTCTAGTTTGGGAGTCAACCTCGTTAATCGACATTCTATCCTACATATTGAAGTTCTCGCAACATAGGAAGTAACAAGATAAAAACAAGCAGGTAATCCATCTACAAACATTATCGATTAACAACGAAATGAAAAGTTATATATGTTGCCTTGGAATATTAAATGAAATGACATGAAAGCATGGGTAGCAGGGATAGTCCCCACACCCCAGTGAAAAGGAACTACTCGCTCATGATGCGAGAAATAAGAAGAGCAAGAGAGAGGGAAGATTCTGCCATGAGCATGATGCAAAAGGTATTCGTAGCTCAGTGAAGATGATGTGGTATCCTACGTCGTGTTGGGGTAGATCTTGAACGAGGAGGAAGAACCACCAAAATAGACTAGGCAAATTTTCTTCTCCACCTTCCTTCTCATCTTGGCCTCTTTGCTCACAGCAAGAGGAGTAGGTGAAGTGGCAATGGCGTGGATGGAGCTGGATCAAGCCTTGCATTTGGGCAACCTGGTGGTGTCCCCAGATCTATGCCCAAATGAGGACCCTGTTGGTCCTATTTATAGGCTTGGATGGCATCTTCATATTTTTGACGTGAGAATACTTCACACGGTTTTGGGTCCAAATGGTTTGGAGTAAAGTTCCTCCAACAGGTCTTCATCCAAATGGTCTTGGAGTCTTAACAATTTAGAAACTCACATCCAAATGGTCTTGGAGACCGATTTAGACTGACCAAACGGTCTTGGCTTCATTGCTCTAACGGTCTTATATACTGATCGGTTTTACGCCCCAAACGGTTTGGGCCTCTGGCGTTCTTCTCCTCCAATCGGTCTCACGATCATGCACCGTCAAACAAGCTTGAGGATCGTCGACCTCCAAACAGACTTCAGCATCCATACGGTTTGGATATGCAAATGGTCTTGAAGACCGATGGGTTCCAATCGGTCTTGAGACCGAACGGTCTTGGCTCCAAACGATCTTCATTGTCCAAACGGTCTTTGTCTCCAATCGGTCTTGGCTCCAACCTGCCTTGGCTCCAAACGGTCTGGGCTCCAATCGGTCTTGGCTCCAAATGACCTTGGCTCCAATCGATCTCGGAGACCGATGGGTTCCAATCGGTCTTGAGATGTAAACGGTCTTTGGCATCCAAACGATCTTCGTCGTCCAAATGGTCTAGGGGACCGTTTGGGCAGGTGGTAGGTGGAGGATCGTGTGAGTGAATGGCTAAGACCGAGAGGTCAAAATCGAATGGGTAGACCGCTAGGGCAAACCGTTTGGTATAGAATGATTGATCAAGACCGATTAGGCAAAACCGTTTGGTTAAGACTGATTGGTCAAGACCATGGTTGAGAGGATCTTGAGTGAATTCCATATGATGGTTGAACCTCATCATGACCTGCACAAAATCAATATAAATCTAGTTAATAATCTTGATAATTTAATCAGTTAAGAAATCTTGCATTTTGTGAGATTTAGGAGATGAAATCGAAAGTATTGAATTGAATTGGTCCCAAAAAGGCGACTGAAAATCATGATGAATAGAGATTCATCAGAATACCCCAAACTTAAACGTTGCTCATCCTCGAGTAACACAAAATCTAAAACAGTCACCAACTAAATACTTTCAAATCATGTGATTGCCTCCTCTTCACATCACGATTACTTCTCTCTTCTAAGTATGACTAACCATCTCAACTTCTTGAGACCACTGAAAACAACTTACCATATCTTCGTTTCTAAGTTTGTTTTCCAACATCGCTTCCTCCTCACTTTTTTCCAACAACAAGCATTTCTAAGAGTTTTGTAAGAGTCCAGAGATCCCCGCAGAACAACAAGTGTGCACCTGATCTGACGTTGGTGTTTTTCAGGGTAGTGGAGGCATTCATAGTGCCTTTAGGTAGAAAAGGGAGTGAAGGGTGGTATGGAAGGAATAAATTAAATCTCTCCTCTATTCGACTCGATATTTTTATTATATCATTTGCAATTTCATTGATTGCATTTTTTGTGCGAATCTCTCATCTATTCGACTCAAGATTGCATTTCTTTTTGTGTGCGCTTTGACATCTTTTCTTGGTGGTATGCCCCTATTTATTAGCGAGGGGCATGGAAGAAGCGGATATAGAAAAAGGTGACATGCCACCCCGAACTTAGGGTTTGTCACTATTTTGGCTATTTTTGTTTCTTTTTTATGGATGGAGGGGTACGAAAATGATAGAAGAAGTGTAGAAGAGAGTTTAGATCAAAATGCAACTTGATTTACAATTCAGTGTATCAGGTTGTTCTCTTTATCGCACTTTGCTCAAATAATGACTTGATGAGGATCTGATGGGGATTCCATGTTATTTTCCCACTAGTTAGTTAGGAAGCACGGCGTGTTTGATCCCTATCAGTTCAACAGACACTTGCTATTTTTTCAAAAAGATCATGATGTTAGGATTCATAAGCTTCACAAGATGATTTCAATCAATAGGCTACTTTCAAAAAGTGATCCTCTTGAGGATTTGCTTCAAATAAGAAGGGTATAATGATTCAAAAGTGTCAAAACTTCATCCAGTTTCTATGCAATTTCTTTGGAAAACTTTAAAATTTTTTGAAATTGTTGGTAAAAAATGCAACGATAAAATCTTAAGTCTGAAAAGATGGGTGTAGGTAGAAAGTAGAGTACGTACCACCCATCCTCCACCTAGAACTTAGAAATTTGCTCATCCCAAGTAAACTCTAAATCTGAGATGGAGGAGAAAATTCATGCTGGTTAGACCACCATATGTGGTTGCATTCCAATAAGTGTGCATCCTCCATCTGAAAATCTAAAAAATGAAGATTAATTAGAACTCAAGATAGCATCTCACGATGCGATTTTTGTTTGGTGAAAAATTAACTAAAAAGTAAAAACAAAATTAAAACTAAATACAAATTTATTGATCGAGTTGCCTCCCTAGAAGCGCATTTGTTTTACGTCGATGGCTCAACTTGCTTCCTTCAACTTTCTGGTGGATATGTTGGTTTGGAAATATTTATCGATTCTTCAGTGTTAGTATCTGCTGGGATGAAGTATCTCTTCATGCGTTGGCCATTTGCCACAAAATCACCTAACTTTTCACTCCATAGGGAGAAAGCACCATGTGGGTAGATGCTCTTGACAATGTAAGGTCCAGACCAGTGAGAATGGAGTTTCCCTAGGAATAACCTCAGTCTTGAGTTGAACAGAAGAACTTGGTCTTCGAATTGAATGTCCTTTCTTTTAAGATGACCATCGTGCCAAAGATTTGTGCGTTCTTTGTAGATTTGTGCATTTTCATAAGTTGTCATTTAGAGTTCATCCAATTTTTTGAAGTTGCATAATCCTGGCTTCTCCCACTTTCTTCATGTCAAAATTTTGCTATTTGATTGCCCACCATGCTTTGTGTTCGAGTTCTACAGGAAGGTGGCAAGACTTTTCATAGATCAATTGAAATGGTGTAGTTCTAAGGGGAGTTTTAAAAGTAGTTCGGTAGGCCCACAAGGCGTCATTGATTTTTACTGACCAATCCTTTCGATTGCGGCCTACAGTCTTTTCCAAAATAGCCTTGAGTTGACGGTTAAAAACCTCTACCTATCCACTTGTTTGTGGATGGTAGGGCGAGGCTACCTTGTGTGTAACGCCATATTTCCTTAGAAATACTTCAAAGCTTCTTTCTAGGAAATGAGAACCTCTGTAAGATATCACAGTGTGTGGGACTCCGAATCAGGAGAAAATGATATCTTTGAACATTTTGATGACAGGTTTGGAATCTATAGTGACGATTGGTTTGGCTTCGACCCATTTTAAAATGTAATCAACCGTGACTAGGATGTAGGAAAATCCATGTGAGGATGGGAATGGACCCATGTAGTCCACTCCCAAAACATCAAAAATCTCTTTTTCTTGCCATAGTTTCAGCGACATCTCATCTCTCTTTGTTATGCTACCTGTTCTTTGACACTTTTCGCATGATAGAACAAAGTTATAGGAGATTTGGATATGGTTGGCCAAAAGAAACCACATTGAAAAACCTTTATAGAAGTTTTCTTAGAACTCATATGGCCTCCAACTGGGCCTGAGTGACATTGTTCTAAAATAAGTTGAGCTTCTTCCTTAATGATACAACGTCTGTATAGACCATCAACATAGAGCTTGAAGAGGTATAACTCATCCCAATGATTTTTCTTCACATCATGCATTAATTTCTTCAGTACATTTCCAGTGCATTCATGGTGGATGACACCGGTGACATGGTTGTTCACACAATCCAAGTATCAAGGTGTCTCTTTTGAGATTTTCATTACTTGGTCATTTGGAAGAGAATCGTTGATCAGAATCTTCCCAGTTTCTAGGGTGTGAATGTGACTTAGGTGGTTTACTAAAACATTCTTTGTACCTTTCTTATCTCTTATCTCTAGATCAAATTCTTGTAAGAGGAGAATCCATCTAATTAACCTGGGTTTAGAATCTTTCTTTGCTAGGAGGTAACAGATAGAGGCATGATCCGTGCAGACAATGAATTTTGAACCAATTAGGTAGGATCTAAGCTTGTCAAAGGCATACACGACTGCCGAGAGTTCTTTCTCGATAGTTGCATAATTCCTATGAACTTTGTCGAGGATTTTTGACGCATAGTAGATCACATAATGTTTCTTTTCTATACATTGTCTGAAAACAACACCCACAGCATAATCACTGGCATAACACATAATTTCAAATGGGTGATCCCAATCGGGAGTTCTGATGATGGGTGTTGTTGTAAGAGCATGCTTTAGATTGTTGAAACTTTTAACACATTCTTCGTCAAAATTGAATTCGGCATCCTTTAGTAACAAATTCGTCATCAGCTTGGTTATCTTGGAGAAGTCTTTTATAAACCATCTGTAAAAGCATGTGTGACCTAGGAATGTGCGAATCTCCCTTACATTGGTAGGGATAGAGAGCTTGGAAATCACTTCGATCTTGGCCTTGTGCACTTCAATTCCTCGATTGCTGAATCTATGACCAAGGACAATGCCTTCCTTTACCATAAAGTGACACTTCTCCCAATTTAACACAATATGTGCTTCTTCACATCATTGAAGGATAAGGGAGAGGTGCTTCAGGAACGAGTCATATGAATCTCCATATATAGAAAAATCATCCATAAATATATCCATAATAACTTCAGTGATATCAGTGAATATAGCTGCCATGCAACGTTGGAAAGTTGCAGGCACATTATGGAGTCCGAACGACATCCTTCTAAAGGCATATGTTCCAAATGGCCAAGTAAAAGTCATTTTCTCTTGATCATCTAGATGCATAGGAATTTGATAAAATCCAAAGTAACCATCGAGATAATAGAAATATTCTTGGTGAGCCAATCTTTCTAAGACTTGACCAAGAAAAGACATCATAAAATGATCCTTTCGTGTCACTTTGTTCAACTTCCTGTAATCAATGCACATCCTCCACCCAGTTACTATTCGAGTGGGGATGAGTTCATTATTTTTATTTCATATCATAGTAGTTCCACCCTTCTTTAGGACAACATGCATCAGACTAACCCATGGCGAATCAGAGATCGGGTAGATGATTCTGGAAGTGAGCAATTTAACAACTTCAAGGCGAACAACTTCTGTCATGTTCAGATTAAGCTTTCTTTGGTGTTCAACAGTCGATTTGTGATCTTCCAACATGGGGATTTTGTGCATGCATAGTACTTGACTGACCCCGGTGAGATCACTCATCTTGTAGACGATAGCTTTTCTTCTTTCTCTTAATTCCTTTAGAAGTTTATCTTCTTGTTCTTCTGTTAAATCTGAATTAATGATGACTAGACAGACTTTGAGGTCATCTAGAAATGCGTACTTCAATCCTTCAGGTAGGGGATTTATTTCAGGAGCTTGTGGATTCTCACATGCTTCTTCAGTAACATCAACATCTTTGAGTTCCTCTAATTTAGACTCAGGATCTTCCTCGGTAGTGTCAAGGTTGAGAACAAAATGTTTCACCTATTTGTCAACTGAGCTAGTTGCATTTGGATTAGTCAAAGATACTCCTAAAGGATCTTCTTGCTCATAATCTTCCTGCGCGAGTAGAGACATCTTCTTTATGCACTTAATTAAGTAGACTTCTTCTTGCATGCTTGGCCTTTGCATACTTTCAAAAAATTTAAACTCAAGAGTTTCTTTACCCAGTCTGAGCAGCAAGGTTCCTGCCTCGACAACAATCAGAGCTCTTGCAGTGGCGAGGAACGAACATCCAAATATGAGAGGATATGTAGTGTCTTCCTTTAGATCCATGATGACAAAGTCACAAGGGACATAGGAATCTTTTCCAACCTTGACATGGACATCCTTAATGATTCCTAAGGGTAGAGTCACAATGTTATCTGCAAGTTGTATGGTCATGCCAGCCAGGAGAAGTTCAAAAACCCTAGCCTCTTCCAAAGACTAAGTGGCATGATGGAAATGCTAGCACTAAGATCTTCCAATCCCTTCTTACACAAAGAATCACCGATATGGTAGGCAATCCCAAAAGATCCTGGATCTTTCTACTTCTTGGGAATCTTACTCTAGATGATATATGAAGTAGTTGTTGCGAACTTGACTATCTTGTACTCTTCAGTTGTGTATTTCCTTGTTAGAAGTGACTTCAAATACTTTTTCCAGGCTGGTATCTCAACCAGCGCATCTAGGATATGTATATCAACATGAAGCTTTTTCATAGCTTCCTTGAACTTATTGAAACAAGTTTTGAGCTTGGTTTGCTTCAAACAAGCTGGGAAGGGAGGACCAGGCTTGTATATTGACACATCTAGCTCTGGTCAGCTTTTTCATTAATAGGTTTTTTAGACCTTGGCTCAGCTGTCTCATCAGCAGTCACTAGTTCTTTTGGTTGAGACTCAGGTGTTGTTGAGTCTTGGAAAATCATAGGTTCATCATCATCTATAATAACCACAGGTGTCTTGACAGGAGGATCATAATAGTCTTTTCCATACCTAGTGGTGACAACCTTCAATTGCTCAGGGTGTTTAGGGTTATTCTCAAGTTGGACAACAAAGGTTCCAGTGGGTGGTGTCATACTAGCTGCAAGTTGAGCTAATTGAGATTCGATAGCCTTCTGATGGGCTTGTTGGTTAGCTATCATAGTTTGCTAGATAGCTATTAATGTTTGTTGCGATTGTAGCATTTTCTCAATGGCTGATAGCTTATCGTCAGGAGAGATGGGGCTAACTTGTTTCCCTTGTTGTTGGTTCTGGTAAGGGACTTGGTTGGGATTTTGAAATTGAGAATTGTTCTAATAATTATTGAAGTTCCTGTTTGGAACATTACTCCTAAAGTTCCCTTGATTTCCAAAGTTTTGTTGTTGATTATACTGAAATCCTGCTGAGCCTCTTTGTTGGTTAGTTAACCAAGTTGTCGTGAGTTTTCTTCTCCTGAAGGATTTCCATATTGAAAACCTGGATGGTTCCTATTCTGATTCGGATTATAGTATCCTTGAATAGGGATGGTGTTGACATCATTAAGATTTTCTAATTGACTATTATCTCCTTGTCCACATGCGTTGCTTAGAACAACATCGTAGAGAACATTGCATGCTAAAGTGGAATGATCAATACCTTTACATGCTTCACATAACAATGAGGCTGATTTGATCTATTCTTATTGTTGAGGGGGTGAACGTCCTCTTCCAAATGAGCAAGGGATGATTTAATATGATCTTTCTTGGCAACTAAGAGTTTGAGGGTTTCAAAAATATACTTGTATTCTAGAATAACTTCGGCCATAGCTACCTTTAGCACGCCTTTACCTACAGACCTACCCCAATTAGCTTGATTTTCAGCTTTAAGGGTAATAACCTTCCATGCGCTGTCATAACTTTGACGCATGAAGTTCCCTCTAGATGAGGAGTCTAAAAATCTCTTGATATCATCATCCACACCTCTATAGAAGATCTCAATGAGTTGATTCTTGGGAATTCCGTGGTGTGGACACTTGTGTAGAAGATCTTTGTATCTTTCCCATGCTTCAACAAGGGTTTCTCCAGGGGCTTGAGTGAACATTGTTATTTGACCCCCAATTTCATAGGTGAGAGAAGGAGGGTAGAAGTTTTCCAAAAATATGTTTTGCAGTTGTTCCCATGTAGTGATGGGCTCACATTACATGGTGTTGTGCCAACTTATAGCTCTATCGACAAGAGAATAATTGAAAATTTGGAGCCATATGGCATCATCAAACAATCCATTTTGCTTTTTTCATAGAGCATAAATCTATAAACCTCAGAAGATGTTCCTGACTATCTTCTCCTTGTTTACCATAGAAAGGGATGTTTTGAAGCAAGGTAATCGAATGTGCTCATATCTCGAAATTTGGGGAATGGATGGGAGGAGGTTGAACTGGGTGATGAACATCAGTAGCTTTAGAATTGAGAATTCCCTAAGGTCCTTTAGTAGTTCTACTGCTTGTGCTTCTACTTGTGCTACTAGGATTTCTTCTTGAACTTTGGCTCTGGCTTCTTGCATGAGCCTTTCTCTATGTGCATTAATGGCTTGAGCCACCCTTCGGGCTATTTCCTCTTATTGAGCCATTCTTTCTTAGTTTTATCTATTCTGATGATGAAAGGTTCTATCTATCTCAGGGTCAATGCTCACAGTGAGTCCGGGACTGTTCGAACGGTGCAGACACAATGCTTTGGGGGTACTTGAGATGAAAAGATCTTTCAAAAGTGAGATTGATGGAGTAGAAATGAATTCAAGTGGATGATCAATAGTTATCAAAAGAAAAAGCAAAATCCTAGATTAGCCTCAAAAGAACTAGATTTGACTAACTGATTCTGTTGTCCCTGGCAACGGGGCTGGAATTTGATGTGGAATATTATCGCACTAACAAATCCAATCGGGGTTGAAATCCCCGAGCTTTACCAAAACCTTTATAAAATGATACCACCCGCAAGAGAACGGGTCTTATCAAAGTATTGTTAAGAATCAAATCCTAAGAGACAACATTTTTAAGAATCATTATTAGTCAAATCTAGCTCAAGTAAGACTAATATTTAGAACAATTGATTGGTTTGTGGTTGATTAAACTAATTGCGAGAAAGTAAAGAGAAAAATTAAAGTTGATCTAGACTAATGATATGGGATCACTGGGGTGGTCTCGGCTTTTGCCACTACTGCTCATGCTAACACATACAAACACATAACATCCAGGCAAGATCTAACTATTCAAATAGAGTTTTTGCAAAACCAACCATATGGGCATTAGGTTTGTGTAAGTATCACCTTAGGTATCAGATGTGTCATCTCCATCCGAATCACATACTTACGGCTCCAAAGATACAACATCCAAGTGAGGCTAAGGCCCTCCCTAAGGGATGTTTTGGCCACAGAAGCGTCACCGTAGGATAGATGGCTCATCCCCTCATAGAGCATACACTTACGACCTCAAGGAATCCTATCAGAAGTTCTTGTCAAGGAGTCAACCGTGATAATCAACAAGTTGGTAGGCAATTAGTATACAAGAAAACATCAATGATTAACAATGAAGATATAGATATCCAACTGAAGTTGTGGCTCTCCTTGAGGGATGTTTAGGGCACAAAATCGTCACCATAGGCTAGATGGCTCGTCCCCTCAGATCATACACTTATGAATTCAAGGAATCCCATTCTATTTCTAGTTTGGGAGTCAACCTCGTTAATCGACATTCTATCCTACATACTGAAGTTCTCACAACATAGGAAGGAACAAGATAAAAGAAAGAAGGTAATCAATCTACAAACATTATCGCTTAATAATGAAATGAAAAGTTATATTTGTTGCCTTGGAATGTTAAATGAAAAGACATGAAATCATGGGCAGAGAGGCTAGTCCCCGCACCCCAGCAAAAAGGAACTACTCGCTCATGTTGCGAGAAATAAGAAGAGTAAGAGTGAGGGAAGATTCTGACATGATCATGATGCAGAAGCTAGTCACAACTCGGTGAAGATGATGTGGTCTCCTACGTCGTGTTGGGGTAGATCTTGGACGAGGATGAAGAACCACCAAGATAGATCGAGTAGATCTTCTTCTTCACCTTCCTTCTCATCTTGGCCTCCTTGCTCACAACAAGAGGAGTAGGTGAAGTGGCAATGGCATGGATGGAGTTGGATCGAGCCTTGCGTTTGGGTAGCCTGGTGGCGTCCCCAAATTGATGCCCCAATGAGGACCCTGCTGGTCCTATTTATAGGCTTGGATGTCATCTTCACATTTTTGACGTGAGAATGCTTCACAAGGTTTTGGGTCCAAACAATTTGGAGTAAAGTGCCTCCAACCGGTCTTCATCCAAACAGTCTTGGAGACTTAATGATTTCGGGACTCACGTCCAAACGGTCTTGGAGACCGATTGGACTAACCAAATGGTCTTGGCTTCATTTCTCTAATGGTCTTGTATATTGATCGGTTTTGCACCCCAAATGGTTTGGGTCTCTGGCGTTCTTCTCCTCCAAATGGTCTCACGGTTTGTGCATCGCCAAACAGTCTTGAGTATTGTCGACCTCCAAACGTTCTTCAACATCCAAATAGTTTGGAGATGCAAATAGTCTTGAAGACCGATGGGTTCCAATCGGTCTTAAGATTGAACGGTATTGGCTCCAAACAATCTTCGTTGTCCAAACAGTCTTTGTCTCCAATTGGTCTTGGCTCCAATTGGTCTTGGCTCCAAACGGTCTTGGCACCAAACGGTCTTGGCTCCAACTGGTCTTGGCTCCAAATGGTCTTGGTTCCAAATGGTCTTGGGTCCAAACAATCTTGGTTCCAATCGGTCTTGGAGACCGATGGGTTCCAATTGGTCTTGAGATGTAAACAATCTTTGACATCCAAACGGTCTTCATCGTCCAAACGGTCTTGGGGACCGTTTGGGCAGGTGGTAGGTGGAGGACTGTGTGAGTGAATGGCTAAGACCGAGAGGTCAAAATTGAATGGGTAGACCGCTAGCGAAAATGTTTTGGTATAGAACAATTGATCAAGACCGAATAGGCAAAACCATTTGGTCAAGACCAATTGGTTAAGACGGATTGGTCAAGACCAAGGTTGAGAGGATCTTGAGTGACCTCATCATGACCTACACAAAATCAATATAAATCTAGTTAATAATCTTGATAATTGAGTTAGTTAAGAAATCTTGCATTTTGTGAGATTTAGGAGATGAAATCGAAAGCATTGAATCGAATTGGTCCCAAAAAGGCGACTGAAAATCATGGTGAATAGAGATTCATCAGTAGCCTTAACAAGATATGTGCCACAGATAGAATAGGAATCATAGGATCATCAACGTGCTTAACAGTGCATGAACAAAAAAGGAGGCATTGTTGATGTAGTTGACTAACTGATCTTATGCAACAGACATGTGTGTCAAATCGACAACAGCCAAATGAGTGAATAAACCAAGATGCTCCAATCTTAGAAGATAGAAGTGTTACCAAAGTAGAATGACTAAGAAATGGATGATGAAGAAACTTATTTTCCTAATATAGAGAATCAATAAAATCCAATTGATTTGATGAATCATCTTCTTCAACTGATAACAATGTGAGAGGATGGATTTTGAAAGACAGATTAATGTGTTGAAACTTAGAATCTAAATGGCGAGGATGGATATTGGCCTTGAACTGAATAATAAAATCTAGAAGACACAGTTAAGTACACAAAACTCCATATGTAGATAATGCTCTTCTTACACTCTCCTCTTTTGAGCTTGAAACTCTATACCTCGTCTCTTCTCCTCATCATCCTCTTCTCATATCCTCTATTTCTCCCACCACACACCAAATGCAAAGAGACCATGAAAGTGGTTGGGATGGACAAGGATAAAGGGAAACTCCCATGTTACAAGCCTTCAATAGAAGTAGGGGACATGGCATGGAGAGGGAAGAAACAGATGGAGAAGTATTTGCTTGATATGACTGGAGAAGTTTTGTGTTTTGGACTATTGAACATGAGTCAAAGAACTCAATTTGACACTTAGTAAAGCATGACTTTGTATTTGACAAGGATGAACCTTACACATGAGATTGGTTGATCTTATTCTTGATAGAAAACTGTACTACCCATGTGAGTACATGACTTCATGTTGTCACTTCAAAGAAGTTGACTTGGTAAGGAAGTTGTAGTAGAAGGACTGATAACCAAATTTGATGTAATATGTGACCCAACTATAAGATTCACAAAAGAAAACACATGGATCATTCTGAGAATAAAAATTCAAGGATGGAGCCTGGTATAGGCCAGGTCAAACAATATATCTAATCAAATATTTGACAAAAACTAATCTTTTATGGACTGGACATGATGTATGGGATAGTTGCCACATTGTGTGAAGACTTGTTGGGGTCATATAACCTTTGACACACCATGTGGACTAACATACATGACATGTTTGAATATACATGGAGAAGTGATCTGGGATACAACAGGTTTGACATATGACACACTGTGTCACCCACCACTAGAAGATTGGAAACCCTAGAGGTGACATGCCATCTTGAATGCATGACATGTCATGTCTGTAACCATTGGAAGATTTGAAACAATAGTGTGATAAAGTTGATTTTTCACCTTTTGGCTTCTAAATTTAGTTTTATATATCTTGTACTCAATAACCCCACTTTATCATCAAATAGGTGTCAACCACTCATTTAGAAGGAATTTTGGATAATGGTGAGTTTTGAGGACATTGGTGACACTTAGTTGAGGTCTCTGATGCCATTGTATACATGGCATACATGAATTTCTACTTTTTTTTATTTACCAATCTCTTATTTCATTCTAGTATCTCTCTTTATCCTTTGGATTCTGAAATTTTTGTGAATATTTTATACCATATTTTTAGGCTCATTCTCAATTTCATCCCAAACAGAGTTTCATAACTCCCTATAGAAATTCTTGAAAATTGCTTCTAAAATAACCACTTCTTGACTAAATGGGCCGAGTTTGCCTTATTGGGATACAACCCAACCAGCCCATGTGGTTCATCCTTCATCCCCTACCTTGGGCGTACGCTACAGTAGATGTGGGTGGGGGTGAACCGTATATCTTCATACACTCGAATCTCCCTAATCTTTGATCTATTTTGCATGTTTGAAGGTATGTTGAAATCATCTTGAGATTTCACACCCTATCTGTTTATATTTCCTAGTAGATACGTGAGTATTCATAATGCTTTGAAGCTCCAAACATGGGCGCTGAACTCCAAAAACCCTAAAATTCTAGACCCCTTCTACTATATAAACACCTCTTTAAGTTTGTTTTTGCCCAAGGAACACAACCCTAGCCTTGGCTTTCGCCGTTGTTCACTATCTCAGTTTCGCCCAATATAGGGTCGGCGCCCAAAACCATTGCTACTGTAAAAAGCTTCATTTTTGTGAGCCATCTTTCTGCTTGGGTTGGGCCCCTTTCTTTCCATCTCTATAATTGTATTATGTTCATATCTTCTACATGCGATATAAAAAATAGGCGAATCTATAGTCCTATTCGATCGCAAGAACGAGATGGACACAATGGAAATAATTTCAACACATGATTTATGATCCTTTTCTAAATTATATTTATCTAATGATCTTTGATGCTGACTTTCAAAATAAGTTCAAAACTTTATCTCATTCTTGACTTGATATTATGAAGTCTTTTAGAATCAATTTTGTATCTATTACCCAAATCATAATATCAAACTCTTTGCATCTAATACCTTTATGAAAGATCTAGATTTAACTTTGTTGATTTTTTCACTCTTGAATATGAATTATGTACCCTAAATGATGATGAATTTTGATGATGGGTTCTAATCCTAGAATTGTATATATGAATATTCTAAATCTTATTTTCTCCATTTTTGACAATGTTTAGTTGATTGAACATTGAAATTTTGATTCTAGATCTATGGACATATAATGTTTAGTAGGTTTAGATTCTTTGTGGTCCATACCTACTCAAAACAATATCTAGATTCACTTCATATCTATGCGATACTTTTGATCATGAAATATGAATAAAACTTTCCAATCTTGATTTTGTCATTATTGAAACTAATAAAGATCAAACCTTGTGATCTAACCTATCTAAGATCATGAATACTATTTTACAAAAATCATTGTATTGGTCTTGATCTAAAAGCTGACCAATGACCTTGACCGTGGGTAAAGTCCTAATGTGAACAACGTATGGATCTTGATATCAATCTTTCTAATCTTGAGAAACATGAAATTATGATCATAATGAGATACCACTCAAGGAACCATAATGTTGGTCCTTGTGACCCCCTATTATTGACTGGAATACTAATGCCTGAATAATCACTAATGTGTCAGGGATTGAATTTGACCTTACTTTTACTCTCAAGATCTTACTCTAATCTTTGATGCAAGGTACGCTACTATATCTCCTCGTTGAACAGACTATTGACATTGATGATACTTTTATGTACCTCTTGAAAATGTATACTTGGATATGTATTTGTTTGAGCTCCCTCATTCCCTGCTAAGTGGTCTTCTAATTTTCTATATTATAGCTTGCAAAAAACTTAAAACATAAATGATATTTCCCATTATGATTGTCAATAATAATGACAGTTGATATTGAGTATTAGTAACCTCCTCATTCGGAGGGTGGAACTTGTACATGTTGTTGACCTCCTCCCTTGTATAGAGAGATGGATCCTGGTGACCTCCCCCATCTCATTGAGGTGATGGAGCCACATAAATATAAGCATGCTTCTTGATATCAGCATAATGAATAAGTCATAATAAAATCACGTCGAATAAATACTATTTTGAAATCGCTTGTTGATTATTGAATATAAGTCCTACCAAGTATACTACTTTGATATAAAACTATTATACTTGTTTTTAATAACGTACCATGAAATTGCATTGATTGTTTCATGATTTTTGAATTAGACAAACAAGATGGACCGATATGAGGAAATGACTAAATCACTTCCACTCTCTACAAAATCTGATGATATGGACAAAGCCACAAAATCATAATCGGGTTGATTTTTATTTTATGAGTTATTATTTCTTATTTACATGCTAGTGTGTGAGATCCATTTGGGCAACCTAGGGGTGAGTGCTTCAATCCTCTTATCACTATCTAGGTAGTGGGATTAGAATTGGGGTAAGACTGGTTCTGTGATAGTTTGTATCAGAGCATACACACTCTCATATACATTAAGTTAATAATTTATCAAGAGAGTCATATCGCTTCTCATGTTTTCTTTAGGTACAACCCCTAGTCATGTATGTGAAGGTAGTAGGATGACTTCTCATCTTCTTATCTTGGTTAGAATGTCTTGAATCAACATGTACTGTGATGGAGTGGACTTGTGGAATCCTAAAATATCCAATGACACAAAGTGAAGTCATGTATTTTGAGTTGTTTTGAGAATCCCAAGTGTTTTAATAAAGCTGGAGTGTTGATTGAGGTTGATATAATGATTAAGATATCTCTTTTAAATGCCTTTTTGATGAATTTAATTGAGTGGTCCAACATATGAGTTTTGTCACCAAATTTGAATAGAAGGTAGCTCGAGAGGTATGGGAGCTATGGTTAAAGTTTGGTGGCATTTGGAGGTTCCTAGAGGAAGTTATTAAGGTTTGAAATTGGTGAAATCATGTGCATATTTGATGTCCACACACCTAAGATTGGGGCTTAATGGATGTGTCACACGCCCCTTGGTTTGGGCTGCGTCTGTGTGGACAAATCCTGGCCATTTGTGGCTAATCTGATGGGTGAGGCCCTTGACTTAAGAGAAGCCACGGATTGGGTTGTAACTAGCTTCAATATGGGCAGTAGATCGTGGATCTGATGGCTGTGAGTTTGTCCTCAACCTCCGGCATTGGGACTCAAACGTGGGGTGTCCTTGACCCACCAGGGATGCCACGACCACCCAGGACGCGCATCAAGGGGGTGATCAGAGCAAGCGGTTGGCCTCGCCTTCCTGAATACAATCACCCCGACCATGTCTTCTATTATTTTTGTGGAGTAGAGAGAGAGGACGAACCCCACACCTCTGTTGGTTCTCCACCGCGACATACATGTGGTAGCCGAAGGTGTAGCTCGGGGATAGAGACGAGGAGGATCAAGGTCCTCCCAAGTCTTTGCTATGGCAGAGCCTTGTGTAGGTGGGCCTTGTGGAGGAGAAGCAGCAGCCTCGAGGCCACCAGTGATCGCAGAGCAGACCCAACGACGGCGACGCTACCAACCACATGAGAATAGATTTCCAGTTCCCCCCCCCTTCTCCTTTACGACAGACAAAATAGAGGGAGAGAGATGGAGAGGACCATAGTAGCGAGCTGCAGTGAGAAGGAGTCTCGACGGCGCCCAGGTCGTTTGGCAAGGAAGCTAGGAGAAGGCATCTACAGATGAGCTTTCGTTGGCGATCTAGTCCAGCGGTGAGGAATGCAGACGAGAGGAGCATCTGAACGACATCAATCCCTCACCAGTTTTGGGCCAACCAACGGCGTGGAGATCCGTGAAGTACGTCGGTGTATCGTGTAGTTTCAGAGACGCAATTCGAGCAGAGAACGATGCAACAGGCGTCATGTGAGGAGAAAGAAGGTGAGAAGGTGGATCTGTGCAACGACGCTCAAGCGGAGAACAGACTCCTTGAGTGAGATGCACCGAGCAAACATGAGGAGGCGGGAAGAGCAGAAGCCATACCCATCTGTACCATGGGGGAGAGATAGTTCAGAGATCCAAAAGCAGGCTAGGCGGCGGTGAACCAGACACCCCAGCGGTGGCGGCGGGCGCCCAACAGAAGCACGAGCAGGTGCGGGTAGATTCCAGCCTGAGATGAGGGCAGAGAAAGGAAGAGAGGCCGGTCGCTGCCTTGCCTTGCGGAGGCGGTCGTTTTCTAGGCGGCTCATGCACGGAACAGTGCGACACCGAGAACGGATGCACACAAGCATCGTGCGAGGAAGAAAGAAAGAGCAGACCGGGCCCAGAGCAAATAAATTGACTTGAACCAGACCGGCTCAGCGTAGGCCATGAGAGGAGCATTGCTGACACGTGTCGGCCTCCGATTGGTGAAAAAGGTAAATTACCTTAAATCATCCAGTTCTTATATAATTCATAATAATTAGCTCGTATGTCAGAAAAAGGCAAATAAAATACAAAATTCTCATAAAAATGCATAGAACAAGATGGAACTATAATATCCAGCTTTTGATGAATTAATATCGATGATATCATAAAAGATATGTAATGCTAGTTTGATGCATAATAAATAGTAAATGATGACCTAAAATCATGAAAATGCTCCAGTATCTCTTAAATGTTATGTGTAACACATATGATGTTAGATATGATGATATTTGAACATGAAATCATGTAGTTTTCTTTATATGGCTAATGGGGGCTAATAACCCTAATCAAAATGTGAAAAATACATTAATGATCAATAAATGTTGAAATTTACAGAGTAATCTCATATCCGTATTTGGAACCTTGAATTTAATTATGAGATCATGATGATGCATATAATTGATGTTATATGAAGTTGTCCTTTAATACATGGTTTAAAACCCTAATTTAGGTTGATGATGTAACCTAGGGTTAATATGTGCACAAAAATGATATGGAACCTAATGTTCAGATAGTGAACCATAATCTGGAAAATGACATCAGTATGATGATTATAAGAAAGGAATACAAGTAATGACGTGCATATCCTAATGACTAAGTGAAACCCTAATGAACACGATTAGGGTTAAGATGAGATGTAAGAAGATGAGAACCTGATGATAGTATATGATCTTATCTTAATCAGGGTTGACCAAGGATATAGATGACATGAGGAAGATGTTTTTAGAATGATCTATCTCTTTGGAAGGTACGCCATTACCTCTTACTTGGCTTATTATACAATATGCTTGTGTTATATGAGTAGTAAAATACTTGGCATATGGTATTGGATGAAATGATTGTTCTTGTATGATATGTTGCGTGATTTTCCGTATTTATGGCTATGAACACATGAAACATAATATATTGTTCCATTATATGAAAGCACTATATCTCTTTGGTAAGCGTAGTGCTACTGAGTGATATATCTCTTTGGTAAGCAGATCACATGTACAATGATCTATCTCTTTGGTAAGCGGATCATAAGGCCTGAATGCATCTATCCCATTGGTAGGCGGATGCATGAGCATATAATGGAAAATGAGCTTAAAATATGTGTTCTCTTTTGTTAATGAATATCTTTGTGCAAGTATACGCTTTTCTTATATTCATCTGTTACTGCCAAGTATTAGTTTTATCTTATTGCCAAGATATGATGAGAGGTATATAAAAAGACACGTAGGCGTACTCAGTACAATATTCATGAAATATTGTGCTGACGTGTACCGCATGTAATCTTTTGTTTAGGTTGCGGTTATGCTCTTGAAGATCCAGGATAGTGAGAGTTGTGTGGCGAGCTGATGTACAGGTGGACCTGTTGTCTTAAGATCCTGTTGTTTAGATGTAGTACATGTATATGTCTAGTTTGTCGTTCAATATGTAATATCAAATGTTGTAATAATTCATGTTGTAATTATATGTTGAATGGTGAAAATGTGTGTATGGTTTTATTATTGTTCATGTACATGTGCTACTGATTGTTTCCTTCTGACTCCCTTGATTTTCTTCTTCTTAGCCTTGTGTGGGATGTTTAAATTGGGATTCTCGCTGAGGTGAGGGTTTCAATTTGGACTTCACACATCAAATTAAGTTTTAGAAAATCTGAGGACGTCACAGGTGGTATCAGAGCATGAACAATAGCAAAGCCTGACATTTGCTCATTATGCAACTCAAACTAAAGAAAACCTTGAACCTAATAATCATTTAGGGTTAGATTAGTCGTCTTTTAGAGACTATATCCGACCTAGCCTCTAGGTTAGCACATAGATGTCCGAGAACTAGGTCTAGACTGGTGCTTGTTGAGTAGCAAGTCCTTAGATGTCGTTCTTTCCTTGTAGTGCAGCGGTATGGGACGTTGCACTATTTGGAAATGACGTGCATCAAGGGAAGAGAAACCCTAGACATATGGCGCTCGTTGTCTAGAGTAGCTATGCCAGTCTACCCTTTGTTCTCACCCTTTTCACTAGTTTTCATGACACTGTACTCTCTACTATGTGTGGGACACTCGTTTTCAGGATTTGGTTTTTGATTCCAATCAGATCGAACCTCGATAGTTTTCTCTGACGTTTGTTTTATCGGAGAAAAACTATATAATATTTTATTATGTATATGTATTAAAAAAATGTGTCCCCACACATGTACGAGTAGGAGGTGGTCATGCAACCTAAGTGAAAGTGATGACATCAGTCTAGAAGAGAGTGTAGTTCTAGATTAGATGTCTAGAGCCTTGTTTGGTATATGTGATAGATGGAGTAGATAGAATAAGTTTGATGATACGATCTAAGTATTATATAGATGTTATAAGATAGTTCACGATGATCTATGTTTGTCTTTGAGGACTTAAGTTCAGTTTTGAGGATGCAAGATAAGTTTTGATGATGCAAGTAAATAGGCTTTTATGAGATAAGATATGTTAAGTTAAGACAAGGTTGTGAGTCAGCATGAGCCTCAAGCTCTTTTACAAAGGAGGACCTCTAGTATTAGGACCAGTGTTGGGGTTATCTCAAGAGAGAGAAAGACCCACACAGAGAAGGTCAAAGAACCTAGACTCCAAGATATGAGAATTCTGAGAATATGTGTTATGATATGTCCTAAACTAGACTACTCCTGAGTGATTGAGTTGAGTTGCTTTATGCATGATTCCTATAGTTTTGTTGAACCCTAGATGTCCTTGGGAAGACCAAACCCTAGAGTTAGAGAGAGGCTCGTTATATATGTGCATGTGAACATGAATATGAGTGCCTGCCATCTGGGTGAGGGAGAGAGCCCAAGACCCTGGAGGAGGTAGTATGTTAGTTTCTGTGAAGCCTCATGCTCAGGTTGGTGATTTCCCGCATAGGAATCTAGTGGTTGCATGTATATGAGAGTTTTGGGTAAGCATGTTTCATGGGTAGAAGACCTATGTATAGTATGTTGTAGCATGCTTTGGTTTGCGCTTATGTGGCTTGAGCTTGTAAGGCTATCTCTAGTGCCAATGAGGTATACCTGAGAACCCTAGACCGAGAGGGAAGATAAAGTTTTTGTATATGAGATACTCATAGAGTTGAGTGAGCTCAGAGAGACTGAGTATGGAACTACCCTCATGATATGGGTCAGGATAACCTCAGTTGGAGTAGAAGAAGTTTTTATATATGTTTGATTAGCCTCTCACATAAGTTTGTCTAGAACAACCATGATAAAATATATGTAAGGATGCGATCTAATCTTGAGATGCGAAATATAGACATGATGTGATGGAAATCTAGAAATGGTTTAATGAATATCAATGCATAAATGGTTAACCATGTACATAAATAATGATGATAATGTGATATTGATGGCTAATCTTGTGATGTAATCACTAGTAAATGATGCAATTTATTATGAGCGATGAAATAAAATCAAATGAACGAACTATGTTACATGAGGTGTTAATCTTAGGGTTTAATAAAGATGGAAAATATAGTTTGACGGTTAGCACAACATAACAGTTATGACACCCTGATTATGGGTTAACTTGGATTAACTCCTTTGGAACATGATAATATGATGTGGAAACCCTAATGCGTGGGTAAAGATAAGGATGCAACCCTAGCATATGAGATATGTAATGACATAACATGAGTTTATAAACCCTGAGTTTAACCTTGAATGGAGTGTTTGTGCACCAAGATGCTTATAAAACCCCCCTAATAGCGCTTTGGATACATGGTTCTAGGTAACCTTTTGTGGATATGTTACACATAGAATAGTGCCTACATGTGGATGAAGGTAAGATAAGGTTCTCCCTGGAAGTATGATCATGGTTTACATTCGAGGACGAATGTTCTTTTAAGAGGTATATGATGTGACAAAGTGGTTTTTCTGACTTAATTCTGAGGACGAAATTTCTTTTAAGGTGGGTAGGATGTGATGGAGTGGACTTGTGGAATCCTAAAATATCCAATGACACAAAGTGAAGTCATGTATTTTGAGTTGTTTTGAGAATCCCAAGTGTTTTAATAAAGCTGGAGTGTTGATTGAGGTTGATATAATGATTAAGATATCTCTTTTAAATGTCTTTTTGATGAATTTAATTGAGTGGTCCAACAGATGAGTTTTGTCACCAAATTTGAATAGAAGGTAGCTCGAGAGGTATGGGAGCTATGGTCAAAATTTGGTGGCATTTGGAGGTTCCTAGAGGAAGTTATTAAGGTTTGAAATTGGTGAAATCATGTGCATATTTGATGTCCACACACCTAAGATTGGGGCTTAATGGATGTGTCACGCGCCCCTTGGTTTGGGCTGCGTCTGTGTGGACAAATCCTGGCCATTTGTGGCTAATCTGATGGGTGAGGCCCTTGACTTAAGAGAAGCCACAAATTGGGTTGTAACTAGCTTCAATATGGGCAGTAGATCGTGGATCTGATGGTTGTGAGTTTGTCCTCAACCTCCGGCGTTGGGACTCAGACGTGGGGTGTCCTTGACCCACCAGGGATGCCACGACCACCCAGGACGCGCATCAAGGGGGTGATCAGAGCGAGCGGTTGGCCTCGCCTTCCTAAATACAATCACCCCGACCATGTCTTCTGTTCTTTTTGTGGAGTAGAGAGAGAGGACGAACCCCACACCTCTGTTGGTTCTCCACCGCGGCATACAGGTGGTAGCCGAAGGTGTAGCTTGGGGATAGAGACGAGGAGGAGCAAGGTCCTCCCAAGTCATTGCTATGGAAGAGCCTTGTGTAGGTGGGCCTTGTGGAGGAGAAGCAGCAGCCTCGAGGCCACCAGTGATCACAGAGAAGACCCAGCGACGGCGACACTACCAACCACATTAAGGAAATCATCAATAAGAAGAGGCGGATAAAAGACGATGAAATTTATTGGATGAATGAGATAGTGAGCTCCATGATTCACGGGAGTTCACCAAATAAGAGAAAGGACCCAGGAGGTTTTTACATACCGTGCTCAATAGGTGGTCAACAATTTCCTAAAGCGTAATGTGATTCTGGCGCTAGCATAAATCTCATGCCTTTGGCGACATTTCAAAAGCTGGGGTTAAAAGAGATAAAGAGGTCAGCCGCAACAATTGAATTGGCGGATGGGTCTACCGTGAGACCCTATGGAGTATGTGAAGATGTTCTAGTCAAAGTGGATAGATTCATATTTCTGGTGGACTTTGTCGTTATGGATATGCCACCACTCCAAAGCTGTGAAATTCTCCTAGGGAGGCTGTTTCAAGCAACGACAGATGTTGTGACTGCCTTAGGGAGAGGTACTTTGTCTTTGGGAATTGGAGGAGATCGAGTTGAATTCAAATTACCGCATGATCCTCTAAGCGCAGTCCCCAATGTGAAAAGATGACGAGTTTCAAGATGTCTAGCCTAAGATGTTAAATAAGGGCGCTTGGTGGGAGGCAACCCAACCATTGGTACATTAGGATAGTTTAGTTATAGTCGTAAATTGCTTTTATTTCGTTTAAATTTTAGTGTAAAGAAGATACCTTGATCCGTTTGTTCAATGTGCAGGCACAGGCAGGGTCGATACCATCGACACACTGGTCGATGGTATCGACATGGGTTCAGGTTGACAGCTTCAAAAATCGCACTGAGTCGATACTATCGACGGCCCCGTCGATGGTATCGACATACCTACAGGCAAGTCACAATAAAAGTGTCGATAGTATCGACACACCAGTCGATACCATCAAGATCTCTGGAGAAGTTCAGAATGATTTTGCTCAGTCAACTCGATACCATCGACGGCCTCGTCGATGGTATCGACATGATCACAGGCTGAATTGAAGAAGTGGCGGTGTCGCAATAAAGGCAAGTCGATACTATCGACCCTCGTCGATGGTATCGACATCCATGTCACCGATCCGCGAAAAGACATCGACGACGATCGTGAGTCCACGTCAGCGATCCGGGTGCTGCGTCGATACCATCGACTTCCGTCGATGGTATCGACACGTCAGCAATCCGGGTTTCCCGATCCAGCAAACGTCAGCCGTCGATACTCGCGAGGGAGGCGGATACCAGCGAGACGTGTCGATACCATCGACCCGCGTCGATGGTATCGACGGGTCAACAGTGGCGCCGGCCAAGTCTATATAAGGAGAATTGCAACGTCATTTGACGTCACACCTTCAGAGCAAACTTCCTCCTTTGCGCCGAGAACTTCTACGAGACCTCGAGCAACTGAAGAGCAGCAACATCGAGCAAGGATCTTCACCGAGCGGAGAATCACTTCTCCATCTTCCCCGAGCTCTTTTCTTCTAATCCCATCTTTCTAGCAACAATGGTGCACGCCGCCAGATCATCGTCCTCGAGCGCGAACCCCATGGAGATCGTGGAGTTTGTTCCACCCCCTACTGCTTCAGTCTCACGTCCGCGCCTGGCTCACCCTTTCGCGGAGGTGAAGAAGGTCTATGAGGAGATCATGAAGCGAAAGATCGAGCCGACCCGATATGTGGACCGGGGAATGATCCGTGATCTTGGATTCGAGGCCAACTTGGCCTATGTGCTGAAGGGTCAAGCACGCCACACCAACATAAGGCCAGACGAGCTGGAGCGCCATGCGGATGGTCAGCCGTTCTTCGGCGAATGGCCCACCTACAACGAATTGGTGGCGGAGTTTATGGCGTCCCTCGATGTCTGCGTTGTGCCCAACGACGTGGTTGCATCGGATCGTGAGTGGATCAAGGGTCGGGTATCGTTCCGGCTGTTCAACATCAACTACAACATCACTCTTAAGAAGTTCAACAACATCTTTAACTGGAACCACTCCCAACATGATCACCGACGCCCAGATTCCCGCACCGACTACGACAAGATCTTCGCCGAGCTAGTCACAGTGCCGGCGGGAAAGACAGTGAGCTACCACAATGTTGCGATAGCGGACTTCGAGCATCCCTTCGTCCGGGTCCTACACCGGATGTTGAGCCTTACGTTCTTTGCTTGGAGCGATTTAGCGTTGAGCAAGTTTTAGGAGAG
Organism: Alisma plantago-aquatica; assembly: GCA_963693085.1. Classification (NCBI taxonomy): domain Eukaryota; kingdom Viridiplantae; phylum Streptophyta; class Magnoliopsida; order Alismatales; family Alismataceae; genus Alisma; species Alisma plantago-aquatica. The sequence goes on from OY856410.1 coordinate 1,322,591,242, forward strand.
CGATCTTTTCTTCCTCTACATGCTCCTGAAGCGACAAGAATGCAACTGGGGTGCGTTCTTTCTACAGCGCGTCCTGGCGGTGAAAAGGAGTACAAGGAAGGCTCCGATCCATTTTGGTGGGCTCATCACCAAGTTGGCGCACTACTTGGGGCTGAATCTCCAGTCCATGACTCCGATTTCCACGAGGAGTAAGGTGAACGTGCAACATCTGCACCGTTCAAACCTTATCCTTCTCCGGGATGGGTTGGCGTACGCACACTGCCACGTCAACCATGCTTATCAGGAGTGCGCACTGCCGGACGCCGTCTTCCACATCGAGGGAGCCCAGCACTTCCGGTGGCCGATCATAGCCGTCGAGTCCGATGAAGAAGAAGGCGGTAATGATGACCAAGAAGGCGAAGCTGAGGAGGAAGAGAAGGCTTTCACACCTCTTCGCGCACGAGTAGCACCACGGAAGCGTCCTAGGATGCATCCGGGTGCGTCTTCATCATCACAGCCCCCGCCGCCATCACCACAGCCCTCGCAGCCAGGCGAGGATGTCTACTCAATGCAAGGCATGTATACGATGCTGCAGGACATACATCAGACACAGCAGCAGCATCTAGAGATGTATACCGATATTCAGGATACTACGAACCAGTTACTTGACAACCAAAGGGTGATGTTCGAGAATGAACGTCTCCTCCTCGACAACCAACAGCAGATACACAACCGGTTGCAAAGGATGGAGATGCAACAGGAGCCCTTTTACGACCATTACTGGAGTCAGAGCTACTTTGGAGGCTATCCACAGCCTCCGCCGAGGACCCATTATGATCCGAGCTTCCGGGGGAGTATCCTTCTTGGGATCCTACGGCCCCACAGTACCCGCCTCCGCCTCCACAAGAATGATCAGGGTATCTCTGTTCCACTCTTAAGTTTGTTTTTGACTATGAGGCCATAGTCGAATTCAAGCTTAGGGGGGTAGCTGGAACAACTCTATCTTTTCTTTTGTTGTTTTTAGTTTTTGCTTTGCTATTTGTTCTTGCATTTTTAGTTTTTGTTTAGGATCCACATCTATCTAGTGTAACTGTGGATGTCGTAAAAGTTGTCATCTCGCTGTGTATTCATGGGAAGTTTAAGGGAATTTTAAAATTTTTGTGTCTTTTGGATAGCTTGACTTGGGTGTCCTTGGGGAACTTATCCTATGAAAATGATTGATTATGTCAACTTTAAAACAATATGTCACACCTATACTCCCATTGACTCATGAAAAGTGGATAGTAACGGTTGTTTGAGCCTAACCTAACCAAATGGTAATGAGACCTTAATTGGATGTAAGAGAGAGAGCCCTCTAAACTACTACACATGTCAGTAAGGAGGGACACATAATATCCTTCTAAGGTTCAGTCATTTAATCTTGTGATCATTCCACGTCATTTTTCCATAATCCACCTAAGAATTGGATGTAAAATGTAGTTTCAATTTCTTCTTGTGTGCATAGCATTTAGATAGGAATTGCATTGATATTTTCCATACTTTTGCATAAAAAGAGAAAAATATAGGAATTCATGCACATTACCTTTAGGTGCATGCCATGTAGTTGCACTCATGATTTTCATGATTATCATGCATAAAGTACACCATGTATCTCAATTTTTCCTCAAAAGTGATCTAAACTGTTCCATACCTTCGAAATATTGCAAAGATTTCCAATCATGAAGAAAACAACCCAATACAGGTATCTCTAAGCAATTATGGATATGTGGGCTAAAAGAAAGAAAAAAAAAGAAATTTTTTTTTCTTCTGAAAATCTGAAAAAATTGAGAAAAGAAAAAAAAAGAAAGAGAATTTAGAAGGAAATGGAATAAGAGGGAGAAAGGAACATGATATCACTCGCATTACAGGAAAATTGAGTACATGATGTGGCTTAATTAGATTTCCATCTCATTATGAGGTGGAAGGTTAGTACATGCATCATTCCACCCAATTTAGGCATTAGGGCATTTTTAATGTGCATTTGCATCACGTAGGACATTTTGTTTTATGCATATTGAAACTGTGCAATACTTCCAAGTTCTTCCATGAACCACCCATTCCATCCACCCGTTGCTCGGATTGGTAGGCCACCGTGAATTCCTCCTCACTAATGATTATCAGGAGAACTGCTTCCATGTAGATGGTAGTTAGGGCGAGCAATGTAGTGTAGGCGATCACAAGATGCACCAATGCTGAATGGGCGAATTTTATTATGTTAACTGCCTTATGTGATAGTGTTCATCGGTTTGAAGGATAATTTCTCTTATTGATGATTATTGTCGCCTTTAGGGTAATTACTGTTATGTGGTTAGAGAAGGCCGGTTTGAGAATGTTCAGTGGGAGTCACATGGGATGTGGGTTGGTGTGTTGATTTTTAGTTGACATCTGCAATTCTATTCTAAGGATCAGTTGCTCGAGGGCGAGCAATGTTTAAGCTTAGGGGAGTTTGATGCAATGATTTTGAGTCGCATTTATAGACCTTTTTCATATGTGTTTTGTGCTCTAATTACTCATTTTTATGGATAATATTGCATAATTCACTCATTTTGGTCTTTGCCATCATTCTATGTCAAATCCCCTATTTTTTACCAGTTTGAGCATTATTTATCATATTATCGTAATTTGTGTGGATTTATTTGGTCTTGTTTTGGAATTTCAGGAAAAACAAGTATCTGCTTCCGTCGATACCATCGACAGAAGTCGATACCATCGACCAAGCCACAAGTTTCCAGCCGAGAAGAGCAGCGCAGAGTCGATACCATCGACACACAAGTCGATGGCATCAAGATCCCTTCAGGTAGCTGGCGAGGAATCCGTCGATACCATCGACCCAAGTCGATGCCATCGACGCATGGAGGCTACAGCATCGCTAAACGACAACAACCGACGCTAAAGAGAGTCGATACCATCGACCCAAGTCGATGGTATCGAGATGATCACAAGCACTCAAACGAAAAGAAAAAGAAAGCTGCCGCTAATACGCTGGGTCGATACCATCGACCCGCGTCGATGGTATCGACGCCGGCAGATATACGTTGGATTCGTTTTGATCTCAATCGGACGGCTGGAGTTATTTGACGACCTAATTAGGGACTTATACCTAATGACGGCCGCCCAGTGGAGATCATCTCATTTTTTGCATTGCACAAGTGCCGAGGAAGGAGAAAGGAGAACGGAGGCTAGAGGCTCATCCCGGGTGATTCGGACGCTGCCGAAGATGAATTCCACCACCGACAGGCGGGGAAGCTCGTATTCTACGCCAAGGATCTACCGGTTCTCCTCCGTTCAGGGGTTTTCCCACTTGTTTCACGTTTTTCTTATGAATTCCCCTATTTCTACCATGTATTCATGTGAGATGAACATGAGATGCTAAAACCCTCCATCTTTAGGACCGGGAGTAGCCCGGGAATGCATTGTATGACAATTTTATATTGATAATTCATATTGTCTCTCTTAAATCCGTGGTATAGTTTCGTCTTCTCCATATATATTGTTATGCTTGATCACCATAATAATAATCTAATGCCCTTAATCACTTCGACAGAAGGATTTACGGCTGAAAAGAAACGAAACTTACATTAATCGATAAAACCCTTGACAAAGGAGTTGTAAAATTAATGGTGGAAACTGAGAGACCGTTTGTAATGCGCTTAGTTTAGGGGAATGATTACTACGACGGTGGAATCAACCTAAACCTAAGTAGTGAATTACACCACGACAGTGGGAATTCTGTTTTCAGGCCACTACCCGGATAGAGAGAGAAGAGTGAGGAATTATATAAAACCTAATACAATGTTGACCCGCGGTGAAACCGCAATCCTAAAGATACTCTTTTGAATTGATTAAATTAATCTTTAATCGATTGTTTTCTTTGTTTCATCTTGTTTTCTTTTTAATTTCGACAACAAAACCTATTTTGTCATTCGGCCTAGCTGATTGCGATTAGTTAGTAGGAGTCTCCAATAATTCACGTATCCCTGAGTTCGACTCGGGCCTCACAAAGGCCTATATTACTCGACGCGTATACTTGCTTTTAAGCGCGTAGTAAAATACACGTCAGTATGTGTCTTTGACCTCAATATTTTCCATTAAGTTAAGGTTTACCTCCATAGTTTGTTGGGGACAAGGCTCCTATCACACATATTCAGGGTGGTATAACCTACAAAAAACAAGATAACCATTATCAAGAGTAATTTTATTAACGAGCGCTGCAGGAGTGGCATATGTATTGTCAAAGGCACTATTATTAATTTCCTCTCATTAACACCTAATAATGAAGAAATAAGTTTTTTGGTCAGTGGGGTCTAATATAAAATACAAGTAAGAACATCTGGTCCAATGTGGGTATCATTTACTGAGTTATATTTAGGAAGGTCAAATGTTGAAGGTTGACCTCAGAACGAATGTGAATTCACATACAAAGAAAATGTGCCTCACACATTAAACTTTGTTTTGACATAGCATGCACAAGAATGGGCTAGTGATATGCCTTTTATGTAGGTTTGTTCTCACTAAAATTTATTGGCACAAGAATGCCATTTAAAAGGGATACGAGTGTTTATTTTCCAAGGTAAGGAATAGAAGAACATTTAATGGGGAGGAACATATATATTTGTTTTAAGGTGAAGGAGCGTGTCCATATTCATGTGACAAGGAGGTTACTGAGTGGAAAGAATAGAAAAAGGATATCCTCAAAGGTTCTTTTAGAAGAACTATTTGGAGGCTTCTTAGAAGGAGTGAGAGTTGAGGAGTATAGTAGATCTATAGAGGATAATGTTTTGTGTGATTGGTAGGAGGGTGAAATAATTGAACTAAGGTTCAACCTATCAAATTAATTATTAGATAAAAAGGATAAGCAATTTTAGTTGTCAATAGGAATGTTCATAGTAAGCTTTAGATTATGATGGGTATTTTCAATAGCTTCCATAAGAATGAAGTTTTGTATTTAGGAATTAGTCTCCAACTTATTGTATGGCTATAATACTTTGAAATAAATGCCTTGAACCAAGGGATATAAGGATTAGAAATTATTATCTGAAGGTTTTTAAGAGCATAACAATAAGTCCTCATATAAATATTCCTGCTACCCCATCCACCCTTCTAATTTTGGGAGGCAGATTGTGTCCCAAGAAATGGGTGGATGGAGTTTATATCCAAATGAAGTCACTCCTATGTTTTTTGAGAGTTCTAGGATGGACCTCAGTGTAAGGATAAAACTAAGAAAGTAAGAGGGGATATGGATTGGGACTAAATTTGTTAAAATCACACAACCTTGTAGGGATAAGGATGAGTTGGCCCTGCCGTTAAGTCTCCTTTTAAAAGAGTCTATGTCTGGGGCACAGGAAACATGTAGGGTAGAGAGTGATAAAGGTATTCCCAAGTATTTGTTAAGAAAATAATCAAATTTACATTAAAATGTACGAGAGTAGTATTTCTCATAGTAAAGAGTGACATTACAACATAGTAGGTAGGTTTTAAAGTAATTAAACTTGATCTCAAGCAAGGATTAGAAGATGGAAATGATTCTTTTGATGTTGTTGAAAATTAGCTCAGTTGGTTTTATGAAGATTAAGGTGTCGTCTGCAAAATGGATGAATGGATATATTTTTTATCCTATTACTTGAATAACCAATGATGTTATTAACTGTACATAAAGATTAAATTTGATTTAAGCATTGAGTATATATGATTAAAATGTTTACTGACAAAGGATAGCCTTGTCTGAGTCCATTTGACCTAGATATGAATCCATGTGGGTGAACATATAGAAGAGTGGAGAAATAGATGGTAGTAACATATACTTTTATCTAAAGTATCCAATCAAGGGGAATCTATAGTCCTCGACAATTTTTCATAGAAATAACCATTTAAGGTATTTAAAAGCTTTTTATAATTCAAATTAAGGTAGTTAGACATGTTTTCTTACTATGATGTTGATGAATGGTTTCATCTGATAGGAGGTATGCATATTGGATTTTATGAACTTTTATGAAGTCCGATTTATTAGGAGAGATAATATCCTTTAGAGGTTTGAGAGACCAAGATTAGGCATTTTAGCAATTATTTTATAACTACAATCTAGACAAGAATATGTCAAAAATATGTTAAAGAAGAGGGTTTTGATTTTTTTGGTCACTCTAAGGTGTGTGCAACTACGTATTTTTATTTTTAAAGACATTTATGTAAGTTTTGAAACTGAGAAAGATGTCCTTAAATGTTAGTTTGAAAATTTTCCAATTTGTGGTGTTAAATGTGCTAGAAAAATCATTAGGGCTAGGAAATTTTTCCTTATCAATAATTGAAACAACAAGCAAGATTTCCTTATCTAAAAAGGAAGAAATATGGTTTGAGGAATCTGTAAGGAAAAGGTTATGGAACATGTATATGTGAAGTATGAAGGATGTGGTATCCATAGAGGGATGATTTGATTAAGGAAATTTTAAAGTGATAAATTGAGTGTATGATAATGTCATCTTTGTTTGAATTTCCTCAACATTAATGTTGATGTTTTGATAAAGGACATTTTGTTTCAAAAGAGCTTTTTATGGAAGAAAGAAATTTCATGTCCCCTTTGGAGAGCCAATGAAATTTTGATCTTTGTTTCCAATATGTTTCTTGGGTAGAGAGTAAAATTGAGATAGCCTCAAATTTGTTTATGTTGGTTGTCGAAACTAAGGCTTGAAAGCCTAAAGATAATATTTTCTAGGTGTTTGAAGGTGGATTAAGCCTCACTGACACAAGTACATTTTTGACCTCTAGTATCACTTTTCTCAATATTGATTTTTACATAAAATGACATTGCAGACATATATCATTGGTTGATAAAGAACAAACGTCACTACTAGTCAAGTCTTACCGATTAAGAAAAAGCATGACTACCACTTTTACTATGATGTCAAGTTTTTGTGGTATCTAAGATAGCCTAAAAAATCAATTTCCTAGTGAACAAAACTGATATAGGTCTATTACATCGATTGTACAAAGCCAATGATAAATCCCTTCTAGTAAAGTAAATTTTTCCTTTAAAAAGACTCTATCTTTGGTTGCTCTACATTAAAAGTAATGTTGTAGGTCACGCCGACCTTTTTTTTTTAACAACGACACACCTTGTGATGTCAATTTTTCTTAAATGAATAGACGATAAAGGGTTATAGACACCTGCCCCATGAAAAATATTTCCCCTCTAATGAGGTTATGCTGTCGGTTCTTTTCTAGAATCTAAGGATAAGTACACATTCAGTCATTTTTTTGTTGGACAACCAAAAAAAAGGGTGAACTATGTCATCAATTTTCCTATACAACTGATGACACATGTCTTCATGAGGGTGGCATTTTTTAATAAGAACAACTACATGTGGCATCAATTTTTGGTGGATAACCAACAACATAGTATGAAATATGGCATCAATATTTCTTGACAACCGAGGACTAAATTAGTAGTCGTTGCTTTTTTTAACAACTGAAAACTAAGTTCCACTTAGTTGCACCTGCAAAACTTTCTTTTCTCCATTCTTTGTTCCATAGTGTGAGACCTAGAGCTCTGGTGATTATCATTTGCTTCTCACCTACAATCACCACACTCAATCATTTCCACCGCTGGTACTACACCGCCACCCTACTTGAGCCACCATTATCACCATCATCGATGCTGCTACTGTTGTCGATGTCATCACTAAAGCCACCTCTGTCTGCCACTTTCACCCCTGTAGATATCATCACTTTGAGCCACCCCACCACTATGTTTGGTTGATGCTTTCAACCTCTCCTTGTTGTTGGTATTTCTTGCTTTAGTCGACATGGTCTGCCATGTCCTCTCTGCTTTGCATAGAAGGTGTGTTTTTTATCTTTTTTTACTTTCAACCAATTTTTTTATTTGTTTGGTTTGTTTAACTATAACTTTAAGATGCATGTATAGTTGTTTTCTTATTTTCTTATCTATAATTTTTAAAATGCATGTATAGTTGTTTGTTTGGTTGGTTTAGAACTTTTCACATAAACTTTCATACAAACTTTGTTTAGCTATATATTTATGTCTACCATTGTTTATGAGACCAACCCCGATGATAATTAATGATGATATAATTTTGATAAAGGACCAATAGATGTTTGGCATGGAGACCGGCCTTAATCTATAAACCCTAATTTCTAAATCATGGTGTTGACCTAGAAACCCCTCATATTATCCTTTAGGAGTGAATCTTGGATAGTCCCTGATTTGGGACTATTCTTGAACATTTATTCTCATTTAGGATGTTAGCGTATAATGTGCATTGAGTTTTCCAGATGTTTTATTAGTACTTTCTAATTAGTTCTCTAAGTACATATGTAGGTTTTACCATCTACATCATTGTTATTGGGGAACTACGGGGAAATGATGCCAGATATTCTTGAAAACTGAATACTCATTATACACCTACTAGTGAGATCATGTGTTCAAGAATGGGATAAGTAGTAGACATTCATTACTAAACCCTAAACCCTAATATGTTAACTCTGAACCTTAAAACCATAATTATAAACCCTAAACTCTTAATGATAAACCATAATCTATAAACCCTAATCTCCAAATCCTAATCTCTAAATTTTGATTCAGTCATCATTTTCTCTATGATCATAGAATGGATCAATCACGGATGTCCATTTCAAATAGTTGCACACTGGAGTTTATTATTGGTCTTGATCAGTTTATAAGATATGTGTAGGAAGATAGGAAATAACCTAGAGATAGGTTCTATTATCCATGTAGAAATTGTAATAACAACTTGAAAGTCAACACTATTGATGAAATCAAAAGTCAAGACATGTGCAATGAGATTATAAAGGGCTATACAAAATGAATTGGCATGGAGAAATTCCTTTGATATTGGTATATGTCTATAGAAGTACTTGTGTTGAAGAAGAAATTATCAACGAGGATATATATGTGAACGAAATTTTTTTGATAGACATGATTGATAGGATCCTAGATAGTTGCGGGGTAAATCTTACTAATCCACCTTCCTTATTTAGAAACATTGGGCATGCCAGTGAGACACGTGACTTTTAGGTTGTACTAAGTTTATGAAGCTGAGCTTTGTGTTGAGATTGTATACTTTGAAAGCTAATAATAGATGGAGAGACAAAATCTTGATGTCTTTGTTGAACATAATTCTTCCTAAAGGAAATGATCTTCTAATCTCAACATAATAATTAAAGAAAATGTTGTGCCCAATGAGAATGGAGGCTAAGAAGATACATGTATGTACAAATGACTTTGTATTATTTCAAAAGGACTATAACACTTTGAAAGATTGTCCAAAATTTGGGGTGTCAAGGTACAAAATGATACCTTTGGGTAAGTCCAAAATTGGCTCTCCTCCCATGGTGATGTTGTATCTTCCTATAACACTAGGGTTTCAATGCTTGTTTGCCAATACCATGGAAGTGAAAATTTTATCTTGGCATACAGAGGCAAAGAAAACCATGATGGGATCCTTCAACATGCGTCTGCTTCCCCAAAATGAAAGAAAATTAATTTATTCTGCCCTAAATATGGTGCATAAGTGATGAATCTAAGACTTGGGGTTTATACTGATGGGATGAATCCATATGACATATTAAGCCCTTGGCCTATTATGATTGTTATATAAAATCTTCCTCCTTGTCTAGGTATGAGAAATAAGTACATCATGTTGTCCTTATAGATATCAGGCCTCAAACAACCTAGAAATGATATTGATGTTTTTCTTGAACCTCTGATTGATGACTTGAAGAAACTCTAGGGGGAAGGTGCGATGATCTATGTTCCTTCACTTTGGGTGACATTTTTTATGCATGCTATGTTGTTTTGCACTTTAATGACTTTACAACATTTGAAAATTTGTCTGGATACTACATAAAAATATTTAAAGCATACCATGTATGTGAGGAGTGTAGGGTAATATGACATCAGATAGGTTGCAGAAACAAAATATTTACTGACATATTTCTCATTAACTAGCAGATCGCGTCAATGTCAATGCAATGGGAAGGATGGTTTCACGAAGATATACCTTTTCTTGGAGAAAATCTAGCGACGATCCTCATCAATGTAGATGTTCACTCTTTCTTAGACGGTGTTTGTGCATCTCCTAGTTATACTAGGACTTGTCTGACTGCTCCTAGCGAACTTGGACAACTACTGTAGTGGCTTCTCTGATCTCACCACAGACTGTGAGTTGATGTTGTCCTCCGAGTAGTAGCCAAAGGACTCCTATCTCTAGAGTGGTTCACAGGACCAACTAGAACTCTTGTCATCCTGCTAGAATGGATAGGAAGGAGTTGTCCCTTCCGTTAGCATACTAGTCACCAACCTTCTCTCCTACAACAATGATACTCAGTTATTTCTCTCCTATGGCTATCCTTCCCTAGTTGGGTAGGACTTGCCCGATCTTTCATGGTTACCACAACTAGAGAGGACAAAAATTGTCAGAGGAACTGATTCTCAATTGTCTTTTTGTACTCTGAGAAGGCCCCAGAACCCCTCTATTTATTATAGAGGCCAGGGTTAGGGTTCCCAGTTTGTGCAGGATTGGAAAGGACCAGAAAATCTCAAATTTTTGCAAGAATTCAGGAAGTTTTGCAACCTTCATGCATCGGAATGATTGTCTTGTAAACTGACACTGTGGCATCCCTAGATTTTCTAAAACTTAATCTGATGTGTGATGTCCAAATTGAAACCCTCAGCTCAGTGATAATCCCAATTTAAACACCACACACAAGTCTAAGAAGCATAAAATCAGAGGAGGTCAGAAGGAAACAATCAGTAGCACATGCACATGCACAGACAATAATAAAACCATACAACACATGTTCACTATTCAACATATAATTACATAATGAAGTGTTAAAACATTTGATATTACATATTGAACATCAAACTTTTACATATACATGTACTACCACTAAACTACAGGATCTTAAGACAATAGGTCCACCTGTACATCAGCTCACCACACAACTCTCAACTATCCTGGTTCTTCAAGAGCATAACCACAACCTAAGAAAAAGATTACATGTGGTACATGCCACAATATTCAAGAATATTGTACTGAGCACGCCTACGTGTCTTTTATATACCTGTCATCATATCTTAGCAATAAGATAAAACTAATATACTTGGCAACATTAAACAAATATAAGGAAAAGTGTATACTGGCAAAAAGATATTCATTAATAAAAGAGAACACATATATTTTAAGCACATTTCCATCATATATCTCGAAAATCTGCCCCCAAGGGCTTTGGTGTTTTTAGATCTTATGATCTACCCTAGAGGAGTTTGTGATCATTATACATGTAATCTACCCCCTAGGAGTTTGTGATCACTTTCCGAGCACTGTGTGCTTTCATATGATGGAACATATATATTATTTTTGATGTGTTCATAGAAATAAGTATGGAAAATCTCAAGCAACATACATAAACACTCATTTCAACCAATATCATATGCCAAGTATTTTACTACACATATAACACAAGCATATTGTATAATAAGCCCAGTAAGAGATAATGGCGTACCTTGATCAAGAACAAACCTAGTCATCATATCCTCATACCATCTACATCCTGGTCAACCCTTATTAAGACAAGACCATGTATTATTATCAGATTCTCATCATCTTAACCCTAGTCGTGTTCATATTAGGGTTTACTTTATCTCATTAGGATATTTTCATTATCACTTGCATTCTTGTCTTGGAATTATCTTACTGATGTCATTTTCTACATTATGATTCATTATCTAAACATTAGGTTCCATATCATTTTTTGCACATATTAACCCTAGATCATATTCATTAAGCACATTAGGGTTTATATCACATTAAGAGCAAACATCACATAACATGGATTATGTGTATCATATTGATCTTATAATTAAATATGAGGTTCCATATACTGATATGATCTTATACTGCATATTCCATCATTCACTGATTATTAATGTATTTTCTACATTTTACTTAGGGTTATTAGCCCTGGATAGTCATTTTAAGAAAATTACATGATTATGTGTCATAACATGATCATATAAGACATCATATGGGTTGTAAAACATATTTCAGAGTTACTGAAGCATTATCATAATTTTAGTCCATTGTTTGATATTTATTATCCATGAAACAAGCATAATACATCGTATATGATATCATTGGTATTAGTGCATTAAAACCAAATATCATGATTTTATTTTATTCTACACATTTTCCTGAACATTTTGACACCTTGTTTGTATTTTTTTGATAAGCGAGCTATTTACTATTCATTTTCTAAGATTTAGGTATATTCTGAGGTTTTCTTACCTTCGGACCAGTTGGATGGTGCCACGTGGCTCCTTGCTATTGCTGGGCAGGGGGCGTGAGCCGATTGGTCTGACTTGAATGAACCCTATGGTTCAACTGGGATTTGGGTTGGTTCTTCTCTGTTCTTTCATAGAACCAATCTAAGTCGCCCGCTCCCTCATGTTTCTCGCGTTCTTTCTTCCCCCGATCATGATGCCACTGTGGTCTTCTGACCTATTCTACCGCAGCCATGGACTCATATCTGACGTGCGATGGTCTCAGTTACCTCTACTCATCCTTGATGCTTGCGTGCGTTGCCCATGTACTTCCTGTTGCAATCTCCTCTTTCAACCATTGCTCTATGCAATTTTGTTTGTTGAGTGCGTGTCACGCAACAGGAAACAGCAGCCACTGCCATTTAGATCTCCACAGATCCATGTGATCTTGCTCTGGATACTCTTTGTCTCCATGATCTGGCACGCTCAAGGGCTTCAGTCATGCACCTTCTAAGGTGCCAGCCTCCGGGACTCGCTGGTTGGGTGGGGATGGAATCTTGCCTCCTCGAGCTTCTTCTTCTCCAAGGAGCTCAAGCTCATCAGTTATCACCACCACCACAACATGGACCAAAATTGCCTTCGTATGACGCCCTTGACCTCAAACTTCTGATGGTGACTCCTTCCTTCTCCATGCTGCTGGGGCCTCCCCTGGCAGTCTGATTCAGATCGCCGACCTCACACACAACTCATTGTTGTCATGAGTTTCTCCCTTTCGGCGAGAGTCTGGCCATGAAATCCTCCTCCTCGCCAGGACCTTTTGAATGAATCAGCTTTAGAAACCTCGCTACACTTTGACAATAACACATGTCTATTGTCTACAACTCCATGCCTTATTTTCCACCATCACTACCATTTTGGTTTCTTTTTCCATCGCTAATGGCTGCTTTCTTAGCAGGTCGTTTCTCCTGGATGCTCGTCTTCCAACTTCTAATGGTGGGTGGAGAAGCAATAAGAGCGGGAGGTGGAACTCTCCCATCTTAGGTCTATCTGCCCCAAGTGAGGGGATTCCTACTCCTTTTAACATGAAGAAACCACCCCCATGAGGCGACAACCTACTGCACGTCTCCGTCCACGTCTGATGATCATTGTGGACTGATCTTGTGAGAATTGTATTGCCTCCTCCATGTTGATTTGAACTAGGGTAATACATAACTTCTCAAAGGCCAAGTCCACTGGATTTGAAATCCAAGGCCACGCAATCTATCCAAAGGGCTAATAAAAGGATTGGATGACATCCTTGTTATAAACTTAAGCTACAAATCAAATACTTTGGTCCAATATACCTCAAAATGCATATTGTTTCACAAACTGAACCTAAATAACTTGACCTAGAATCCTCCAACCTTCATGAAATTGTAACCATAACTTTATCACAACTAAATGTACATTCTATTCATTTCAGTGCTAAAACTCAACTATTTGACCTTTCAAAACAATCATTCCAATATGAAATCCACAAACATTATTATCCAATTGGGCACTCCAGAACATCAAAAGTTCATTCTATCACATCCTATACACCTTAAAAGAAATTTTGTCCTCGAAATTAAGCCAAAATCCAATCATTCACATCATATAAATCTTAAAAGAAATTTTTTCCTCAAAATTAAGACATTCTTGTACTCTCAAGAAAAACTAAAAGGTCTTCATACACAGCTAGGGCACTACTCTAGGTGCAACATTCCCAAAAACAAATCTCCATAACCATATCCAAACCACTATTAGGAGGTTTTAAAACATCTAAGGTGAATCACCCTTCATAAAAGATTGAAACAAGGGTTTAGAAACTCTGGTTATGTAATGACATATCACATATGTTAGGGTTGCATCCTTATCTTTACCCATGCATTAGGGTTCCCACATCATACTACCATGTTCTAAAGGAGTTAACTAGAGTCAACTCATTATATCAAGGTGTCATAAACTTTATGTTGTGCTAACTATCAAACTATGTTTTTCATCTTCATTAAGCACTAAAATTAACACATCATGTAACATGTTTCGTTCATATGATCATATTTCATTGTTCATAATAAATTGCAACATTTACGATTGAGTTTATCGTAAGATTAACCAACAATATAACATTATCATCTTTATTCATGTATATGGTTAACCATTTATGCCTTGATATCTATTAAACCATCTCAAGATTTTCATCATATCATGTCTATATATCACATCTCGAGATTAGATCACATCTTTACATATATTATATCATGGTTGTGCCAAACAAACTTATATGAATGGATTGTCACACATATATCAAAACTTTATCTAGTCCAATTGAGGTTCTCCCAACCCTTATCCTGAGGGTGGTGTCATGCTCAAACTCTTTGAGCTCTCTCATTTCTATGAGTATCTCATAAGCACAAATTTTATCTTCCCTCTCTTATTCTAGGGTTCTCAGATTACCTCATTGGCACTGGTGACAACTTTACCATCTCTAGCCACATAAGCACAAACCAAAACATGCTACATAGGTTCTCTACCCATGACACATGCTTACCCAAAACTCTCTTACATACACCACTAGATTCCTATGTGGGAAACCACCAACCCGAGCATGAGGCCTCATAGAAACTAACATAGCTACCTCCTCTAGGGTCTTGGGCTCTCTCCCTCACCCAAATGGCAGGCACTCATATTGATGTTCACATATGCACATATATACCCATCCTTTCTTTGTCTCTAGGGTTTGGTCCTCCCAAGGACGTCTAGGGTTCAATAAGACTATAGGAATCATGCATTAAGTAACACAACTCATTCACTCAGGAGTAGTCTAGTTTAGGACATATCATATCACATATCTCAGAATTCTCATATCTTGGAGTTTAGGTTCTCTAACATTCTCCCAATGGGTCTCACTCTCTCTGGAGTTAACCCTAAAACTGGTCCTAACACTAGAGGTCCTCCTTTGTAAAAGAGCTTGAGGCTCATGCTGACTCACAACTTTGTCTCAGATTAACATATCTTATCTCATAGAAGCCTAGTTACTTGCATCATCAAAACTCATCTCAAATCCTCAAAACCAAACTTAAGTTCTCAAAGACAAACATTGATCATAATAGCCATCTTATATCATTTATATAAGAGCTACATCATATTATCAAAACTTATTCCATCTACCAAATATTCTAATAAGGTTGTAGACATCTAATCTAGAACTACTCTCTCTTCTAGACTGATGTCATTCCCTTTCACTTAGGATACGTGATCACCACTTACACGTAGATGTGTGGGGACACATTTTTGTAATACATATATAATAAAATATTATATAGTTTTTCTCCGATAAAACAAGCGTCAGAGAAAACTATGAAGGTTCGATCCGATTGGAATCAAAAACCAAATCCAAAAAATGAGTTCCCACACATAATAGAGAGTATAATGCCATGAAAACTAGTGAAAAAAGGTGAGAACATGGTGTAGACTAGTGTAGCTACTCTAGACAATGAGCACCACATGTCTAGGGTTTCTCTTCCCTTGATGTACGTCATTTCCAAATAATGCAACGTCCCATACCACTGCACTATAAGGACAGAACGACATCTAAGGACTTGCTATACAACAAGTACATTTCTAGACCTAGTTCTTTGACATCTAGGTACTAACCTAGAGTCTAGGTCAGATCTAGTCTCTAAAAGACGACTAATCTAACCCTAAAAGATTATGAAGTTCAAGGTTCTTTAGTTTTGCATTGCATAATGAGAAAATGTCGGGCTTTGCTATTATTCATGCTCTGATACCACCTGTGACGTCCCCAAATTTTCTAAAACTTAATCTAATGTGTCATGTCCAAATTGAAACCCTTACCTCAGCGAGAATCCCAATTTAAACACCACACACTAGGCTAAGAAGCAGAAAATTAGAGGAGATCAGAAGGAAACAATCAGTAGCACATGCACATGAACAATAATAAAACCATACAACACATGTTCACCATTCAACATATAATTACATAATGAAGTGTTACAACATTTGATATTACATATTGAATAGCAACCTTTTACATATACATGTACTACCACTAAACTACAGGATCTTAAGACAATAGGTCAACCTATACATCATCTCGCCACACAACTCTTAACTATCCTGGTTCATCAAAAGCATAACCACAACCTAAGCAAACGATTACATGTCACACATGTCAACACAATATTCAAGAATACTGTACTGAGTATGCCTACATGTCTTTTATATACCTCTCATCATATCTTGGAAATAATATAAAAATAATATACTTGGAAGCATTAAACAAATATAAGGAAAATTGTATATTGGAAAAAAATATTCCTTAACAAAAGAGAACACATATATTTTAAGCACATTTCCATCATATCTTGTACATCTGCCCCCAAGGGCTTTGATGTTTTTAGGCCTTATGATCTACCCCCGAGGAGTTTGTGATCATTATACATGTGATCTACCCCCTAGGAGTTTGTGATCACTTTTCAAGCACCGCGTGATTTCATATGATGGAATAGATATATGTGGGCTATGATCTCCAAACCATGACATAAACACGATTAAAACGTAGCGGAAGCGAATCAGTAATCAGCGGAAAACAAAAATCACGGAAAATTAAAACTTTTCGAGACAAGAGCTTGGATCCATAAAAGCTTCTTTCATAAAGAGAGATAAACTGTTTACATCTCAGGATAATTACTTCTTGAGTAATTATATACATCCAGATACAAAATCTCAAGATCACTATACAAAAGACTCCAAGACCTGAGAGTACAGAGGACACATAGGACTGATTCTAACTACACCATATGACAGGGCAATCTCCACCTGAGATTACTGCTGCCCTTGATGCTGCTGCTGAGACTGATCACCTGTAGGCTGGTTCCTTCATCTCCGACGTCCACCTAAAAAGTTGAAGCCTACGGGGTGAGACAATTATACATAATTGTCCCAGCGAGAGTTATAACTCTTCGCCAGAAGCTTTATTATAACATCAAAGAATATTTTAAGCAGTAAAGCCTTCAAAGTATTCTATAACAGTTGCAGGTATAACAAGATCTCTACAATTTAGGAGATATGGAGAATATAAACATTATTGCAATGTAACATCAATCAACTAACTTGGAGTCATCTCTAACAAGTTATACTACATGGTTGATTATGTTTTACAAACAACATTATGCCCTGTGGAGATGAGGCTTACCCCTCATACTCCAACTGATCGCTGAGAAGTCACATCAGTATCATACATAGGTCATTAAGAGAGCCGGATTCTCATGACCTTCACCTTCCTCAGTCAGTAAGAGGATCACTTGTAGGACATCTCGTGTCTCTACTTAATATAGCTCACCAGGGTAAACTGGTCCTTCGCTATTCTAGAGTCACAGTGGCGTTCTGTACTCTCTTCATCATCAGGAGGTTTCATATTTACCTACCACTGATACATATATCTGTGCTGTCTTCGTCATCAGGAGGTTTCATGTTTACCTACCACTGATACGGTATGGAATTATAGTGAAGTATGGATGGATTACACATCTACATCACTTTCCTATACTAGGATGTAAGGTTCTACACATCCATGTACCCCACATACTCAAAAGTATGTGCCCAGGAGTTCCCTGAGGAAAACCTGTTTCACCATCATTTAATTTCTGACAATGATGGATCTATGATCAGGGCTCTACATTATACTTGATTAGTTAGGTACATTCAATATTCTATAACAACATACATTGTTCTGCAAACAATAACAATAGCATAGCAGCTATAAAAGAAGAATACTAAATGTAATAGACCTAACTCATATCAATCATCATTTCTCATTATCCTCATCACAAGTCATCTCTAAGGCATGACTTTGATGGTATTCATGGCTCTCATAGCCCATTATCAGTATAGGATGCCACTGTCATGACATCAGATTATTTTACTTATTCATAAGGCTAACAACATGCCTTTAATGAATATAACATCATCATCCATACCTGGATATGATTACCTTCATATCAGAACCTGCATGGTTAATACAACTGATAAAGGTAATACAAAAATAAGGAATATCCTTCCTACTCTTGTTATAAGAGTTTAAATCTCTAATTCTTATCAAATAGAGTTTAATATTCAAAAGCATGCCATTACCCTTGAATTAGGGTTTACTATTCACGTTACATGTCATCACCCTTGAATTAGGGTTTACTATTCACATTAGGGTGAATTGGACTCATAACATCATCATGTATGAGTAACATCTTCATTGATGATCTTAGATTAGTTAAAAGTTCATCATTTATCATAATTAGGGTTCCTATGATCTCACACAGGTGGATCATACCCTAATTATGCTCATTTCTGGGTATTGGGGATGCTTCAATTGAGTTTCCACTTAAAAAGGGTACTTTCTCTCTCTAGAAGTACTTTCTCTCTCTAGAAGTACTTTCTCTCTCATCATAAGGTTAGGTGATGTCAACATCACTCTAGATTATGTTGGATTAAGTCATCATAGTTGCACCCCTTGGTAGTCCTCCTTAGCTCCAAGGCAGTCCTTGGTCGTCTTTGGTGAAATGAAACAGTAAGGGAAAGAAGGGTGAGTTCCCTTGCAACTAAGGGAAGGAGAGCTTATATACATGGGGTAGGATTTTCAACATTAGTTCATAAGTTGTCCATAATTCCAACTAGGTCCCTCCTTCTTAACTTGATCGTCCCGTCCTCTTTATTCTAAGGACAAACCTTCTCTTAAGGTCTTAGGAAAAGAAGGTAAAGGAGAGCAAGCTAATAATGAGGTACATACATAAAGAAATATTGCACATATACCCTGATTATTCAATCACAAGGCATATCTCATAACTTGATAATTCAATTGAGGTGACGTCCTCATCATTTCTTCTCTTAATGATGGCAAGAGTCTAAAAAGATACATTAAATGACATATTTCACAATTTGTATCCCTTAAGTTGGGTAAATTGCATTTTACCCCAAACTAGGGTTTCAAGCACCGGGATTGCTTCCACAGCTGCACCTTGGTGCCTTAGATTGGGAAATCCCTCAAACTTTGCTAAAAAGATTTCTCATGATGTCTCAACATCAGAGGAACATCTCATCATGTGCAAATTGCAAGCTAACCCTTTTAACTGCGTAAATTGCACATAGGTCCCTGTATATCAAAACAATGCTACAACTTTAAATAAAAAGGAGCAAATACTGAAATATATGTTTCTGAGAAACTTAATTACATGCTTAGAGTTAATCACAAAGATTTAATTACATATTTAGGCAAAACACCTAGGGTTAACTCATAACCCAGGTCAGGGATGTTACAAATTATCCACCCCTTACAAGGATTTCGTCCCCGAAATCGATAAAACATACTAAGAGAAAAGGGCAGGATACTTCCTTCTCATCTCATCCTCTAACTCCCAAGTGGCTTCTTCAATACCATGATGGTTCCAGAGGACTTTCACAAGACTTATATCTTTCTTCTTTAACTTTTTAATTCGTTTATCAAGGATTGACACTGGTCCCTCCTCATAGGATATGTCATCGTTCAATTCTACCTCCATAGGTTGTAGAACTGACTCGGTGTCTGGGTGACATTTCTTCAACATAGAAATGTGAAACACAGGATGTAACCTCTGTAATTCTAGGGGAAGCTCTAGTTTATATGCTACCTTTCCAATCCGTTCAAGGATTGGATAAGGCCCCATATATCTAGGAGCTAACTTCCCTTTCCTTCCAAAACGAAGGACCCCTTTCCAAGGTGAGACCTTAAGATACACTTTGTCTCCAACCTGGAACTCTAAGGGTCTACGACGTTTGTCAGCATAAGATTTCTGCCTATCCTGAGCAGTCTTAATCTTATGTTGTATTACTTTAATCTTTTCTGTGGTTTGCTGCACCAGGTCAGGTCCTAACAACTGGTGCTCACCAGTCTCAAACCAACACAAGGGTGATCTACAACGTCTACCATATAATGCTTCATAAGGTGCCATATCAATACTATGCTGATAGCTATTGTTATAGGAAAACTCTATCAAGCTTAGGTGTAGATCCCAACTTCCGGTGAACTGGAGAACACATGCTCGCAACAGGTCTTCTAAGGTTTGTATGGTCCTTTCCGACTGTCCATCAGTCTGTGGATGAAAGGCCGTACTAAACCTTAGCTTGGTGCCTAAGGCTCTGTGCAACTGTTCCCAAAAACGACTTGTAAACTGAGGACCTCTGTCAGAAACTATTGTGACAGGAATTCCGTGCAAACGCTATCTCTTTAACATACAACTCTGATAACCTTTCAGCAGAATAGGTTGTTTTGACAGGTAAGAAATGTGCTGTCTTAGTCAACCTATCAACAACTACCCAAATGGAATCATGTCCTTTGCTTGTCGTGGGTAGGCTAACAACAAAGTCCATGGTCACATGGTCCCACTTCCACTGTGGTATGGGTAAAGGTTGCATTGTTCTTGCAGGCTTCTGGTGTTCGGCTTTAATTTGCTGACACACAGGACACCTCAGAACAACCTCTGCAACGTCCTTTTTCATTCCAGGCCACCAATACAGATCTTTCAAATTCTGATACTTCTTGGTGCTCCCTGAATGCATAGCATACATGGAAGAATGGGCTTCTTCCAGGACTAACTTCCTCAAGTTGTCCACATCTGGGACTATCATTCTCCCATTATAACAAGCTACTTGATCTTCTGAGTCATGAAAACCATCTTGCTTCTCATTTCCATACTCAGATCTTATATGTTGAACTGCAGTATCACCTAGCTGTGCCTCTTTAATCTGCTCCCTTAGAGTGGGTTTAATATGCATCTCAGCTAACAAATCGGTTAACAATGACACCTTCAACTGTACATTGTCCTGCCTTAAAGAGATAAGAATATCTCTTCTAGAGCATACTAAAGAGTTTAGTTGTGCTCTATTCATGGTTGATGTTGCTGATTTCCTACTCAAGGCATCTGCAACAACATTGGCCTTGCCTGGGTGGTAATCAATTGTACAGTCGTAGTCCTTGATTAACTCCATCCAGCGATGTTGCCTCATGTTGAGCTCATGCTGAGAGAAGATATACTTAAGGTTTTTGTGGTCTGTGAAAATCTGGAATGTTTCTCCGTAGAGATAATGCCTCCAGATCTTCAAGGCATGAACCACAACAGCTAACTCCAAATCGTGTGTTGGATAATTCTCCTCGTGTTTCTTAAGCTGTCGGGAAGCAAAAGAAATCACTTGTTTATCCTGCATCAACACACATCCTATTCCATTTTTGGAAGCATCACAGAAAACTATATACCCTTTTCCTTGTTCAGGTAGCACTAGCACATGTGCACTTGTCAACCTCTCTTTCAGCAGCTGGAAAGATTGTTGACACTTATCACTCCAAGAAAAAGGAACCTCTTTCCGGGTTAACTTGGTCAAAGGTAAAGCTATAGAACTAAAGTTCTTTATGAACCTTCGATAATAGCCAGCTAACCCCAAGAAACTTTGAATCTCCGTCAGTTTCTTCGGTTGTTCCCATTGTAGAACAGATTCTACCTTTGTAGGGTCAACACGAATTCCCGAGGCGGATATCACATGTCCAAGAAAAGATACTTCTGGCAGCCAAAACTCACACTTGCTGAACTTAGCATACATCTTATGTTCTCTTAGCAAAGTCAAAGCTTGGCGAAGATGCTGCTCATGCTGCTGAGCATTCTTACTATAAATCAGAATGTCATCTATGAAGATGACAACACACTGATCAAGGAAAGGTCGAAAAACTCTATTCATGAGTTCCATAAATGTAGTTGGTGCATTGGTTAGTCCAAACGACATAACCGTGAACTCATAGTGACCATATCTTGTCCTAAAGGCAGACTTGGATATGTCACTATCCTTAATACGGAGTTGGTGATATCCAGACCTCAAGTCTATCTTTGAAAAGACTGTTTCACCATGCAACTGGTCAAAGAGATCATCAATCCTCGGCAGAGGATACTTATTCTTTATTGTTACTTTATTGAGTTGTCTGTAGTCAATGCACAACCGCATTGACCCATCTTTCTTTTTAACAAACAAGACCGGAGCACCCCAAGGTGAAGTACTCGGTCGGATAAAACCTCTCTCAAGTAGCTCTTGAAGATGTTTCTTAAGTTCTGCCATCTCGGCAGGCGCCATCCTATACGGAGTTTGAGCTATGGGTTTCGTATCTGGGATCAGATTAATTTCAAAATCAATCTCCCGAGGTGGTGGTATACCAGGAAGTTCTTCAGGAAACACATCCTCGAATTCCCTGACTATGGGAACTTCAGCAGGATTGGTCCTTTCCTTGGTAACATCTACCACATGGGCTAAGAATGCATAACATCCTTGCCTCAACAGCTTATCAGCAACCATAGCTGACACAAGACAGGTGGGCAAAATCTTTCTTTCACCTTGAAAGATCCATGTGTTGCTTTCATCAGCAAACACAGCTAACTTGGACTCACAATCCAAGACAACTCTATACCTTTCTAAGGTATCCATCCCAAGGATTATATCAAATCCTTGCATATCAAGTGGTATAAGATCCACTTGAATGCGATGGTCAGAAAAGAAAAGGATGCAGGGAGAACATACCTCCTGCAAAACGGCAGACCCACTCAACGGAGTCTCCAACAACAAACTATCTGCCCTATGACTAACGGTCACATTGCAGTTATGAATCACTTCACGAGTGATGAAAGAGTGCGTAGCACCCGGATCAATCAGAACAGCTACAACACAGGATGTAGACATCAACATATAAAAGTTTCATCTGACCTGCCACTACCCGTGGATTGACCACTGCCTCAGGTGGGTTCATAGCATAGAACCTCACAGTCGCCTGGTGTTGAGGTGGTGCTGATGATCCAGCTTGTGACGCTTGTCCACGTCCTCGAGCTGCTCCTTGATGTTGTCTATTCTGAGATCCCTGTTGATTCTGTCTCGGGGGTTGTTGTGTCACATTGACAGCCCTAGAACGGCAATCCTTCATCAAGTGTCCCACCTTACCACAATTGTAGCAACTCTTCTCCTGTTGCTGTGGTCTGGGTGGTCCAATAACTGATACTGATGCAGAACTGTGCGTCCCTTGAAGCGGTTGACTCCGTCCTCTACCTCTGCTTGGTGTCCATTGAGTTTGAAAACTCGATCTGGGTGGTGGAGGGTTAGGTGCAGAGAATCTAGGTTTTTTAGAATCCCTAGATGAAGAACCCTATAACTGTGGATATCTTTTATGGGTTTGTCTTTTCTCAACCACAGATCTCTCTATCCTTCGGACTGACTCAACGAAGGTAGAGAATCTCTCTCTGTTTTCTAAGGCAGACACAGGGGTTGACATATCAGAATTCAAACCCTTCTCGAATCTTCTGATTCTTTCCTCATCCGTAGCAGCCATGTGCGGACAGAACCGCAATAACTCCATGAACTTAGCTTCATACTCACTAATGTTCATCATACCCTGCTTTAGTTTTTCAAACTGAGAGATCTTCTCGTCTAGGAAGGTCTTTGGAAAATATCTATTGATAAATTCCCGACGAAAATCTTCCCATGAGAACTCTATTCCAGGTCTCTTCTGCTCTTCCATGTTCCACCAGTGACCAACACTGCCTTTGAGAAGATAGACATCATGTCTAACCTTCTCAGCTTCTGGAATCATAAGAATCCTGAAAGCCTTCTCCAACTCTGTCAACCATAAGTCAGCATCTGCAGGGTCGGCAGTTCCGAAGTACTTGGTAGCTCCGACACGACGAAGTCGTTCGAATGTCTTACCGATACCTTGTGCTTCAGGCTGGGCAGGTGCCCTAGGTGCAGGAATGGGCATCCTATCAGTTATATGTGTCATGGCAGTCATGAACTGCCCGAACATCGTCGGTTACTGTACATTTTCTAAGATTTAGGTATATTATGAGATTTTCTTAGCTTAGGACCAGTTGGATGGCGCCACGTGTCTCCTTGCTGTTGCTTGGTAGGGGGTGTGAGCTAACTGGTCTAACTTGAATGAACCATGTGGTTCAACTGGGATTTGGGCTGGTTCTTCTCTAGTTTTTCACAGAACCAATTTGAGCTGCCCGCTCCCTCATGTTTCTTGCATTCTTTCTTCCCCCGATCATGATGCCGCTATGGTCTTCTGACCTATTCTGTTGCTACCATGGCCTCAGATCTGACGTGCGATGGTCTCAGTTTCCTATGCTCAACCTTGATGCTTGTGTGCGTCGCCCACTTCCTCGTGCGATCCCCTCTTTCACTCATTGCGCTAAGCAATTTTGTCTGTTGAGCACCTGTCACGTGACAGGAAGCAGCAGCTATTGTTGTGTAGATCTCCTCAGCTCAATGTGCCATTTCTATGGATACTCTTTGTCTCCATGACCTGGCATGCTCAAGGGCTTTAGTCATGCGCCTTCTACGGTGTCGGCCTCCATGACTCACTGCTTTGGTGGGGATGGAACCTTGCCTCCTCGAGCTTCTTCCTCTCCAAGGATCTCAAGCTCGTCAGCTGTCATCACCACCACAGCAGTGACCAATACAACCTTCGTATGACTCCCTTGACCTTAGACTTCCAATGGTGACTCCTTCCTGCTCTATACTGTTGGGCCTCGCCTGGCGGTCTGATTGCGATCTCCGTCCTCGCACACAACTCATTGTTGTCATGAGGTTCTCCCTTTCAGCGAGAGTCTGGCCATGAAATTCTCCTCCTCGCCAGGACCTTTTGAATGAATCGTCTTCATAAACCTCAGCTACACTTTCACGGAAACACATGTCTATTGTCTGCAACTCCAAGCCTTGTTGTCAACCATCACTACCATTTTGGTTTCTTGTTCCATCGTTGATGGCTGCTTCCTTAGCAAGTCATTTCTCCTAGTTTCTCATCTTCCAACTTCTAATGGTGGGTGGAGAAGCAATAAGAGCAGGAGGTGGAACTCTCCCGCCTTAGGTCTATATGCCCTGAAGTGAGGGGATTCCAACTCCTTTCAACATGAAGAAACCAGTCCCATGAGGCCACAACCTGTTGCCCGTCTCCGCCCACGTCTGATGATCATTGTGGACTGATCTTGTGAGAGTTGTATTGCCTCCCCCATGTTGGTTTGAACTAGGGTAATAGATAACTTCTCAAATGCCAAGTCCACCAGATTCAAAATATAAGGCCTCGCAATCTATCCAAAGGGCTAAGGATGGCATCCTTGTTATAAACATAGGCTACAAATCAAATGCTTTGGTCCAATATACCTCAAAATGCATATTGTTTCACAAACTAAACCTAAATAACTTGACCTAGAATCTTCCAACCTTCATGAAATTGTAACCATAACTTTATCACAATTAAAGGTACATTCTATTCCATTTCGGTGCCAAAACTCAACTATTTGAGCTTTCAAAACAATCATTCCAATAGGAAATCCATATACATGATTATCCAATTGGGCACTCTAGAACATCAAAAGTTCATTCTATCACGGACACGATCATCTCTCACATGAGACTGTCATTTAGCTAAGTGAAATGGTTGTCTGACGTTTTCTTGTTTTGCACATATGTCAGTAATTCATGTCCAATTAGTACTCAACATGACTACAACCCCAATCCTTGCTGTAGCTGAATTGCAACCCCAAAATGGCCATTTGGTGCAGACGAGACGGACATCTCACACCACCCGAGACGGTCATCTTGCATAAGTGATAGGGGCATCTCACATGCCAGGTCAGGTAGAATTCCACCCAATGCACAATACAATCAGCCTGACACTCCAAACAACAGTCTCAACCCTTGAACTGATCATTTGGCAGTCTATTCAGCTGACTTGTTGTGATAATTGAAATGCCTAAACACTATAGTAATCAACTCAATCATCATTCAAGTTCAAACTCCTCATCTAGATGAGTTCCTATGTGTGTGACCTTATAGGTCCCATATCACGTTGGTAGTGAATGTCCATAACAACTTATGAAATCACAAGAAAAGAATGGTGCCTAGCCGCACATCAATGCTACCTAAGTGAATGGAAAGTTGGGGAGAAACTTCAACCTAAAATTTGTGCATGGAGTTATAGTGTTTGTATAGTTCCTTTGTCACCGATATCCATATTGAACTAGAGGCATGGAGTAGTCATCCTCATTATTATTCAATCTTGTTTCTTCAACTAGAGTAGTCTGTATGAGATATATGTAAGCTCAATATCACATATTGAATCACATGCGCATGGCCATACTTTTTTCAGTCTCTCTAATCAAGAGGCCTTGGATATCATACTCCTGTAGGAGGGAAAAATTCCATATCTATCATTCACAGTCAATCCCCATGTATCAAAGCCACCCAATCATCACCTTTATAACAACCCAGGTTTTGGGATTGTGTTTGATGATGTCAAAGAATACTTAATGGCATGTGATGAGTGCAATGACTTAAGGTCTAAGAACCACAACCACCACCATCACTATGAGACCTGACTATGAATTTGATGAATATGGCTTTCATGTGTTAGTCTCACAGTGGGTCTGTCTGATAAATTATTCTCTAACATGTATTTGTGTGCTTGGTTTGATATTGCCATATCATGTCTAATGAGAATTCATCATCAACCAACTCACACTCTGATCTTAAGTGTTATTGTTGTCTATCAACCTTCCACAATAACAACCGATTAGGGACATAATGAGAATATGTATATGTACTCTTAACATCCATATGTTCTCATCTACAAGGTTAGTAACTTGAATGCATACGTCATTGACTAATATAATTCTCTAGACATTTATAATGTTATTCATTATCTCAAAACTGAATGAAACCTAATCAATTGGAAGACTGCCTTTAATTAATTAATCAAATCATTTACAATTTATGCCATTACAATCATCACATGATTGTCTCTCTAGGCATACATACCAACAGACCCCCACTTGCACTTAGGGTCAATCACCCTTGGATATCATCCCAAGTGACCTAACATGACCATCATGCTTCTGCCACACAAGTTCTTTTATAGCATGTTTAGCAACATCTACTTTAATTCAGTATTTTGCAATTTTCACATCTCTTCATTGTACGACTACTCATACGAGATGGAAGTGCTTTAGTATGCTTATCCAAGATTCTCAGCCTAACTAGTAGCTCCATTTTTGTCATGACTATTTCTACTATGTTATCAAGGGTTGGAACCTCACAAGTTCACCCATATGAACCTTTTGATCCACACAATATTATCTACTGTTCTTATAACATAGAGATACTTGGCTTCTTTTGTTGATTTGAACAACATTCATTAGCTTATATCCCTTTCTATCTTATAGTTCTCATTTAACGTTAAACATAGATTGTGATTGTTTTGTCAGTATGGAAGCTTGCATTGATGTAACTCTTTGCACCCAACTCTTCCTTACTACCATAACCAAGGAACCAATCCTTTAAGTGCTTCACCAACATCTAAAGATGTTCTTTATGGTAGTCTAGTGACTCTCACTAGCATATGACATATAGCTTCTTGTCATGTCCAATACATATAAGATTTCTAGGTAGGTATATATATGTCTTATCATCATGTCCAATACATATGAGATGATTAGATATCCTCTCATCATGTCTAATGCATATGAAATAACATTATATCCTCTCTTCATGTCCAATACACATGAGATAATGGGTCATATTCTCGTCATGTCCTATACATACAAGATAATGAGATATGTATATTACATTGCATTAAAGATAGATCCAATTGCAAATGCATATGACATCTATCCGTGCATTCATGTTCTTCATAAGAACTAGGACACTACATTCTTGAAAGACTTACTCCATGGAACATGGACACATTTTCTCTCACCGAGTCTTGCATGTTGAACCCTTCAACATCTTTGCAATGTGTGTTGTCTTACTAGATCTATCTCTATGGACCTTAATTCCTATCACATTGGATGCTTCACCTAAACCCTTCATATAGAAGGTACTTTCCTTTCTTGGTTTTAACATATGCAGATAAAGGATGTTATTCCCCATCATTATATGGAATATAAAATATGCTCCCACTAAATATTTTGTAATCACAAATTCCATCTTCATTCTAACTCAAATCAAACCCTTTTACTATCTTGTCAAATAGAAGATTCCAGCTCTGAGATGCTTGCTTCAATCCATAGATTGACCATTATAGCTTAATGGATTTATAAAACTATCAGGTCATGTCAGATACACATCCTGATAATTATTCCTGTTAAGGAATGTGGTTTGAACATCCATATGCCAAATCTCATAGTCATACTAAGCTACAAATGCAAGCATGTTCTAATGGATTTGACCATGGCAACCGGTCAAAAGACTTCATCATGTTCAACACCTTGAACTAGTTTGGAACTCTTTGTAACCAATATACCATTCCATGTTGGTATCCCTTAAAGACCCAAATACACCCTATGGGTTTTACCCCTTCACATGGGACCACCAAGGTCATACCTTATTGGTTTACATGGAGTCCATCATTGATCTAATGCCCTCAAACCATTTCTCATATTCTGGTCCCTAAATAGTTTCTATGTAGGTTGTTGACTCATCTCTATGATCAACTTGCCACCTTCTTGAATTATAAGATATCATAATATTTCAATTTCAAGGTGTGTTCTACTAGAAGTATGAGTTCTGTGTTTACATACAGAACTTGAGATTCCACAATAGTTTGTGATTCTCCTTGTTCATGTAGGACCTCTTTAGGTTCAATGTTTTCTTGTTTTTCTTGAACATTTTGAATTCTACTTTTACTACAACTGATTCCTTTGGAACTAAGTTCCCTTTTAGGAATACAATCATCCAGACTAACAAACACTTTGTTGTTAGATTGGGATAAGAGTAGTATTTAACAAAATAACACTTATGTGCTTTTGTGGATAAATCTTTTAAGAAACAATTTTCTTATATAAGCTTTCAATATTAACCACTACAAAAGAGACATCGGGACTCCTTCCATTCCATATCTCATATGGTGTCTTTTGAACCATTTTAGACGATGCATTAGTTTAGTGTAAAGCATGTGCCAAAAAGAAATTGTAAATTCAACTAGATTTTATTGATAATCTCAGCATGACTTAACAGGGTGTGATATCTTCTTTCTAACAACATGTTAATACTTACCAAGTGAGTTACGTACTTCATTCATAACATTTTGAATACATCAAGAGATTCATATTTGTATTTCATAAAATACAAATGTCAATATCTACCGATCACATTAGTCAATACAACCATGTACTTGTGACTACCTTTAGAATTCATTCTAAAAGGTCTACTTACATCACTATGGACTAGTCCTAATGGAATAGTCACTCTCCCACTACATCTAGTGAAGATTCTTTTGTCATATTGCACAACAAATAAGACATGCATGTCTCTATTGGCTCAATAACCAAAAGAATCTAGGTAACCATCAAATGGATTCTAGAAATGCATTTCTTGTTTATGTGCTCTAGATGACCATGCTATATGTATTGAGTTTGTTTGAGTTATCAAGTCATTTAGTATATGTGTCACACACATTTATCTTTACAACTATAAATTAAAGTTGGTGAGATATAGGGCATTGCCATAAAAGATCATATCTTTTAAAATGAAACATAAAGTTCTTGTCATACAAAACATATAATGTTTTCATTAATGACATGTACATAATAGCAATTCACTAATTCTATTATGTGCCCATGAATGGAAATTTCCAACTGTAGAGGAAGCAACCCTTACTCCGCATAGTTTTATCTTTCTACTTCTTAGGTCTTGAAGTAGAGATCTCTATCTCCATCTTCTTCTTGAGATCCTTTATAAGGATGGTAGTTCTTTTAAATGTCTAGACAGGTGACAATGATGGTATTTTGTTCTTTATCCTTTAAGTGAAAAGGACATATTCCTTTTAAACTTACCCTTCCCCACGTATTGGGTGAAGAAAACTTGGGCTTCAGCTTAGTCTCAGAACACTTCTTGGACTTGTTTTTCCCTAGGACTCACTCTCACTGATCACCATCACAGATTTGTCCTTCTTCTTCCTTGATTTGGCATCAACATGCCAAGTATAAATTGACTTTATGATTATTGCAATGCTTGCATAATAATATTCATGGTCAACACTTGACCTAAGAGAAATTCCAATTATTCCACATATCCAATCATATTGAGCACATGGGGTTCTGTTGGACCTCTCTTTGTCAGTTTGCACTCAATTAGCACTTTTGAGACATCATACCTTCTATGCTTTACATGATTTTTAGGTCGTGTTACCATCTCAAGAATGTGCATGTTTCTCATATTGTTCATGCAACTCATACTTCATACAACAATTTCATTCGATATTCAAATGTCTATGCATCATTTGCATGCTTCAAGTAAGCACCCATTTCAGCCTTAAGCACCTTTGGAGTGGGTTCCTCTGGCATTGGTCTATCAAGGACATAGATATTTCACCCATTGATGAGAGCATTTCTCAAAGTACTTAAACAATTGTGGAACTTTATCCCATTTTGTCCTACTAAAGGACTAATCACAATTTGAACGTGTTTTGTGTTTGACATTTAATTCTACAAAAAATATTGCAACTTTTCAAACATTTTTGATTTGGTTTGATTTGATGATATTAATTAGGTCATTAATTAACTATCACTCCCACTATTTTATTCAAATTGATATCCTTCAGTATCAATTTAGAATATCGCAACGTACAATATTCTAGTGGGTCAAGATCCATATCTCATCAAGTCATGATTTGGCATTTTCTGATCACCCAAAACTTGACTATTTAAGAAGGACATTATGCCAATTGCATCATATGCAACTCTTGGATAGATAATATGTGCAACTCCTTGCAATAATCATCTGCATGACTCTGGGCTTGGGCTCCCCAAGTCACCAGTTAAGTTGACCCAATAGCCAATACAATAGATATGCACCACACTTTGTGCAAATCTACATATCTACCATCACACTTCCATGAGATAGATGGTGCACCATGCTCTGTGGAAATTTACACTTGGTCAATAAATCTTTTCATCTCTATTTCTAATGGGAAGAATCATAGACTTAATATTTTAATTGAGGGAGTTGTATGTATAAATACTCATAATTTATCCAATCACCACATATATTGTAACGACCTGCCTCCTGATAACCCCCAATTAAGGGAGACCAAAAGGTCAGAGCTATTATCCCAATTAATAGGATCAATGGTTTGAAAAATAATCAATAATAATTACAAAATTCTACCAAAACTACACTGAAAAGCTGGAATAAAAAAAACCTTGCATACCTTTTAAAAACTTGGATATATAAATTCTATCCATGACTAGAATCTACTCTAACTAATCCTCCTTGCACTTAATTCTTATTTTCACAATGTGTCACTTTACAATTTGTCCTTTTTCAACTTGTACCTAAAACACTAAAAAATAAAACGTCGGTCAGTATAAATAAATATGCCTATATGTGGGGGAAACAATAATCATGCAATTAACTGTAACAATATATTGTATGCAATTATTTTTCAGCAAGAAAACTTTACATATTAAACAGAACTACTCAATCCATACATATCCTAACCTCTACGCTGTCCCTGCAGTGGACCTGGATGCTACCTCTCATATGGTAGATCCCAATTAAACCCCACATGATCCTACCTAGTAGGTAGATCAATTACCTAGGGTTGATGAGTCGCTACCCATAGGTAGCCCAATCCCTAACTCATGATATGCTAAAGATTCGCATGGCACTACCCATAGGTAGCCCAATCCCTAACTCTTAATAACCTGATGGTCCTACCTATTAAGTAGACCATGTACTAGGTTACCCCTCTTCTTCATTAACAAAGCCATAGAGGAGGACCAGGATCTGAGCTAGTCATGTATACATATTTATGGTGATAATCATAGTCACTTTATAGTTGCATGAACTAAAAGTCATCCAAGCAGTTATTTTCAAGAAACCGATAAAACATTCATGAATCACTGTGAAACTAAAGCAATTAACCATAAGTGTAACCACATACCTGATCCATAGGTAACTTGACATCCAAGCAATAATAATCAAGAACAATCAACCAAGCAATCAACAATATCCTAAAATTAATGCATAACATTTAAGTGTCATTGTTTTATCCAAAACATTCTCAAGATTGACTTGGATTCCACCTTAGGATTTCTAGGCCAATTTTAGAGTTTCATTAGGGTTTTAGCCTCCATAATGCTTTTATCACTTTTAATGCCCTTTTAGTTCACAAACCCTAACTTCAACATCATAGGCACAATTATCATCTTTGGTTTCTTTCGAATTGACAACTCACATTTCATTATGGTTGAATTCACATATGAACCCTATTTAACACTAATTTCGCATTAATCCACTAGAAAACCATAATTACCAAATTAAGGGTATTTATTCACAATTAGGAGCTTTTATACTTAGTATAGCTTGGAATCATCAAATCTCAGTTCTATCCTTGGATTCGAACAATTAAAGCCATTAAGAATCATAATTACTAACACTAGGGTTTCAAGGCCCATTAAAGCTTATTTATGTACATGGAACCCTAAATTAATCAAACTATGCATAAAGATCATTCTTTTAGATCTAATGTGTCCTTTTGTAATCAACAAGTTAATATCAACTTTAAATATTCAAGTAACCCATCCTAATTCATTAATCATTATTGATTAGGGTTTCTCATGAATTAAACCATTAAAGCTAGCATATTTACATACTTTTTGAATTTCTATAGAATGAGGATCTAAATATATTTTTAATGGATTCCTTGCATTTTTCTGAGAATAATACATATATTATATGCATCCATCCGAGCTACCATTAATTAGATATATATTTTACACAAATTACTTACTTGGACCAATGGTAGGCTTACACGCCAGCAAACCCATGCACCATGTAGCCAGCTGAGATTATAATGGAAAGACATATTTTCCACTGGGTAAGTTATCCATTCTTCGTACCCTGGAGGGGTAAAATCTTCCAACGATTCCTCCCTTCTTCAACCCCACACAGACCTAACGCTGCCGGCGGCAGTAGCTCAAGGGAGCCTCCTCCTCCCCTTCCTTGGACCCTAAGTGCACCGACGATGGCCCCTTTGCTTCCGCCGCCCTCTGCCGCACCTACGGAAGCCCCCAGCTAAAGATGAGGTGGCTAGAGTTGGGCTGGAAGCTGCGTCCATGGCGGCAGACCTTGCAGGCCTGCTATAGGCATCTTGAGCGAAGCCGGGAGCAAGGGGATGATAGTTGACCATCCTAGGTCTTTGTGGGAGCTTCATGCCTCCACCGAGATCCCATCACGGTCACTTGTTGCCCTTGAAATAGCCGTATACTCTCTAGGTTAGGTTTTAGATGAAAAGAAGAAGGAGAAGAGAGAGGGATGCATGGAATTCTCTTGGGCTCGAGCTAAGGGTTCTACCCTTTATATAGGGGAGGGTAGCAAAGCCCTAGGATGCCTATCCATGAGATAACAAGTCCCTCTCCCCATAGGACATCTACTTTCCTTCATTAAGAAGTAATCTTCTCTCTTAAATATCTCCTTTATAATCTATATCCTTTAGATATTATGAATTCAAAAGTTATCTCTTTCATCATCTTTGTGCTTGGCTTTTAATCCATTCACTATTACAGAAATAGCATTCAACGCCACTTTTTTGGGTGTCGATCATTTATAAAACCCGACACTTAAACAATTCAACGTTGGTTATTAAGAAAGACTGACGTCTATATTCGAAGACAAGCCAGACATGAGTATCGCTTTGTATTCAGCGTCGGTTGTATATAAAAAACTGACACCTAAAATACCCCGCGAAATCCAATTTTTGAGTGAAAAAAAATTGTCCCCAAAGTGTTACATACAACGTCAGTTATTTACCTAAAAACCGATGCATAAAAATTATAAAATTTTCACGAAAAGTTCCAAATTAGGTGTCGGTTTTCTGTGAATAACCGACACTGATAAGTGTACCCGCCAAAAAATTTGGGTAAAGATTGTCGCATTGGACGTCGATTTTTAAGGGACAACCGACACTAAAAAGTTTAGGTGTCCGATTTTTTTGATAACCGACGCCTTTTACCAACATAATAAACCCACAAACAACAACTCTTCTCCTTTCTTCTGTTTCATCGTGAAGATTTCTATTTGATCTCTGCTATTGATGCGTCGCCACCCACCCGCCCGCTGCTGCTCATCACCTACTGCTGGCCGCTGCTGCTCGCTCGCCACCGTCGACGCCTGCTACGCACCGCCTGCTGCTCTCCGCCGCTCGCCGCCGCTGCTGCTACTTGTCGTTGCCGCCGCTGCCTCCTACTTCCACTCTGCTCGCCGCCACCGCCTTTTCTTCCTCCTTTTCTTCTCGCCATTGCCGCCGTTGCTTCCACTAGCTGCGGCACAGGTAGCCCTCTTTTTTTCCTCCTTCTCCCTCTTCTTCTTCCTTCTCCCTCCATATACCAACAGTAAGCACAGTCGTGGCTATGTTGGCCGACCACGGTCGTGGTGGGCCAACACAGCCATGGCCGTGCTTGCTGTTGGTAAGGAGGTAGAAGGAAGAAGAAGAGGGCATTTTTTTCATGTAATTTTTTTATATTGATTTGTATTTGTTTATCTACTGATTATATTTATTTATTTAGATATTTATATTGTAAATCAACTTAGGACATGAACAAATCTAAAACCAACACCTAAAACCCTAGTTTGATGAGCATGTTGTTAATCATGTTAATTATGATTCTTTTATATATTCTGATGTCAGTATATAATTATGCGGTCCCAACATCTTAAATTGAATTAGAACGATTTCAATGAATTATAGGGTTTTGAAGTTGATAATCATATATGTACATGCGGAAATAGGGTTATTAAACTAATGGTTATAACATAGTATGATCTTAATATGATTTGGATGTTCATAATAATGTAGTATGTTAAATATGATGATCAGGGCTACATATAATGTCTAGTAAAGATTCCTAGCCCTTTTGTCATTAGGGTAATTTTTAAACATGTTTATAACATTGCATTGTGAATTATTGCATGTTTGAAACTATTGATTTCTTGATTTATTATTTAATAATTCTCTATAGATTAGGATTAACCATGTTGCCTATAGTTTATACACTTTTATTATATATAAGAACGACAACACATGTATTTGTTGTCCTAGAAACCTATCCAAGATTTACTCATTAGGAGTAAATCTTGGATAGTCCCCAGTTTGGGACTGTTCTTGAACACCTAATCTCACTTAGGATGTAAGTGTATAATGTGTATTGGGTTTTTGAGAAAATTTCGGCAGCATTTCCCCGTTTGTTCTCTAAGTACATATGTACTTAGAGAACAGTGGGGAAATGCTGCCGAAATTTTCTCAAAAACGCAATACACATTATACACTTACTAGTGAGATTAGGTGTTCAAGAATGGAATAGGTGGTACACATTTATTATATATAAGAATGACAATACATGTATTTGTTGGCCTAGAAACCCGTCCAAGATTTACTCATTAGGAGTAAATCTTGGATAGTCCCCGATTTGGGACTGTTCTTGAACACCTAATCTCACTTAGGATGTTTTAACCATTAATTATATATAAGACCTTAAACCCTAAAGGTTTAACCATGCATAAACTCTAATATGTTAACCCTAGACCCTAATATTTTTGTGATATATACTTATTGTTTTCTCTTTGATCATAGAATGGATAGATCATGGATGTCCATTCGCAATCGCTGCACCCCAAAGTTTATATCTGGTCTTGATCAGTTTATTAGATTTTTCGAGGAACATAGGAAACAACCTGGAGATAGGTTCTACTGTCCATGTAGGCATTGCGGTAACAACTTGAAAGTCAGTACTGGTGATGAAATGAGAAGTCATGTCATGTGCAACGGGATTGTACAAGGCTATACAGAATGGTACTGGCATGGAGAGATTTCAAACCCGAAACCAGTGTATGTCGATAGCAGTGCTTGTGTGGAAGAAGAAATTGCCTTCGATGACGTAGATGTGAACGAATCAGTTCCAATAGACATCATTGATGCGATGCTGGATAGTTGTGGGGTAGAGCACACCAAAATTGATCCACCTCCCATGTTTAGAAACATTGTGCATGATGCTGAGATACTGTTATACACTGGTTGTAAGTTTACAAAGCTTAGCACTGTGTTGAGATTGTATAAACTGAAAGCTAACAATTGATGGAGCGACAAAAGCTTCATGTCATTGTTGTCTTTGTTGAAAGAAATTCTTCCTGAAGGAAACGAGCTGCCGATCTCAATTACCGGTTAAAGAAATAGTTGTGCCCAATGGGAATGGAGGCCAAGAAGATACACACATGCAAGAATGATTGTGTATTATTTCAAAAGGACTATGTTGATTTGAAAGATTGTCCGAAATGTGGTGCGTCAAGGTATAAATTGAAGACTTCAGTGGAGCCCAAAATTGGTTCTCCCACCAAGGTGATGTGGTATCTATCTATAATACCACAGTTTCAATGCTTGTTTGCTAATCCTATAGATGGGAAGAATTTGAGGTGGCATGCATATGTTAAGAAAAATAATGATGGGATCCTTCGACATGCGTCTGATTCCCCACAGTGGAAGAGGATTGATTTATTGTACCCTGAATTCAGTGAAGAGGATAGGAATCTAAGACTTGGGCTTTGTACAGAAGGAATGAATCCGTACGGGACATTGAGCAGCCAACATAGCACTTGGCCAATTATGCTTGTTATATACAATC
This sequence comes from Alisma plantago-aquatica, assembly GCA_963693085.1. Taxonomy (NCBI): domain Eukaryota; kingdom Viridiplantae; phylum Streptophyta; class Magnoliopsida; order Alismatales; family Alismataceae; genus Alisma; species Alisma plantago-aquatica. Next base: position 1,322,628,322 of record OY856410.1, read on the forward strand.
TTCCTCCCTGGTTGTGTATGAAAAATAAGTATGTTATGTTGTCGTCTTTGATATCGGGCCCTAAACAAATTGGAAATGATATCGACGTGTATCTTTAACCTATGATTGATGACTTCAAAAAGCTCTGGGGTGAAGGTGTGATGACCTATGATGCTTCACGAAGAGAGACATTTTGTTTGCATACTATGTTGTTTTGCACTGTGAATGACTTTCCAGCATATGGGAATTTGTCATAGAAACTGATTATCTATTGTCTGTGTTGTACTCTGAGGATCCCCCAATACCCCTCTATTTATAGTAGAGGCCACAGTCAGGGTTCTCAATATGTGCGCGAGTGGAAAGGACTAGAAGATCTCAAATGTTTGTAACAATTCTGGAAGTTTTGCAACCTGCATGCACCGACACAGTCATCTCGTAAAACAAGATGGTTTCCTCACACGCAAAATGGTTGTTTCTCTAAGCCAAATAGTAGTATGGAGTTTCCCAAGTTTGCACATATATTGGTAATTCAATTACAATTAGTACTCAACATGACGATAGAATCAATCCTTGATCCAATCAAATTTCACCCCCGAAATGGTCATTTGGTGTAGACGAGACGAGTGTCTTGCAACACCCGAGATGATTGTCTCACAAGTGGGTCAGGTAGAATTCCACCCAATGCACAATACAATCAGCCTGCCACTCCAAACAATAGTCTCAACACTTGAATTGATCATTTGGAAGTATAGTCAGCTGACCTTTTGTGTGAATTGAAATACGTAAACACTTTAGCAATCAATTCAATCATTATTCAAGATCAAACTCCTATTCTAGATGAGTTCCTATGCGTGTGACCCTATGGGTCCCATATCACGTTGGTAGTAAATGTCCATAACAACTTAATGCAACACAAATAAAGAGTGGTGCCTAGTCACACAGTAGTGCTACCCAGGTGAATGGAAAGTTGGGGAGTAAATTCAACCTACAATCTATGTATGGTGTTACAATGTTTGTATAGATCCTTTGTCACTGATATTCAGATTAAACTAGAGGCATGGAGCAGTCCTCCTCATTATCATTCAATCTTATTTCTTGAACTAGAGCATATTTCATGAGATATATGTAAGCTCAGTATCACATATTGACTCACATGTGTAAGGCCATACTTTTCTCAGTCTCACTAATCAAGAGCCCTTAGATATCATACTCATGTAGGAGGGAAAAATCCCATATCTATCATTCACAGCCTATCCCCATGTGTCAAAGCAACCTAATCATTACCTTTATAACAACCCATGTTTCATGACTATGTTTGATGATGTCAAAGTGTACCCAACGACATGTGATGAGTGCAATGATCTTAAGTCTAAGAACCACAACCACCACCATCACTGTGAGACCTCACAATGACTTCCATGAAGATGGATTCCATGTGTCAGTCTCACGGTGGGTCTGTCTGATGCACTACTATCTTACATGTGTCTTATGCTTGGTTTGATATTGCCATATCATGACTAATGAGATTTAGTCATCAACCAACTCACACTCTAATCTTATGTGTTATTATTATCTATCAACTTTCCACAATAACAACCAATCAGGGACATAATGAGAATATGTATATGTACTCTTAACATCCGTATGATCTCATTCACAAGGTTAGTAACTTGAATGCATACTCCATTGAGTAATATAATTCTCTAGACATTTATAATGTTATTCATTATCTCACAACTGAATGAAACATAATAAATTGGAAGCTTGCCTTTTATTAAATAATCAAATCAATTACAATTTATGCCATTACAATCATCACATGATTGGCTCTCTGGGAATACATACCAACTAGGAGAACATTGATTCAATACAACTAAAACATGCCAGAAAGACTATATATCTTGGTCATTGAAGGCTTCTTCCAAAACTATGTCCATACTAAAGGTTGCACAAAGCATTCATTGGATCAATTGAGAAATGTGGTGCTCCTAAACCTATACCATGGGTGGATTTTATGAAAGAGTAGGATACTTTCTCAATGCATTTGGTAAGGATATCATAATGTACTATTCCCATAGAGTGAAAAATCTTCATTCAAGAAGAGGTCAATATTTCAAGATCTTCCTTATTGGAGTTCTTTAGCAGTTAGGCATTGTATCGATGCCATGCATGTTGAGAAAAATGTATGTGATAGTGTCATTAGTACTCTGCTGAATATACCAGGTAAGACTAAAGTTGGCATCAAATCTAGAATGGACCTACATGAAATGGGTATGAGGAAGGTATTAACAACATGAGTTGTAGTGATCAAAAAACATATTTACCTCTTGCTTGTTACATATTTTCTAGACAGAATAAGAGAACATTTTGTGAGTACTTGTTTAATGTTAAGTTACCATGGGGATACTCTTCCAATATCCATAGATTGGTAGCAATGAAGGATCTAAATATGATAGGCTCATGATTTTCACACTCTAATATAAAAATATTGCTTGTGGCTATTCCATCTATATTGGTGAAGCATTTAAGGTTTACAATCACTAGGCTTTGTTTCTTCTTCAACATCCCATGCAACAAAGGTTTTGACCATAAGAATCTTTTTAAGTTGTGAAGAGAAGTGTTCGCTACCCTATGCCATATTGAGATGTATTTTCCTCCTTCATTCTTTGATAGCATGGTACATCCTATTGTCAATTTGTCCAGGGAAGTAAAAATGTTGGGTCCAATTTTCTTGCATTGGATGTATCCTTTTGAATGGTACATGACTGCTTTTAAAGTTGACGTTCAAAACCATTATTCGTATGAAGGGAGTATTAATGAGGGTTATGTGTCTAGGGAGGTTATGGACTTTTGCAATGAGTTTTTGAGTTGTAATGAAGCTACTATCAATGAAAAGAATATTGATCCTATTCCTACAAAGGGACTTTAGGAGCACAAGTGAATGTAATTAGTTGTGAGCTATGGGAACAAGAACACTTCTATGTTTTATAAAAGATTTACAAAGTCAGTATTCAAATCACTAAACATACCAATTTTATCAAGACAAAATATTTTTGAGCCAGTGCAACATGGCTTGCAAGAGAGCATAGTAGAACATCTATTAGGAGGTTTGAAGATAAAGTCTTCCAAAAATGATGAATGCATATTCATCTCAGTTTTAGTTGCCATTTTTGGTCCAATTTTGCACTAAAAGCTCTCATATACCCCCCTGAATCGGCTCATATACAATTTTCCTAAATTTCAGATGATTATTTAGAGTTTTGATCAAATCCATGCTTCTCCATTATAGGATTAAGAATCACACTATGTGAACTAATGTAGGAGACAGTGGTCCCACTAGTTGGTGAACTACCTTGCGGCCAGTGTCATCCACCTTGAATGCACCAAAATTGCACTAAAGAAATCCATGAATGACATGAAGCAATATCACTGGGATGAGCCATACCTCTTCAAGATCTGTGTTGATGGTCCCTACAGAAGTTGTATCACTGAGGAAGAAGCTCATCTTGTTCAGAGAAATGCCACTCAGGCCCCAGTCGATGCCATATGAGTTTCAAGAAGACTGCTTTGAAAGTTTTACAATGTGGCTTCTTTTGGCCAACCATATCCAAGTATGCCTACAACTTTGTCTTGCCTTGTGACAAATGCCAGAGGGTGGGGAACATAACAAAAAGAGACGAGATGCCCCTTAAGCTCTGGTAGGATTTGAGATTTTTTATGTTTGGGGAGTGGACTACATGGGGCCATTCCCATCCTCATATGGATTTTGCTACATTGAAGTTATAGTGGTTTACATCTCTAAATGGGTAGAGGCCATACCAACTGTCACTAGTGATTCAAAACCTATCATCAAAATGTTTAGAGATATTATTTTTCCCCATTTTGGAGTTCCACAAGGTAACTCATTTTCTGGAAAGAAGTTTTGAGGCTCTATTGAAAAAATATGGTGTAACACACAAGGTAGCTTCCCCCTACCATCTGCAAACAAGTGGATAGGTTGAGGTGTAAAACTGTCAACACAAAGCTATCCTAGAAAAGACGGTATGTCACAACCAAAAGGATTGGTCAGTTAAAATCAATGATGGCTTGTAGGCCTACAAAATTGCCTTCAAGACTCCTCATAGAATGACACCCTTTAGATTAATCTATGGAAATTATGTCACCTTCCCGTAGAACTTGAACACAAAGCTTGGTGGGCAATCAAACAACTAAATTTCAACATGAAGAAAGCTGGCCAAGCCAGGATTCTACAACTTTTGGAGTTGGAAGAACTCCAGATGATAGCCTATGAGAATGCATGAATCTACAAAGAACATAAAAAATTATGGCATGATGGTCATTTCAAGAGGAAAGACATACAAGTGGGAGACCAAGTTCTACTATTAACTCAAGACTGAGATTGTTCCCAAGGAAACTCCATTCTTCCTGATCTGGGCCATACACTGTCAAGAGCATCTACCCACATGGTGCCTTTGTTTTATGGAGTGAAAAATTAGGAGAGTTTGTAGCAAATGGCCAACGCTTGAAGAGGCATTTCACCATAGCTAACATGAGCATTGAAGCATCGTTGTATCATTCCAAACCAATTTATTTACCAAAAAAATGAAAGAAGCATGTCGAATCAATGACATAAAACAAAGGTGCTTCGTAGGAGGCAACAAGATTCGTATCTTAGATTTTACTTCTTGTATTGAATTAGGCAATTTTGCACCCAGTTGATAATGCATTACAAGATGAAATATTAAGTTCTGATAGTATTCATTTTTGAGATTTTAGATGGAGGGCATGTGGCTGCGAGGAATGTAACCACATCAGGTGGTCCAACCGACACAATTTTTCCCCTCCATCTCAAATTTAGAGTTTGCTTGGGACAAGCAAATTTCTAAGTTTGGGTTGGTGGGTGGGTGGTACATACTTTACTTTCCACCAACACCTATCTGTATCAGACTTAAGATTCCATCATTGTAATTTTGAAGCAATTTCAATCAGAATTTTTAAAAATTTTACATTTTCAAAGTAGTTTTGTATAAAAACTTGATGAAGTTTTAACGCTTTTAGTTCAATCAAGGCCTTTACCTAGATGTCTAGTTTCTTTTACCATGCAATTTTGAAACATTATACCCTCCTCATTTGAAGCAAAGCCTCAAGAGGGACAATTTCTAAAACTAGCCAATGGTTAGAAATCACCTTATGAAACTTATGGATCTTAACATCATGATCCTTCAGTAAATATGGCAAGTATCTGTCGAACTGAGAGGGATCAAACACGTTGTGCTTCCTAACTGACTAGTGGAACAATAACATGGAATCTCCACTGGATCCCCATCAAGTCATTACTTGAGTATAGTATGATAAGGAGAATAATTCAGTTCACTAAATTGTAAATCAAGTTGCATTATAATATGAACTCTCTTCTACACTTCTTCTACCGTCTTCATACCCCTTCATCCATCAAAAAGAAACAAAAAGCCATAAAATAGTGCCAAACCCTAAGTTCGGGGTGGCATGCCGCCCTTCTCTTTATTCAAATTCTCCATACCCCTCTCTATTTAATAGGGGCGTGCATATCACCAATATGAAAAAGAAAAGATGCCAATGTGCACACAAGAAAAAGATGCAATCTCGAGTCAAATAGAGTAGATATTTGCATACAAAAAAAGAAGAGTTGCAATCAATGTAATTGCAACCATATAATAAAAATCTTGAGTCGAATAGAGGAGAGATTTACTACACTCCCTTTTCCACCTATAGGCACAATAAATGCCCCAATTTTGCCACTCTCTTGAAAAACACTAGTGTCAGATCAGATGCACACTTGTTGTTCTGTGGGTATCTCTGGACTCTTATGAAGTTCTTAGATATGCTTGATGTTGGAGAAAGTGTGGAGGAAGTTCTCTTGGGAAACAAACTCAGGAATGCAGATATCATACGATGTGTTTAGTGATATCAGGAAGTTGAGATGCTCAGCCATACAAAGTAGAAAAGAAACAAATGTGATGTGAAGATGAGGCAATCATAGGAGTTGAAAGTATTCAATTGGTGACTATTTCAGATTTTATGTTATTCGAGGATGAGCAACGTTGAAGTCTGGGGTGTTTTAATGAATGCATATTCATCTTAGTTTTAGTTGCCATTTTTGGTCCAGTTTTGCACTGAAAGCTCTCATATACCCCCTGAATTTGCTCATATACAATTTTCCTCAATTTTAGATGATTATTGAGAGTTTTGATCAAATCAATTCATCTCCATTGAAGGATTAAGCATCACACTATGTGCTACCATGTAGGAGATAGTGGTCCCACTAGTCAGTGAACTACCTTGCGACCAGTGTCATCCACCCTGAATGCACCTAATTGCACCCAAGAAACTTTCAATAATTTGGAGCCTATTTTTTATGGCCAATTCCTTCATTAGAAAGCATCCTCATCAGTTAGAGGATTCATTGACACAGGCCCATTGACCCATAGAAATATCCCCCCACAGGGGTAGGTTTATTCTAAAGGGTCGTGAGCGCGACATAAGGAGGGTCGCGATCACGACATAAAGATGGACACAAACGTAATGTAAAAAGGGGACACAACTGCGGTCAAGATGTAGCCTCAAGTGACACTCGGGACGACTAGGCCCACCTTAGAATAGTCAGGCTGAGGCCAAGGTGTCGCGACCGCGGCACCCAACACGACCACGACACACCACCTCGACTGCGGCAAAGACCTCGACCGCAGTAAAGACTTCGACCGCGGTAAAGACCTCAACCACGACAAAGACCTAGACCGTGGAAAACACCTCAGCACGGTCGGGCACACACATGACATGGTCATGCCGAGGAGTACCATGACCATTCCTAAAGGCCATGACCGCGGAAGCTAAGTCAGTGCACTCCATATCTGCACCTATGATGATGGTGATGATGACGATGAAGATGAGGATGATGATGATGATGATGACGACGATGAGGATCATCCTCATCGTCATCATCATCATCCTCATCATCATCATCATCATCCTCATCTTCATCGTCATCATCATCATCATCGTCATGATCATCCTCATCATCATCTTCATCATCATCATAATCATCATCATCATCATCATCATCCTCATCATCATCATCATCATCATCATCATCATCCTCATCGTCATCATCCTCCTCCTCCTCCTCCTCCTCCTCCTCCTCCTCCTCATCATCATCATCATCATCATCATCATCATCATCATCATCATCATCATCATCATCATCATCATCATCATCATCATCATCATCATCATCATCATCATCATCATCATCATCATCATCATCATCATCATCATCATCATCATCATCATCATCATCATCATCATCATCATCATCATCATCATCATCATCATCATCATCATCATCATCATCATCATCATCATCATCATCATCATCATCATCATCATCATCATCATCATCATCATCATCATCATCATCATCATCATCATCATCATCATCATCATTAAACCCTAATTCAATATTAATCAACTACATAATGGTGGCATTATTAACCCTAAGTTCAAATCTAGTACTAATTAAACCACTCACCGCACTAGTGGATTGAGCTGTAGGCTGTGGTGATAGAGCCTAGAGGTGGAGGTGGCTGGGATGGAGGTGAAGGTGGTCGCTACTGGAGGTGAAGCAATGGAGGTGCAGGCGGTGGTCGGTGGAGGCTAGAGGAAGGCTACTCACTCCGGCTAGAGCAGGTGTTGGTGGTGACATGAGTAGATGAAGGCAGCTAGAGGAAGGCTCCTCTCTCCTCCTAGAACAGGTGGTGGCGGCAAAGGGAGCAGGTGGTGGAGGTCGGCGATTGGACAACAGCAGCAGCAGCTCCGACGTGAGCAACTTCAAGCTTGTCGTGGTGGTATGCAGAGCAGCTTCAAGCTCGTCGTGGCGGTGTGCGGAGGCGGTGAGAAGAGAAGGGAAGGTGGTAGAAAAATTGCTAAACCTAGCTAGGAGGGAGAAGACCGGAAACTAAACAGCAAAGGGGAGGAGTCTGGATCGCACATGTGCAATTAAGTTAACTATCGGCGTCTATTTTTCAAATAATTTGATGCCTAATATTAGTTGTCAGTTTCCAACTTAACACTGATGCCGATTAGCAAATTGGGGGGGAATTCTTTTCACAGGGATAATGGTCGAACACACATCAATGTCGGTTATTCTTCTAAAACCAACGATAAATAGGAGAATGAATTTGGCCTCGTGAAGGATATTTAGTCATCAGTTATATAAAAAAACCTGACGACATATGAGGGGATAAAAACCTTCATGGGACTTGGCACGGAACATGTATCGTTGGATTTTGCGCAAACGATGTCAACTTTAAATTTTTTGGAGGTAAATTTTTTTACTAAAAAATTGTATTTCACGGGTGATTTTGGATGTCAGTTTGGTTTATTAACAATAAACGCAAGAAAAGTGATATCCGTGTCTTTTATAAATTAGTCGGTCTTCACATATAGGCATCAGTTGTCTTTATACGCCGATGTCATAGACTATTGGCGTTGGTTTTTCTGCAACAACTGACGACATCAAATGTGACGTTATACATCATTTCTATACCAGTGAGTTAGTGGAATAGAGGTATAGAAAGGTAGAGAAGAAAACTATTTATATGTCCACAAGTCTACTTAGGTCTTTTTCCTCTCCATGCCTTCAAATAATTTTTTTCTCTATACCATAGGGGGAATCATATTTATTTTAGATCTATGGGCTAGCAACACTTTAAATAAAATTCACTAGAACCTCAAATGATATGGAAAACTGAGTGCAAGTGAAACAAGAAAAGTAAGCATGAGATATAATGAACAACCCACAATTAAAAATAAGTATTTATAATGGTTCTTTTCTCAAACAATTGTAATCCACAACCAATAGAGGTCAACAACAGTATTTTGAAACACTTGATTACATCCTTATATTACTTATAAGAGTTACACCATGAAGAGATTTCTTCTCAAGAGTAAGTACCATTTATGCCTAAGGGAGATAATAACCTTACTAAGTTCTTAGCTATTCAGTGACCAAGGGAAATCAACATTTGTTAAGGGCTTACCAAACATTGACTTTGGATCTCCAACCTTGAACCTTCACCTCCTTTTACTAAGGAAGCAATCTTTAACCAACAAGTTTTGGGAAAGGATATTGGAGAAAGGAGATTTTAAACTATATAAAAATGACAATGAGACTAGCACTCTATAAAAATCATAATTCACTCTTCATGAGAATAAAGAATAATCAAGCTCAAGAATGATCACGAGAGGCTTTCCAGTCAAGTGTAGGATATAAGAATGAAAGATAACCTTAGTGTAAGTCCCCATAACTTTGCTTAACTTATAAACATGATTGTTTAGCTTAATTGGATGTTTAGTTTCAAAATCAAATTAGACCCTGCTTGTTCCATATATACCATCTTTGAAATATGTAACCTTTATGCAAATTTACCTTCATATGGGGGTGTAAACATAATTTTAAAACTTGCTTGAGTTGCTTCATGATGTTCTTAAGAATCTTTCAAATTTTCTCCTTTGGATGCTTTTAATCTTTTTCTTGGGATTTATACTTGTATATTTTGTTTAGCAGTAATAGTGTAGTGTTTCATCGGACGATGAAAATTAGTCTGATTACCAAGAATAAGGATCCTATGTGTCCAATGAGTCTTTTTGTCAACAAATAGATTGCCATATCATCGTTTGACAAGTCTTTGGTGCCCAGAAAAGGTCGTTGATTAACCCTCCAAAGGATCCTATCAATTAATGAAGCTTTGAGTCATGTGTGTATTTGACCGACAACCAGGATTTAGTTGAAGAGTTTTTGGTTAGTGAGTTCTGATTGATGAGTGGATAGTCTATCTTAAAGCTCAATGAGACTGAGGTCAACAAATTTCCATGGCCCATGACCCGACTGAATCACACTAACTTCCACCCATCTAAAACTACCCCTTTTCTCTGTCTCCCCTCATCTTTTGCGATCTTGGTGCTATGATCTAGAGGCTGATGAGAACCCATCGGGGTGGACAATTGTATGATTTTATGGATATGCATTCTCACATCTGAGTTTTCCTTGGACTGATCTAAGGCCATCAGTCTTGTTGTTCTTCACCTTCATTCGTTTAAGATCCTCACCTCTTAACCATTTTCTTGTTGTTATTCATTTAAGATCCTTACCTCTTAACCATTTTCTTGTTGCTCTTCACCTTCATCTCTCCTACAATCGAGTTTCATGGTGTTTCTTACTGGAAACTTATATTTGTGAAGTTGGGAGACATTCTTGGAGCTTTGGTGGACCAAGCCATGTGCCTTGTCACTGATTTTGGATATTTTCATCCTAGAAATCGATTTTGTTCTCTACTAAGGCAAGTGATATAAACTTAAATACATTTCTTGCCTACTCTCTACATGCATTACTTTAATCTTGTTCTAAAAACTCTTAAAATGCTAAAATATGGTATTTTTAAGTAGTATTTTATATAACAAGATGATGATACAAGTTCCTAAGTGTTATTTAGTGTTCATGAACATTTCCTACTATATATTAAACTCTTCTTTGAGTATGAAAGGATGCAAATTCGGAATATAAGTGCTTGGACTCCTATAATTCCATATATGTGATGTTTGGAACCCAAAGAGTAAGGAAATTTGACCCTCACACTATTCGTTACAACTTGTTGAGCATCTTATATAATTTTAGCACTCATAATCACTATTATGATTATATAATAATGGTTAGAAAGAACCCTAATATTGAAAGCAAATCATATGTTATAAGTTTTGAGTGTAGGGATACATGTGTTTGGAGTAATATGAAACTATATTATACATTTTATATCTTCTGAGGTTGCAAACCCTAACTTATTTGTACATAATTTTAGTATGTTTGAATGTAACTTAATTGATGTAGTAAAAAATGTTTAACCGACTTAAGTAATCAAGTGTAACCTTAATCATGTAGTTCCCTATGATCGTATAACTATTCCAGTGTCACCACTTGTTGGATAATGAAAAGATTAATCCTAAAGGAGCTGGGAGTCATATACTATTGAGTATATGCAGATGCAAGGAGGGTTAGTCCCTGTCATCTTGATTTTCCAAAGTTTTGGAGAGAAGTTGAGGCTGTGTCTCACATGTGGATGTGGTTGAGAGTGATTGTGGTCATAAATCAAATTTGAGGGTTATACCTTGACTTCTAGTGTTGCTTCCTGTGTACCTAGGATAGAGTAGGCTGCTTTTTGTGGTTGGGATGATGTGCCAGTACAACTGTTACTAGTACTGACTGAGGGGAAGATGTAACATCCTTGACCTGGGTTATGTGTTAACCCTAGATGTTTTGCTTAATAAGGTTAATCATATGCTTGCTCTTATCTTTTGAAAAGTAATTAAGGCTCAAGAGGAATTTGTGTTTCAATTTTAGTTCTTTTTGAACAATGATGAAACAATGTTTTGTTAATGTTGGACTAAAGTGCAAATTACCCAAGTTGAGGGGTTAAATTGCAAATGTTACATGATAAATTGTTCCTCAGATGTTGAAGCATCATAGGAATGAGTATGATGCATAGGTATGGCTTGTGGTAGCCTAAGTACCAAGAAAGAGCTAGTTGAGCAATGTTTGTGCATTAAAACCTAATTTTTGGGCAATGTGCAATTTACCCAAAATATAGGGTTCAATATGCAAAATACCACTTCAATAAGTTTCCAAATAATTCTTGTAATCATGTAGAAGCAATAAAATCAGAGGGGTACCTCATTTGAATCATTTTAGAAGAGAGAGAATCTTGATATTAAAATAATCAAGATTTAAGCATAATTGGAACTTTACTTCAATTTAATGCAAAAATATATTTATATTAATTAAAGAGACTTCAAACAAAAATAATATGGTTGAATTTTATTAAGTGTGAACGTCCTTGTACCATATCAAGAGCACGATAATATCTAATTTGAGTGGAGAGCCCACTCACATTAGTTAATTAAAAAGAAATATCCACTAACTTAGGGATATTACTATTATAAGATTAAGGTGCTTAATTTCTTTTCCCTTAATTCATGGATAATGAAGAGGAATTATAAGGTGGGAAATATGTCTTTGCATTCAAGGAGTTTAGGGGGAAGAGGTGGCACCAATTTTGGAATTAAAAGGATTTTATAAAATATTTTCTCTCTCATTGAAATTCTTATAAAAACACCTTTTACAACTCAATTGAGAGGCTTTTTCAAAACCACTTCCACTATTTTCTTGAAAAACGACCAAAGGAGATTCGGAGGATCCGGAGGACGATCCCCAACCAGTTGGTAAGCTCCATGACCTATTTTCTCCTTGATTCCATGGTGGAAATCGAAAATCAATGCATGATTTCTTCTTATCTCCATTCCATCTTCAATTCTAGCCATTCCTATTCACTCAAAGCTTGAGGATGAGCTTGGGATAGTAGAAGGTGTTTCTTTCACCATTAAATATGTGGAGGTTGGAGCTTTGAAGCTCAATTGAAGGTGTGTTATATAACTTGAACCCATTCACATTGTTATTCAATTATCAATCTTGCAATTATGTTGATTCCTTCTTCTTCTTGATAAATTGCTTGTTGTAATTGATAATTCTATGAAATCAGTAGCTATATGAACTACATGAATGAAGGTAGATGATGATGACATTATCTTGGACACTTCTCCCAAAAATTTCCATTCCAATCGGTTTCAACAATGTTGGTCAAACGGTTTCAACAAACCGTTTGAAATCAAATGGTTTCATCAAACCGTTAGAAACCAAATGGTTTCAAACCGTTTGGAATGGTTGACCAAAGTTGACCATTTGGAGTTCATATGCTGATGTTGATGTTTGATGACCCATTAAATTCAATTGATTGGTTTCAAAGGGTTCATCAGTTGAAGGTCCATCAAGTATCAAACCCTTATCGGGTTGAGTGTTGAAATTCTCAATTGATTGATTCAATTTTTGGGTTGACTAACCCAAACGGTCTCAAGACCATTTTAAGGTCACCCAAACGGTCTCAAGACCATTTGGAGGTCTATGGTTGAGTATGATTAGATGGTTCAAGATCCAGTGATATCAAATTGAAATACAATCAATAGCTCAATTGATGATCGATTCAATGATGCAAACCCTAATTGAATTTCACAAATTTCAATGATGGGATTAGTCAAATGGTCTCAAGACCATTTGGAGGACATCCAATGACCTCAAGACTATTTGAGGTCAGGTCATGTTATGGTTTGATGATAATTCATTGAATTCAATTGAATTAGTTCCACAATGTCAACCATTGATGGTTCCTCGATTTCAAAACCCTAATTGATGGTTTCTTGATTATAAACCCTAGTTCAATTGGGTTCAAAAACCTAATTTATGGTCCAATTGAAGGGTGATTCAATGGTTCAATTGAAGAATAAATCAATGGTTCAATTGATAGGTGGTTCATTGATTAAAACCCTGAATTGAGTAAGTAATGAAAGATCTTTTTGGTCCATTCGATTTTGAGAGAGTTTGGACCAAACGGTCTTAAGACCGTTTGAGTCCAAACGGTCTCAAGACCATTTGGGATCAAAGGGTATCAAGACCGTTTGGGACCAAACGGTCTCAAACCATTTGGAGACCCAAGTGGTTTCAAGAGTAATTTACTTAAACGGATTTCAATATTGATTTGCTTAAACAGTTTCAATATTGATTTGATTAAATGGTTTCAAAGCATTCAAGGTCTGAGTGACCAAGACCACTTGGGGTCTAAGTGACCAAGGTCAATTGAGGTTCAAGTGGTCAAACCATTTTTTACACCTAATGTGATTAAAGGACAATTAGCTACTTGATTATTAATGATGTAAATCAAAGGTGATTATAATGGTTAACCCTAACTGTGTGCATTTAATTGAAGGGCTGACCTAGATCAATTTTGGAGTACTTATTATCCTAGAGAGGATGAGAGAGAGAGAGAAAGAGAGAGGATTTCTTACATGTAATGATTAAGCCCCAATTCTCTCATTATGAAAAATATATGTAATTAGGGTTTGATCCATGGTGATGAGATAATGAAACCCTAATTGGGATGAATAGTAAACCCTAATAATGGGTAATGGAATATGAAACCCTAAATTGGGATGAATAGTAAACCCTAATTTTAGGTAAAGCTACATGAAACCCAAATTTGGGGAAATATGATGAGAAATCCTAATTCAGGTTAAAGATATGTAAATCCCTATTGTAGGGTGATGTAATGTGTTTTGAAACCCTAATGTGGGATAATGGGATGAGTATCCCTGATTAACATGAAATGGAAACACTAACCCTAAAAAGGTAATAGTGGTATTACTTTGTGTTGCATGGTGCTGATATGTAAGCAAATTAACTGTTATTATATGTGCTAATCATGCAGGTTTCATGAGATGATGAACATAGCCAGGTATGAGCTATGATGTTTTAATTATTAAAATTGTTTATGGGCTTCATAAGCCATAATATGCCTTGTTGCCTATTAAGGGGTAACAAGAGGTGATATGAGCTTTGTGAACTGTGTGGAATGCTTGTGTAGCAAGAATCATGATTTCTTTGGTCAGATGACCTGAAGGTATTTAGTTACCTGATAAGTGGTAACAAGTGTTCTATGATGAATTAAGGGTTTGAATACCCATATTGTATAATCATGATGATGATCTTGTTAAGAAATGGAAATGTACCTGATGAGATGAGGGATTGAGATCCTAATACTTTATTAAAGAATTGAATAACACTTGATGAAAGTATTTCCCATTCTTTGTAGCAATTGTTATAATATTTAATGTTCTGAAAACTTATTTGATGCTAAAAGAATATGGAAATACACTTAATTAATCAAGTAACATCATATAATGTAGTTGCCCTGCCATAGATCCATCAGTGTCAGAATTTGCTGAATGGTGAAACGAGTTAAACTCGGAACACATATTTTTGAATATGTGGGGGTAATTGGGCAATTATATCCTTATGTCCCGTAGGGATAACTGTGTGATATCACCTACGTATAGAATAGGATGTGTACCATAACCCTAAAAAAGAGTATGACTATGGGCCATGACTCCAAAATACAATACCAGGCATTAACTATGTGATCTAAGCCTGAAGAGAGTATATGTTGCGGCTATAACTCTATAGCAAAGATGTCAATATACCTTGGCAAGCTAATTATAGTTTGACACATGATGTCTCTGCCAGATAATCTCATACTGACTGAGAAAGATGAGGTCTTGGAGTCTAGCTCTTCCATTGACCTTGTGTGGTACCGATGCTTAACGTAATCATGGCCGGTTAGAGTATGAACGGTATACTTTATCTCTTTAGGGCATAAATGTGAATGTAAAATATAACCAGCCGTGTAGCGTATTTGCTTAAAGTTTATATACGAGAATCATTGATTGATGTTACCATTTCTTAGTATATCCTAGATGGATAAAGGTTATACATATTCTTCAGATTCCTTATTGCATAAATGACATGCTGCTTAATAAAGTTGTAGTTGAAATGCTTTGATTTAGAATAATGTTCTAACATGTTTAGACATTGAATTATCTGTTGCTGAATATATCTAATTGCTCTTCTCAAGCTCTATTTATTAAACTGCAATAATAATGTTTTTGGTGGAGATTTATATCTCTCGCTGGGATTGGGTCTCACTCTATTGGTCTCCAACATTTTTTAGGTAGACGCGGATGGGGAAGCAAAAACCCTAGAGCAGGGGAAGAGCAGCAATAACAACAATAGGGACAATAGTGATTTTTCTCAGGTGGAGACACTGGTTGTCAAGTTTTGTATATGTATAAATAGAGTCCTATGTGTCATCTCTGTACTCTCAGGTCCTTCGAGTCGGTAGTTAGTACTTTAAAGAATCGATCTGAGATTTTGTCTTAGTGCCTCGAGATTTTATGTAGCCTGTGTATAGTTTAACAGGACAAATGATGTATGTAATTCTTGAGAAGAAATAGTACAGGACATGTACTTGCAAACCAACATGTAAATGAGTTACTTTGGTTCTTTGTGAAAGAGTTTTCCTTTGTTGGATCTCTTTGTAAAAAGTTTTAATTTTTAGTGATTTTCAGTAATCCACTGCTAACGATAGCTTCCGCTTAGTTAATGATGTTTTATTAGATCGGTGTATCACAAAAGATATGTTAAGGATTCCCGTCATCCTAGATCTTATACGGTTCTGATTTCAAATTCATAGTGGTTAGCTAGTAGTTTGAGTGGTACACGTCAAACTTCCCATGGCATAATAAAATATGTAATTCAACAATGTAGTATAACTATTAGGGTTACTGAGCAAATCACACTATATGATGATCTTTACAATATTTTTCTTTAGTAGTATATGTGATTTATAATGAGGTTAGGTAAATCAATTGTAATTGTGGCTCTAACTATGCTTGATCTTTTGTATAGGTTGCACAACCTTTCAATTCTACAATACTATCTGCTTTAATTATTGAAGTATGTAATTTATTGGTAAGAAACAAATGTCGATGGAGGTTATATCACATCGTCAAAACATGGGTCTCAACTCATGGATATCCACACCCTTTTTAGGTGATCGAAAATGATGTCAGATACAAAGTGGAGATGAGGCATAGTTTGAGGATCTATAGATACAAAGAGGTTGGTCGACTGTATAGAGTCCTAGAGTCATCTATGTACTCTCAAGTTTGAGTAGGGAGTTTTTTATATCTTGTATATCGAATCAAGTTTTTGGATGTATCTTTTGAACAGTACAAAGGTTTTAAATATGTGGATAAAGTCTTTTTGTAATAGGTTGTGGTTGAGGCCACTGAAGCCATGTAAAGTTACCTAGAATATATATATATATATATATGTATATGTATATATATATATATATATATATATATATATATATATATATATATATATATATATATATATATATATATATATATATATATATCTGTGTGTGTGTGTGTGTGTGCGCGCGTGTGTTTGTGTGTGTGAAGTTGGACCTTTATGTAAATGTTTCTTGGTATGTTTGGGAATTTGTTTGATTTCTGTATCATTTTGTTAACATGGTTAATTAATGTTGACTCATTATTTTTTGTTTTGATAATCTCGATTAGGATGGTAGGTTGCCACATTCGATGGTATCAGGGCCTTAAGTTTGCTGAGTCTACAAGGGAATAGGACCTAGGTTGTTGTGCCTATTCTTATGTACCAACATATCTAACCATGGGTCATGGTTGTGTATATGTATGGAGAACGTGAAAAACATGTTGAGAATAGCTTTTTGGTGGTAGGAGACATGTACAAGATGGAAGAGAACCTTAGATGGGGCCAAAACATCCAGTCCTACCTCTGTTTGACCTTTGACCATAGCTGCTCTAGACTTTCAGTCTATTTTCAGACAACTAATGGTGACAATCACACTTCTAATTGATAGTGAGACTACATCCCAATCAAGGGCACCTACCCCAAGTGCTGAATCTCAGGGTCCAAGGATGAACTTTGAGAGGTTGAAACATGTGGAAGACATGGAGTATGCAGGCATAAAAACCCTGATAGATGTTGATATCTGGTTGATAGAGGTGGAGAAGGTGTTCATGATTCTGAATATCTCCAAGGAGGAAAAGGTGAAGCATGTAATCTACCTTTTGAAAGGTAGCACTAGACATTGGTGGGTCATTGAGGAGGAGAAGGGAAAAGGTGAGGAGGTCGGTTGGAAGGATTTTTGGTGGGAATTTGTGAGATGTTACTTCTCAGAGACATATTTGGAGACAGGATGACTCAGTTTGAATGGTTGCACCAAGGATCATGGTCTACGAATGAGTATGAGGCAAGGTTTATTGAGTTGTTGAGATTCTATCCTCACATGGCATCCATAAAGGAGAGTATTAGGAGGTTCAAGAAGGGTTTGAATGTCAAGTTGGCAAGGATGGCATATGTCCTGGAATCCCATGAGAAATTTTCTACCTTTGTGGAATTTATGCAGAGGATAGAGAGGATATATATAGAGCAACGAGACATGTAATCTAATAAAAGATTAGCTCAATTTTAGGGACAATAGTCAAACATTTTCAAGAAGTCAATATTCTCTTCATCACAACACCATCAGTCATAGGAGAGGATGAAATTTTCAGAGCTAAAGACAAAGGTACAATTATAGTGGTCTCCTAGTAAAGGGAGAGGTCGTAGATTCCCACCATATAAGGAAAATTGTTTAGGTTTAGTGTCTATGACAGGGCCGTCTAGTCTAAAACACTACATGAAAACATGTAACAAGTGTGGTCAATCTAGGATTATGAGATGGTCTTTCCCTATTAAGAACCAAGAGTTACACAAAAACTAAGGCAAAGTTAGCAGGGCTCGTAGAAGAACTACAATAGTGGTGGTAATAGAGAGTTTAGCCACTCATCACAAGTAGGGTCCTTAGAACTAGCTAGTAGAGGTCGAGGAAGACAACAAGCAATGAATAGGTTATATGCTATGAGCCAACTGGAAGAAGTGGTCAACCCATGAGTTGTGACATGTCAAATGAAGCCATTTCATGTTGACTTTTTAAATTTTTGTATTTACTTTAGTTGATCTGGGTGAGATGCACTCACTAATCACCAGAAAGGTTATATATAGTTGTAACATCTCTTTTTGTATTAGAATTGATAACTTCATATTGGAAACCCCTTTGGTTGGTTCCATAATGTTGAGGGAGGTGTACCTATCTTGTGTCCTTTACTTTTTGGGATGCAACATTCTTGTGGATATTGTGTCACTTGATATGCATAGATTTGATGTAATCCTAGGTATAGATTCCCTGAGAGGTATAGGGTTCTTTTGGATTGTAGTTCCAAGGTTGTGATGTTTGAGGGGGATATCTCTTGGATTTTTCAAGGAAATAGGAAGATTCTTCCTACTTGTCTAATGATAGCTATGATACAAGAGATGTTGTTGGGACAAGGATGTAAAGATTTCTTGGCACACTTGGTGGATACCAAGGTGAGGAGTCCTAGCATATAGAACACACCTATAGTGCAGGAATTTGAGGATGTTTTCTATGAAAAGTTTCTAGGTGTTCCACCCCCGAGAGAGGTTGGTTTTGAAATCAATCTAGATCTTGGTACGCAACCCATAGATATGGCACCCTATAGGATGGCTCCAACTTATATGAAGGAGTTGAATAAGCAATTTCAAGATTTGTTTTATAAGGTCTCATACAGTCAAGAACTTCCCTGTTGGGCGCTCCAGTGTTGTTTGTAAAGAAGAAGGATGGTTCTATGAAGCTTTTCATAAACTACCTACAATTGGGAAAGGTAACACTAATTAACAAGTACATGTTGCCTAGGATAGATGACATGTTTGATCTGTCGACAAGTGCTCCAGTCTTGGTACTTCCAGAACCTGGGAAGGGCTAAATCATTTTCTATGATGCCTCAAAGGATTTGTTGGGATGTGTGCTGATGTAGGATAAGAACGTGATTTCTTTGGGTTCTTGATAACTTAAGAAACATGAGAGCTACTACCCAACTAATGACCTAGAGTTAGCAGTTATGGTTATTTCCTTGAATATTTGGAGGTACTATTTGTATGGTAAAAAGTGTCAAATCTTCACATACCACAAAAAATTGCAGTACCTCTTCTCAAAATAGGAGTTGAAGATGGGTAAAGGAGGTGAATGGAGTTGATTAAGGACTATGACGATATAGTAGACAATCATTCTAGAAAGGAGAATGTAGTGGATGATGCACAAAGTAGGAAGCCATCATCATCACCATCATCATCTACTGGTAAAGAGTAGAAACATTCCATGTCGTGTCACAAGTAGGACATGTTAGTGTCACTTCGGCAGATGAATGTATAGTTGGGGGTCTCCTTATTGGTGGGTTTGTTGGCACCATTAAAATGGAAGATAACAATGATACAATAGATCAGAGATGCATAGAAGAATGATATTGTGATACAAAACATCATATCAGAGTTTGACACTAAGAAGCACGAAGGTTTCCATGCGACAAAGGACATAGTAATAAGTTTTCACAATTGTATTGTGGTTCCTGAGGAATATGTTACTTGATGAGGCTCACTATTCAATGTACACAATGCATCCTGGTAGTATAAAGATGTATCATAATCTTAAGGACTTGTATTAGTGGCTAGGTTTGAAACATGATGTGGCTAAGTTTGTGTCTGAGTGTCCAGTCTATCAAAAAGTTAAAGAAGAACATAAGAATCCTGCATGAATGTTGCAACTCTTTCCAATTTTGTAGTGGAAATGAGATCATATCACTATGGACTTTATGGTTAGTTTACTTTTGACAACCAAGGGTCATGATTCCATTTGAGTAATTGTTGATCAGTTGAAAAAGTCAACTCACTTTTTATCGGTCAAGACTATCTACACAACAGAGAAATTGGCATAGGTCTATATTGATGAAATAGTTTGTCTACATGAAACACCAATTGTTGGGGAACACAAATGTCCTCAGTTCACGAGATGGCTTGGGGAACATGTACATACATTGTTGGGTGCATAGTTTAGCATTAATACAACCTTCCACCCACAAATAGATGGTCAGTATGAAAGAACTATACATATGTTAGAGAATCTCTAAAGTGCATGTGTGCTTTAGTTTCATGGAACTTGCGATATTCACCTAAGTCTGATCAAGTTTTACTACAACAATATTTATTAAAAGAGTATAAACATGGCACTCTATGAGGATTTGTATGGTATGCGTTGTAGGTTACATTTTTGTTGGTATGAGGCTGGTGAGTATCAGTTGTGGGGTCATGAGCTTTTGTAGCAGGCCAAAGAAAAGATCAAGGTGATTAAGAAATAGTTGATGGAAAGACTTGATATGCAAAAGTCTTATTTAGATAATCATCATAGACTATTGGAGTTCCAAGTTGGAGGCCATGTGTATCTCAAGGTTTCCCCTTAGAAGGGTGTGTGAGGTTTAGTATGATGGGTAATTTCTCTCCTAGGTTCATGGGACCTTACCTATAACATCCTAGGATTTGAAGTCTTAGATAAAATGATCTTAAAAGGAATGATTGGACTACCCATATAACCAAGGTGTGATTATGCCAGCACTAATGCATCAAATCCCATTAGTACTCTGCAGTTAAGCTTGCTCAACCCATATCACTACTAGGATGGGTGACCAATCAGGAAGTTGCAGCCAGCTTGTGTGTGAGTGAGGACAAAGCATGAAGTTAAGGCTAGTGGTGGTCTGTGGGGACACTTTTCATTCTTGAAACTCTACTAGAGCCGTGGGAAGTGGGACCAGGTGTTATAAATGGTATCAAAGCCATAATCTCTCTGGTAGATGGGGCCTACATGAGCCTTTGGTATGTCGGTCTTTGAGCTGTGTGGTCTATACATGTTAGAAAGGGGTGTATGTGGTGATGGAGCCACCCCTGCACTGGTATTCGTGGTAAGGAGTTGGGTGTACATGTCCATGTTTGGTCTACACTATTGAGCCCTGACAAGGACGTCAAAACTCTAAGTTGGGGAGATTGTAACATCTTAGGATTTGATGCCTAGAATATAATGATCTTAAAAGGAATGATTGGACTACCCATATCACCAAGGTACACCTCCTTTTCAGGGAACCCATAACTAAAGAACTCTATGGTTAAGCATGCTCAACCCAAAGTAGTACTAGGATGGCTGACCAGCTGAGAAGTTGCCCCCGACTTGCGTGTGAGTGAGGATAAAGTATTCTAGTTAAGGCTAGTGGTGGTATGAGGTGACATTCTTCATTCCTAAATCTCTACAAGAGCCTTGGGAAGTGGGCCCAGGTGTTACATTACCCTAGACTGATTTGGAAGGTAGATTACAGGTTGGATTTACCATGGGAGTTACACCGATTACACAACATATTCCGTGTTTTTATGTTGAGGAAGTGCCATCCTAATACAGAGCAGACATTGCAGCCAGTGCAGGTGGAGTTATAGGATGATTTTACCTATGTTGAACGTCTAATGTTGATATTAGATAGGCATTTGCAAAAGATGAGGAAGAAGTATATAGATTTAGTGAAGGTGTTGTGGCATCATTGTGGTGTAGAAGAAGCCACATGGGAGTTTGAAGATGGATGAATAGGAAATACCCTTCTTTGCTTGCCTAGTATTTTGAGGGCAAAATCCTTTCTAGGGGTTTATTGTGACGACCACTATCAAACCGACAACGTTATTGTACAAAACTATGCAGAAATAACCATTAGTAGTGGATTATCAAAAATCACTAAAAACTAAAACCTTTTTACCAAGAGATCTACTACCAAGAAACTCTTTATAGAAAGAACCAAAGCCATATATACATCATGATTCACTTCATACATACATCATTCCATCACATCGCAAGGTTATGAGATATCAGTTGCTTTACCAAAACATATAAAAAAACAACATTATACTTTATGGCGTTCTAGCCAAAATCTTAGATCGATTAAAACTATTTATGCACTAACACCCAAAGGACATAAGAGTACATAGATGACACATATGACTCTATTTCTATAAGACACATAATAACACACTCAACCTGATCTGTTACTATTGTTCTTGCTAATTCTGCCCACTCTCCGCTACACGATCTCTACTCCTTTTGCACATCCACCTAAAAAGTGTGGAGACCCACATGATGAGATCCATATCTCAATGAGAGATATAACCCTCCACCAACAATATCATTATCACAGATAAACCTTCATAAAAGAGAGCAGAAGAAACCTTTATTGAATTAAATAGGTATAACTACTTATTATATGCAGAATAGAGAAATCCAATCATTTAAGTAGTTCAAATATCTAATATTGAGCAATAGATCATCTAATCATTTTTAGAAGGAATATGAAGAACAATGTATAACAATTATCAACTATGTCATACAGAAGCAATTGCAACCTCATTCAATGTTTTTGTATTTGATCCTTAACCAAATACAGAACATGGCTGATTACATCTTTCAACAATCAATCTTATGTCCTGAGGAGATGAGGCATACCACTCAATCTCCAACCAACCTAAATTAGGTAGCATCCGTGCTAGACAAGTTCCATGGAGGAGACGGAATCCACGACCTCACATACTCAATGAATACGAGTGAACCTACAGTGACATTATGCGTCAAAATACAATTTAGCTAGTCTGGGTATATAGGCTCAATGCTAGAGAGATACAACACATAGTTGCTCCCTTATTTGGGTATGACACATAGTCAATCCTGAAGCTCTTATCAGGGAATTGTTTGTAACCAATCTAGATTGTATATTGAGTCATAGCCTACAACTACACTATCTTTGGGGTATTGCTCGCACCCAATCCTGTGGGTTAAAGATACAAGGAGACACCTTAACTTGCACCCCGCATATTAAAAAAAATGTGATCTGAGTTTCCCATGGGAATTACTCATTTCACTATTTAGCAAGTCCTAACACTGAATGGATCTGTGGTCAGGGAAAACTACATTTTTAGTTTCACTTGGTAAGTTAAGTGCATTACAACATCTTTTAACACCAATCAAGTTACAATCATGAATTGTAGATAAATGCTACAAAGAAAGGTGTAATACATTTTTAAGGAATCTTGTATCAATTGGAACACACCTTGATACACCCATCCTGGGATCTGAATCCCTTGAACACATTATTGGGAATCTCATCCCTTCATGATCACATGATTTGGGTATCAAACCCTCAGTTCATAATTTGAATAGTGTCACCTCTTACCAGGAAACAATCTTCTCTAGGTCATCAGACCCCCCCCACACACACATACACACACACACACACACACACACACACACACACACACACACACACATATATATATATATATATATATATATATATATATATATATATATATATATATATATATATATATATATATATATATATATACTTTTTGTACAAGTATACCTCATGACTCACAAGGCCTATTTAATCTGTATCATGCTAAATCATTATAGCTCATACCTAAATATGCTCATCATCTCATAATACCTGCATGGTTAGGATGTCATGGTAAAAGAAATATCAAGTAAATATCATCACCATGCCATAAAGAGAATCATTCAAATTGCAACCCTCACATAGTTAGGGTTAGAGTTTTCCCTTGTAACGAATTAGGATTTTCAAGTTCATATTTAACAACCAAACCCTAATTCACATCATAAGAGCTTGTACTATTTCCATAAGTATTCAAGCATACTTAATTACTCTCATCAATTATCATCAACTGAATATCAACATGAAGTATTACCTTTCTCATATGAGTAGTATAAGTTTCTCTCTCATCCTTACTAGGATATTGATTTCAACATACTTATTACATTGGATTAACCCTATTTAAGGTTTATCACCCTACACTTATCAAAGTTATCCATCTCATTACTTCATAGTGTATCAGTTTATTATATTCATCATGTATTGGCCTACACTCATAAAGGTGTCTCGGCTTACACACTAACCCTTGTGTCGGTCTAGATACATTCACTTGTGTCAGCTTAGACACTATCACTCGTATCAGTCTAGATACGCTAACTTGTTTCAGCTATGGCACATCAAAGTGATATCGGTTTAGAGGTTCTTAGGGTGATATTAGTTTTGAGGTGCTTAAGGTGATCTTAGTTTAAGGTGCTTAAGGTGATATTTTTTTGAGGTGTTTAAGGTGATATAGGAAATGAATCATATCTTGGTGTATCACTTTCACCATACCTTGGTGCATCACCTTCTTCACACTTTAGCATAATATTTTCATGTCACTTAAGCATAACATGTTGACTTTACTTTAGGGTATCGACCACCCTATCACTTTGTGTGTATCAGACACCCTATCACTTTTTGTATCGCCCACCCTATCACTTTATGTGTCAGCCATAGCATAATCTAGGGTATCGACCTCACTATCATCTAGTGCAATGGACATTGCATACTCTAGGGCATTGGCCATATCATACTCTAGGGTATCAACCTCACTATCATCTAGTATATCAGTCATAACACCATCTATTGTGTCTCCCTAGATATCACCAAGTGATATCGACCTCTAGGGTTTTGATAATATGAAGTTAGCCATCATCAACACCATTATATACTCTCACCTATCATGGTATCAGACTCACCACTACTTGATGTGTTAGTCATGATTTCAAGGAGTGTATTTCCCACACCTTCACATGGTGTGTCAGCCTAGGTATGTCTCCCATCACACTTGTGTCGGGTTAGAGGTGTGTTGGGTTTCTAGGGTTAAGGCATGTTAGGTTGACTACATATCTTCAATCAACTTCAAGATATCAGATACCCCCATCATTAGCCTTAGGTGACAAGATAGAAAAATGTAAGGACAATAGTCCTTCACATGTAGCAAGCCAATAATGGGCAAGGAACTCCTGTGCATCAGTTTCCCTTCATATAACCTTGTGTCGGGTTAGGGTTTATGAAACCAATATCAGTTTGTGCATGGGAGATTCCATCATCTTCAAGATCCAAACCTTCATCCATGAACACTCTAGTTCATGGAAAATGTCCCCATATATACATTAAATCTCATAGAATCATTATTCAATCAAGGGAAGTCAGAATTTGAAAAGGAATCATCAAGTATTGTATGATTGAAGGTGAAATTTTAATAGAGTTGAGTTTAAGTTATATAACCCACCTCAAGATTACCACATGAGCTTCAAGCTACAAAGCTTCACATTGCCAAGGTTGGAGATGACTTATCAAAATTCCAAGACTCGATCAAAATACTTCTATATGAAAGAGGATACCATAGTTAGGATCTTGATGAAGAAGAAAAGAAAGAAAGGAACCATGATCCGAGAAGCATAATTCTCCAAGGTTTGAGATGGTCATGGCATCACCTTAGAAAAGATGTTCAACCTTCCTCTTGTTCCTTGAGCTCCTAGGGTCTTCCATCAAGAAAGATGTGGTAAAAGAGTTGAAAGGTTTACTTGCTTGTGAAAAGAGGGGCTTATATAGTTGAGTTTTAACAGAGAGAATGTATGTGAGGTGTCACCACCATAAGTAGTTAGGTGAAACGTGTCCATGCATGGTGGCACCATGAAACCATAATTATCACTACATCTAAAAATCTTGGGGATGATTCAAGGATGAGATATCGGCCATTGGGTAGTTTGCTTGACAAGATATCACAACCCAATATCACTTTATATGCAAACCGATACAACTTTTGTAAGGAACATGTAAATCGATATGCTTCACCTACTTGAGGTGCTTAGACCAGTATGAATACTTCAAAAATGTTACTAAACTGATATGGAACATCCTCTATGGCTGAAATCGATAGGAACTCCCATATACTCTTCATAACTCGACACAACCCATCTTAGGTTCAAGACACTCATCACTCTTTGGTTCTTTCACCACCAAGAGTGCTATCACTCAATCAAGACTCAAATAAGTTGCCCCTCCTTTCTCTCTCCTTGATATGATGCTAAGAGATAGAAGGGAAACTCTAGAGGTGATAATTTGCACATCAACCCCACATTTTGGGTAAATAGCAATTTGCACCAAAACTATCATATAAAGCACAAACAACTTGCAAACATGCTCAAACATGAGAATAAAACTCTCCTTAAGTCTTAATTACTTTTCAAAAACATTAAGACAAGGTTATAAGAAGCTTACGTAGGCAAAACTTCTAGGGTTATCCCAAAACCCATGTTAGGGGTGTTACAAGTTATCAACCCCTAACAAGGATTTCATCCCCAAATCTCAAGAAAAAAAGAAGGGTACTTCCTCATCATCCCTTCCTTCAAATCCCATTTGTCTTCTTCAATGCCATGATGATTCCAAAGAACTTTCACAAGCACTATGCATTTCTTTTTCAACTTCTTGATTCTTCTATCAAGAATCAACACTGAACCTTCCACATAGGATATATCTTCATCTAATTCTACCTCTACAGGTTTTAATACAAACTCTATATAATGGTGACATTTTCTCAACATAGATACATGTAATATCAGATGTAGTCTGTGCAACTCCGGTGGTAGTTCCAACTTATAGGATACCTTTCCAACACGTTCTATCACCTAGTACGGTCCCATAAATCTAGGGGCCAACTTCCCCTTCTTCCCAAATCTGAGAACACCCTTTCAAGGAGAAACCTTGAGATACACTATCTCCTACTTGGAATTCTAAAGGTCTAGGGAGATTATCAGCATATTAGTTCTGTGTATCCTGTGTTGCTTTTAACTATTGTTGTATCACTTTAATCTTTTTAGTTGTCTGTTGTACAAGTTTAGGACTAAGAAGTTGGCATTCTCCTATTTCATACCAGCATGACAAAGATCTACAAAGTCTACCATACAATGCTTCATATGGTTCCATACCAATGTTTTTCTGATAACTATTATTATGGGAAAATTCCACCAAACTCAGATGTATATCCAAATTAACTACAAACTGAAGAACATATGCCCTAAGCAAGTCTTCAAATGTTTGTATTGTCCTTTCAGATTGTCCATCTGTCTATGAGTGCGTACCCAAAGCTGTGTGTAATTTCTCCCAAATGTGACTGGTAAACTAAGGACCTCAGTCAGACATAATTTTTGCTGGGACTCTGTGTAACCACACTATCTCATCTACATAAATCTGTGCAAGTTTCTCAGTAGTGTATGTTGTCTTAACAAAAAGAATGTGTGCTGACTTTGTCAACCTATCAATAATCACCTAAATGGAATCATGATCTTTGATTATTCTAGGTAAACCAACTACAAAATTCATTTTCACATGATCCCAGTTTCACTATGGTATAGGTAATGGTTGAAATGTTCTTGCATGCTTCTGGTGTTCATCTTTAACTTGTTGACACATTGGACATTGCATAATGAACTCAACTACATCTTTCTTCAAACTTGGCCACCAATTCATATCTTTTAGATTGTGATACATGTTGGTACTTCCTGGATGCATAGCATACATAGATGAGTGAGCTTCTTCCATAAATGTCTTCCTTAGGTCATTAACATCAAGTATCATGATTCTACCATGGTTACAAATTGTGTCATCCTCAGAATCATGGAAGCCATCCCACTTCTCAATGCCATATTCAGATCTGATCTGCTATATCATAGTATCAACCTATTGTGCTTCTATGATCTGTTGTCTCAGTGTAGGTTTCACTTGCATCTATGCCAACAATACAAATAGCAAAGATACTTCTAGGTGTACATTCATCTGTCGTAAGGTGACTAGCATGGCCCACTTATAACACACCAAAGAATTCAATTATGCTTTATCTGTGAATGAAGATGAAGACTTTCATCTTAATACATCTGCCACCACAGTAGCGTTTCCTAGATGATAATTAGTCGAGCAATATTAGTCTATGATTAATTCCATCCAGTGATGCAGTCACATGTTCAACTCTTGCTGTGAAAAGATGTATTCTAGATTCTTATGGTATGTGAAAATCTGACACTTTTCCCCATACAGGTAATGTCTCCAGATTTTTAAAGCATGAATCACTACAGCCAACACTAGATCGTGTTTTGGATAATTATCATTGTGTTTCTTAAGCTTTCAAGTGGCAAATAAAATCATTTGTTTATCATGCATCAACACACATCCCAAACCATTCTTGAGACATCACAAAAGACAATGTATCCTTTCCCTTGCTTAGGTAAAACTAACACTGGTGCACTGGTCAACCTTTCCTTCAACAACTATATTGAGTGTTGACACTTGTCATTCCATATAAAAGGAAAATCCTTCTCGATTAACCTAGTTAGGGGTAATGCTACATAACTGAAGTCTTTGATGAATCTCCTGTAGTAACCTACTAAACCAAGGAAACTATAGATATTTGTCAGTGTCTTGGTCTGTTCCCATTCTAGAATAGACTCCACATTTTTAGGATCGAGACAAATACCTTTAGAAGACATGAAATGTCCTAGAAAAGACACTTCTGAAAACCAAAACTCACACTTGCTAAATGTAGCATATAGCTTGTGTTGTCTTAACAAAGTCAATGCTTGACGAAGATGTTGTTCATGTTGTTGGCTATCTCGACTATATATTAGAATATCATCTATAAAGAGCACTATAAACTGATCAAGGAATGGCTAGAACACTCTATTTCCATAAATCCATGAATGTTGCTGGTGCATTAGTTAGTCCAAACGACATAACTATGAACTCATAATGACCATACCTTGTGCTAAAAGTTGATTTAGCTATGTCATCCTCCTTAATCTGTAACTGATGATATCCTGACCTCATATCTATCTTAGAGTATACTGTTGCACCATGCAACTGATCAAACAAATCATCTATCCTTGGCAGATGATACTTGTTCTTTATTGTAACCTTGTTCAACTGTCTATAGTCTATACATAACCTCATAGACCCATCCTTCTTCTTTAGAAATAGTACCGAAGCACCCCACAATGATGTACTTGGCCGAATTGATCTTTTATCAAGAAACTCTTGTAACTTCTTTTTAATTCTTCCATCTCAATTGGAGAAATCCTATAAGGTGTTTGGGCTATTGGTTTCATACCAGGAACTAAATTGATCTCAAAATCAATCTCACAAGGAGGAGGAACATTGAGAAATTCCTCTGGAAACACATCCTTAAATTCCTTGACAACACGCACTTCTAGAATAATATGACTTTCTACCTTGGTATCCACCACTTGTGCTAAGAATTCCTCACACCCATGTCGCAATAGTCTCTTGGTTACCATTGCCAATTATAGACATGTTGGAAGAATCTTCCTATCTCCCTGAGAGATCCATGTCTCATCACAAAATGTGAATATAGCTTGCTTGGAACCACAATCTAAGACTACCTTATACTTTTCCAAGGTGTCCATCCCAAGGATTACATAAAATCCATGCATATCAAGTGGTATAAGATCCACTCAAATGTTGTGTTCTAAGAAAGAAAGAACACAGAGGGAACATACCCCTTGCAACACTGCAGAACCAACTAATGGAGTTTCTAACAACAAATTATCTATTTTATGACTAACATGCAAAATACAGTTATGAATCACTTCACAAGTGATAAAGGATTACGTAGCACCTGGGTCAACCAAAAAAGATATGAAGAAAGATGAAGATATATCAAAATGAAATAACTCAATCTGACATGTCAGGACTCGTGGATTGACTACTACCTCTGGTTGAATCATAACATAGAATCTCATCATTGCCTACTACCGACCTTGTCTTCTATTGCCTTGTCTAGATGAACCTACATGAAATGTGTGTCCACGTCCTCATCCTCCTACACCACTACTGAACTGTTGTCTCTGAGAGCCTTGCTGACTTTGCCTCAGTGGTTGGGTTACCTCAGTGTCTCTTATTGGGCAATCCCTCATCAAATGTCATGTCTGCCAACACTTGTGGCAGGTTCTAGTCTCTTTTTGTGGCCTAGACAACCTTGTCACTAACATTGATGCCACGCTATGGGCTCTAATAGGTGGAAAACTACAACCTCTACCCTTACTTGACATCCACTACGTCTGAGCACTAAACCTATGTGGTGCTAACGATGTAGGAAACCTTGGTTTCTTGTAACTTCTGGACCTCTGTCCTTGGAATTGGGCAGGTCCTTTCCTAAAGTTGGCCTCACATTTCTTTGTTACTGGCCTTTCTATCCTCCTAAATGTTTCCACAAATGTAGCAAATCTCTCCCTATTCTCCAAAGCAGCTAAAAAAGTGGATAACTTAGCATTCAAACCCTTCTCAAAAAGTTGAATCCTCTCCTGGTCTGTAGTTGCCATGTGCGGACAGAACCACAAAAGCTCCATGAACTTAGCTTCATACTCATTAATCTTCATAAGACCTTTTCTAATCTGTTCAAACTGTGAGATTTTCTCATCTAGATATGTCTGAGGAAAGTATCTACTGACAAACTCACATTAGAATTCCTCCCATATGACCTCAAAATTATACCTTTTCTCCTCTTTAATGGCCCACCAATGACCAGCACTTCCCTTCAATAGGTATACAACATGCCTAACTTTGTTAGTTTATGGGATGCTAAGGATCTTAAAGGTTTTTTCTAACTCAGTAATCCATAAATCTACATGTAATCGGTCAGTTATTCTAGCATATTATATAGCTCCCACAAGGCGTATCCATTCAAAAGTTTTACCAGAACCTGAAGATTCTGCATTGGGGATTGGTGCCCTAGGAGGCGGTGTTGGTATCCTTTCTGCCATATGTGTTATCATTGTCATGAACTATCAAAAGAGAGCATGAAAATTAGGGTTCTCTAGAATAGTCTGATCCATCTAGGGATTCTCAGGCACTTGTTCTTCTCTCTCCTATTCCCTTACTTCTCCTCCTGGTGCAACAATATTGCTTTTAGCAACACGTTCCTCATGTTCTCCAACCATCTTTAAGCTTTACTTCTTCTTCTGTATAAGTAGAAGTGACTATAAGATAAATTGGAGGACGCTAGAATAGACTCAAAGACCTTAATCCTATGCCCCTTTAGACTCAACGGACCTAAGGTTTTGATATCAAACATTGTGACGACCACTATCAAACTAACAATGTTATCATATAAAACTACGCAGAAATAACCATTAGCAGCAAATTACGGAAAATCATTAAATATGAAAACCTTTTTACCAAGACATCGACTACCAGGAAACTCTTTATAGAAAGAACCAAAGCCATATATACATCATGGTTCACTTCATACATACATTGTTCCATCACATCACAAGGATATGAGATATCAGTTGCTTTACCAAAACATATACAAAAGAAACATTGAACTTCAAGGTTTTCTAGCCAAAATCTCAGATAGATTATAAAACTATTTGTGCACTAACACCTAAAGGACCTGAAAGTATAGGGATGAAAGATAGGACTTTATTTCTATAAGACACATAACAACACACTCAACATGAGCTGTTAGTGTTGTCCTTGCTACTGCCCGCTCTCTGCTGCACGATCTCTACCTCTCACGCACATCTGCCTAAAAAGTGTGGGGACCCACGTGGTGAGATCCATATCTTAGTGAGAGATAGAACCCACTGCCAACAATATTATTATCATAGATAAATATTGATAAAAGAGAGTAGAAGAAACCTTTATTGAATTAAACATGTATAACTACTCCTTATATGTAGAATAGAGAAATCTCATCATTTAAGTAGTTCAAATATCTATGACTGAGCAATAGATCATCTAATCACTTTTTTAAAAGTAATATGAAGAACATGTATAGAAATTATCAACTATATCATATAGAATCAATTGCAAACTCATTCAATGTTTCCATATTTAATCCTTAAGAAAATACACTACACAGCTGATTACATATTTCAACAATCGATCTTATGCCTTGAGGAGATGAGGTATATGGCTCATGCTCCAACCAACCTAAACTAGGTAGCATCAGTTCCATACAAGGTCCATGGAAGAGCTGAAATCTACAAACTCACCCCCTCGGTCAATACGAGTGAACCTACAAGGACATTATGAGTCAAACTACAATTTAGCTAGCCTGGGTATATAGGCTCAATACTAGAGAGATATACGTCATAACTGTTCCCTTATCAGGGTATGTCCCATGGTCCATCCTAATGCTCTTATCATGGCATGGTCCATAACAAATCCCGATTGTATATTGAGTCACAACCTACAACCACACTCTCTTTAGTTTATGGCCAAAAACCAATCCTACGAGTTAAGGATACAAGGAGATACCTCAACTTGCATCCCTCATATTCAACAATATGTACTCTAAGTTTCCCTTAGGAATTGCTCATTTCACCATTAAGCAAGTCCTGACATTGAATGGATCTATGGCCAGGGCAAAATACATTTTTAGTTTCACTTGATAAGTTAAGTGCATTACAACATCTTTTAGTATCAATCAAGTTACAAGAATGAATTATAGATAAATGATATAAAGAAAGGTGTAATACATTTTTCAAGGAATCTTGTATCAATTAGAACACACCTTATTACACCTATCTTGGGATCTCAATCCCTTAAACACATTATTAGGAATCTCATCCCTTCAATATTTTCATTATCATGATCACATGATTTGGGTATCAAACCCTCAGTTCAAAATTTGAACAGTGTCACCTCTTACCATACAACAATCATCTCTAGGTCATTAGACCCATATATATATCATACTTGTTGTACAAGTATACCACATGGCTCACAAGGCCTATATAATCTGTATCACGTTAAATAATTATAGCTCATACCTAGCTATGTTCATCATCTCATAACACTTGCATGGTTAGGATTTCATGGTGAAAGCAATATTAAGTAAATATCATCATCCTTCCATAAAGAGAATCATTTCAAAATGCAACCTTCACATAGTTAAGGTTAAGGTGTTCCCCTTGTAAGAAATTAGGGTTTTCAAGTTCATATTTAACAACCAAACCCTAATTCACATCATAAGAGCTTATACTATTTCCATAAGTATTCAAGCATACTTGATTACTCTCATCAATTATCATCAATTAAATATCAACATGAAGTATTACCTTTCTCATATGAGTAGTATAAGTTTCTCTCTCATCGTTACTAGGATATTGATTTCAACATACTTGTTACATTGGCTTGACCCTCTTTAGGGTTTATCAACCTATAATTATCAAATTGTATCCATCTCATTACTTGATAGTGTATCAATTGATTATATTCATCATGTATCAGCCTACACTCATCAAGGTGTGTTGGCCTACACACTAACCCTTGTGTCAGCCTAGACACATTCACTTGTGTTGGCTTAGAAACTATCACTTGTATCAGCCTAGACACTATCACTTGTGTTGGCCTAGACACTATTAATTGTGTCAACCATGGCATATCAAAGAGATATCGATTTAGAGGAGCTTATGGTGATATCCGTTTTGAGGTGCTTAAGGTGATATCTATTTTAAGGTGCTTAAGGTGATATCGATTTTGAGGTGCTTAAGGTGATATCGACCATGAAGCATATCTTGGTGCATCACTTTCATCATACCTTGGTGCATCACCTTATTCACACTTTAGCATTATATTTTCATCTCACTTAAGAATAACATCTTGATCTTACTTTAGGGTATTGGCCACTCTATCACTTTGTGTGTCTCGGCCACACTATCACTTTGTGTTTTAGCTACCCCATCACTTGTGTGTTGGCCATAGAATACTATAGGGTATCAACCTCACTATCATCTAGTGTATTGTTCATAGCATACTCTAGGGTATCGACCATTACATACTCTAGGGTATCCGCCTCACTATCATCTAGTGTATCAGCTGTATCACCATCTATTGTGTCTCCCTAGGTATCACCAAGTGATATCAGCCTCTAGGGTTTTGATAGTATTGGGTTAGCCATCATCAACACCCTTATATACTCTCACCTATCATGGTATTAGCCTCACCACTACATGGTGTGTTGGCCATGAATTTAAGGAGTGTATTGCCCACACCTTCACATGGTGTGTCGGCCTAGGTGTGTCACTCATCACACTTGTGTCAGGTTAGATGTGTCTTGGGTTGATGGGTTTAAGGCATGTCGGGTTTGACTACATAACTTCACTCAACTTCAAGATATCGGCTTGCCCCAATCTTTAGCCTTAGGTGTCATGCTAGACAACTGTAAGGACCATAGTCCTTCACATGTAGCAAACCACTAACAAGCTAGGAACTCATGTGCATCCGTTTCCCTTCATATAACCTTGTATCGGGTTAGGGTTTCTTAAACCGATATTGGTTTGTGCATGGGAGATTCCATCATCTTCAAGATCCAACCCTTCATCCATTAACACTCTAGTTCATGGGAAATAATCCCATATATCCATTAAATATCATAGAATCATTATTCAATCAAGGAAAGTCAAAATTTGTAAAGGAATCATCAAGTATTGCATGATTGAAGGTGAATAATTATAGAGTTGAGTTCAAGTTATATAACCTGACTCAAGATCACCACAAGAGCTTCAAGATCCAAAGCTTCACATTATCAAGGTTGAAGATGACTTATCAAAAGTCCAAGACTCAACCACGAAACTTCTATATGAAAGAAGATACCATAGATAGGAACTTGATGAAGAAGAAAAAAAGAAAAGAGGTGTGCTGTGATCCAAGACTTGGTAGCAAAAAAAAAATGACCCGATCAAGAATGACGAGGAAAATCAGCAGTCCCACATTATCTTCACTGACGATCTATTGCTTTTCTCCAAAGAATGACGAGGCAAATCAGCTATCCTTGCACCATACCTTTTCTTCTTTGCTATGCAGGGATTCTCTACTGTCATCCAATACTTGGTAGCAAAAAAACAAATTGACCCAATCAAGAATGACATGGAAAATTAGTTGTCCCACATTATCTTCACAGACGATCTATTGCTTTTCTCCAAAGCGGATGAGAAAAATGCAAAAGGAGTGAAAAAGGCACTGGAAAAGTTCCAATACATCTCTGGCCTAAAACTGAACAACAAAAAAAGCCAGTTAGGCATCACCCAACTTCTAGTATGCTATCTGGGACTCCCCCTCTTCATCGGCAGACTAACTAAAAACATGTTCTTACCAATCATTGATAAAGTAAAAAAAAAGATAGACTCATGGAAAGGGAGAATACTGTCATGCACGGGCAGAGTCGAGCTCGTCATATCCACACTATCTTCCTACCATATTTTTTGGTCAACTGTGTATCCCCTCCCCATGTTTGTCATAGACGACCTTGGGAAGCTAATGCACAATTTCATCTAGAATGATGACAAATAAAATAAGCATATTCACACCGTCTCATGGACCATGATTTGTAGGCTGAAAAATGAAGGTGGATTGGGCATAAGACACACAGAAGATTGGACAGACGCATGTATAATTAAAAACCTATGGGACCTGGCGAGTGACAAGAACACCCTATGGGTCAAATGGATGCATGGTAAATATTTGAAAAATGACTCAATCTGGGTTGTTGGCAAATGATCAAATGCCTTTTGGCTGTGGAAAAAACTCCTAAAGAAAAGAGGCATGCTGCTGAACAAGATTAAACTTAATGTGGTCAACATCAATAAGCTTAGACTTTGGTGTGATCCTTGGTTACCAGGAGGAGAAAGGCTTTTAGATCTTTTTGACAATCAGCTCATACATTGCATTGGTGGAGGTGTTAATTACCCACTCAATGTTGTGATTGACAACAGTGCATGGAGCTGTCCTAGAGTTTGTGGCTGTCATGAATTAGAACCAATTCTAACACAGCTACCCCAACCCATGGGTGTCATAGATTACCTCTCGTATGAAGGCACCTGCAAGTTCAAGTTAAAAGATGGATGGAACGCAACAAGAAAAACCTACCCCGTGGTTCCCTGGGGCAAGTGGATATGGAACAACCGCATTCTCAGAAGAGTTTCTCTAGTTATCTAGAAAGCTTTCCTAAATTTTCTACCAACCATTGATATGTTGATAAAATTTGGATTTTGTTGGGTGTTGAGATGCTCGCTATGTGAAGCAAAGGAAGACAATATGCATCACATCTTCTTCTCATGCAAATTCACCTCTAAAGTTTGGAGGAAATACATCTGCAAATTCAGGCCTATAAAAGTCCCATATCGCATAGAAGATCTAAACCAACTAAAGGAAAAAGAAAGAATCACTGCTGCAACAATAATCTACCATACATGGACAAAAAGAAATAGAAGAATATTCCTAGGCATAAAGAAAACTCCTATAGATATTTGGAATAACAACACTATATATTTTATGGTTGTATAGTCTTATACAGTTCTTTTTTCTTTTCCTTTCTTCTTAGTTTCTTATTTTTTATCTTGTTACACCCTGTAATAGGACGACACTCATTTTTTGAAAAGATAGCAATAAAGAGAGAGGCATACTGGGTTCAACAAAAAAGAAGAAGAAAAAAGTAAAGGAACCATGATCCAAGAAGCATGATTCTCCAAGGTTGAAGATGGTCATGGCATGACCTTAGACAAGATTCTAACCTTCTTATTTATCCTTGAGATCCTAGGGTAGTCCACCAAGAAGATGGTGGTAAAAGATTCCAAAGGTTTACTTACTTGTGAAAAGAGGGGCTTATATAGTTGAGTTTCAAGAAAGAGAATGTATGTGAGGTGTCACCATCATATGTACTTAGGTGACACGTGTCCATGCATGGTGGTATCAAGCTACCATAATTATCTCAACATGCTAAATTCTTGGGGATAATTCAAGGATGAGATATAGTCCATTGGTTAGCTTGCTTAATAAGTTATCACAGCCCAATATCATTTTATATGTAAACTGATACAACTTTTGCAAGGAACATCTAAACCGTTATGCTTCACCTACTTGAGGCACTTAGACCAATATTAATACTTCAAAAAAGTTATTAAACCGATATGGGACCTACTCTATGGCTTATAAACTGATAAGAAACCCCATATACTCTTCATAACTCGACACAACCTCATCTTGGGTTCAAGACACTCATCACTCTTTGGTTCTTTCACCACCAAGAGTTCTATCACTCCACCAAGACTCAAACAAGGCACCCACTCCTTTATATATCCTATATATGATTCTAAGAGAGAGAGGGGACACTCAAGAGGTGATAATTTGCACATCAAAACCCCACATTTTGGGTAAATTGCAATTTTCACCAAAACTATCATATAAAGCACAAACAACTTGCAAACAAGCTCAAACTTGAAAATCAAACTCTCCCTCAGTCTTAGTTACTTTTCAAAATATTAAGACAAGGTTCTAAGAAATTTGATTAGGAAAAAATTCTATAGTTATCCCAAAACCCAGGTCAGGGGTGCTACAATTATAGTTCTAACGAGCCTTAACCTTGCTTAACTTATAAACATTATTGTTTCGTAGAATTGGATGCGTAGTTTGAAAATAAAACTAGACCATGATTGTTCTAGATACAAAATCTTTGCAATATGTGGACCTTTACGAAAATTACCCTCTTCTAGGGATGTAAACATAATCTAGCACTTGCTTGTGTTGCTTCATATGTTCTTAAGAATCTTACATATTATCTCCTTTGGATGTTTTCACATTTTCTCGGGGTACATCCAAATCAATTGAAGTTTGATTGGATGCATGCAAAGCAAACACACTGATATCTTTTAGAATCTGTAAGGGACCTAAAACAAAACACCTACTTAGACTACCACATAATACTTACAAGCGCACTTGGTCGTGTTATAGTATGGGAAAGTGACAATAATAGGGTTGATCCACAGGGAGAGGGGGACACTAGAAATAGATTAGTTTTGGGTAGGTTCCTACTACAAAGTCTAGGGTTGAAGCATCTGAAGTTTCATTTTGATTGTTGAACTGAGTTTGAGCAAGCAATTATAGACAAACAAGAATCAAAACCTTAGGTAACCCTATGGAATTATATCTCCTGAGAAAGAAATAAAAAGCTAACCAAGAAAATGAGCATGCTACACTAAGATAAGCAAAGAAAAGATCTACACTACACTAATCTAGAAAACTAGGAAAAAGATCAATTAAAGACCTAAACTAGAAAGAACAAGGAAAGATCAAGGAAAGAATCTAATTAAGAAAGTAAATAGCTAACTAAGCTAACACTAGCTAAGCAAGAAGGAAATTAAGGTTTCAAATGCAATTAAGGGGAGTGTGGACTGTCTGGGGTATGCACTTATCAATTGCGTTGGGGGTGATAACTTGTAAACATTATTCCTTCATTTAGATTACCAAACCGAACAACAAGCTAGAGGATAATGAATTGCTCTAAACTACTAGCTAGCCATGGATAAGGTAGGGTGTATATAGGAGAAGTAGTCCCTAACACCTCCTACCTACCCTTATGAGGCTCAATTGGGTTAGGGTTTAGTTGGAATTTAACTAGGGTCTAGTCAAGCCTAGGTTTCTAATATAGAAACTCGTAGGGTAATTAGGGGCTGAGGGTAATAATGTAAGGTCGAAGTGAGGTTGTAGACCTCACATCACCCACATTCTAGCCTTGAGAAGGCTCCAAGTTAATTACACTAAATGATTCTATAATAGCTACTTAGATCTCTCACCTAGGTGTTGGAGAATTGATTAACAAGTAGGAAGGTGAATATATAACTAGAGATCCATTAATTGGACTTAAGAGCAATTCACAAAAAGAGACACATATAAGCATTTTTCCTAGAATCTAGGTGATTTCAAGAAGAAGCTAAAAAGCAATATATAGGAAATGAGATATAAGTGGAATATAATGATTAACAAACTAAATTATAAAGTTTACATATCATTCCCCCCAAAATGGTATCAAAGTAACATTTTAAGCCCCAAACAACCCACCTAAGGGGCCTAGCTACTCATAGAATAAGAAAATACAAAAATAAAGCAAGAAGAATGAGTAGAGGATTGGAAAGACATGATGAGCTCCGTGAAGACTTTTCCTTCTTCACATCTTAGAAGCAGAAACTCAAGCACAACCCTCCTCCAAGGTGGAATATCATGAGTGTAAGGTGGAAGATGGCCAAAAACCCTAAAATATGTGTTTTTTGGGTGGAAGATGAAGGAATGGAGGTGGGAATGGATTGGAGCAAAAATGGAGAGGCTATAGTGGAATACTAGTGGCACATATCATGCTCCAGTCTCCACCCATATTTATATAGGTGGTAGGGAAGTGCTAGGTTAAGTGGGGGAAAATTAGTGGAAAATTTGTGTTAGAGTTGCTAGCCACCATGATCGTGGTGGAGTAGGGTGAACATGACCGTGTTGGAGTGGCACGGGTGAGGTGAAAAATGGATGAAAAAGTCATATATATTCATAATTATGGAGACAAAGTACAACGTCCGTGGTAGTCACCACAGGGTGGTGGGTCTTGGTCACCACAGGGTGGTGGCTAGAAGCTAAAACTTACACTTCAACTGTGACATGGAGCATTTTGTACTATGGCTATGTCCATGTACCATGACCATGTTGAGACTTCTTCCTTGCACTTTGATCTGTCAACTTTCTCATCTTTGATGCTCCTTACTTTGGGTTGATTATTGTCTACTTGAGGTAGGTTGGGGAAGCTCTTGCGCTCTCTTTAGGATCATTTAAGGGTGAAGAAACCCTTATATTCTTCTCCTTCTCTCTCTTCCATTCAAATCATGGTCAAAGTACCTAAAAATCATGAAATGAACATCTATAAGTGCTTTAGTAGAAATATGCATATTGAGGGAAATAATATGCAATCTAACATGCTTAGATGTGAATAAAGTACAAAAAGGAACAAGATGAAACACTAAATGAGGGCTTCATCACCACCCCAAGCTCAAAACATATTTTTCCTTAAGTATGCTCCAACTCAATCTCTATTCCATTTTTTCAACAAACAATGAATGACAAATTCATTACAATAGATGCAAATTGACTAAATGGGATTAGTGATGACTAAGTAAATGTATTTCACCTCTCTCCTCTCATCTTTCACAAACCAATCATGGTTAAAGAACTGAGCATACAAATTTCAAATATAGGGCATAGAATACACAATCAATCCATATGGCTATCATAAAAGTCCACGTAAAGAGTTTCATGGTAGTGATAATGAAAAATGACTGGGGTTGTTGTTTTACCTTCATGCATTGAATATCATATCTCAATCCACACTAAGTGACCCATGTGGCTGCGAAAAGGGCAAAACGAGCTAGGTTTGATGTTTCCTAGCGCAATGCGCATGCAAATAGAAGAAAGGGTTGTGGTAAGGGGTTGGAGTGCTATTACATAGGAGCACTCATCTTTTCTTTATATAGATGCTATTACATAGGAGCATAATTTATTTTCTTTTTGGATTTTTTTTCTTTTCCCTTGGTGTAGATAGGTCAAATGGTGGTGAGAATGAAGTGGGGGATATAGATATGGCCACCCCAAACTTTTGGAGGTGTCCAAGGCCAAATATATGCTCTTTGACATGCTTTCATGAGGCAGACAAATAAGGAGTGATGAAAGAGAAGTGACTCACAGAGGGTTCACTAATGAGGGACTTCACATGAGATATCCTACATGAAAATTATTCCAACAACTTCATCAAGTGATGACATGACACATGAATGAGAAATATGAAAACCGATTTTTTTTTCATGAGATTCTACAAACCCAAACAGTTTGCATCTAGCTTCAGTCACAAATTCAACCAAGCAATTCACAAGAATGAGAGAGGTGATTCACATGTAAAATGTCAAGAACTGAGGCCATTTAGCAATAGATCAGATAATGTAGCATGCATTTATTAAAGGTAAACATTTTCAACACAATAAGTAGAGATTGGGTCAAAACACAATTTTAGGCTAGCCGTTGTAGATTTGGAAAAAAAAAAGCCAAAATGGTACCAAATTGCTTTCAATCAGATCTGAGACTTTCTTATGAAACAAAAAGAAAGAAACAAGAAAATCCTAGCTACAAACATGTAAAAATTACAAAAAGCTATGTGATATGCAATGCATGGGAAAAAGAGCAATTTGTTTTTAAATTATGCAAAAATGCAAGAAAGTATCCTATATGATATGCATGTGTATAAGCAAGCACACAAAGTGTAGATAGACAAGCATAAGAGTTATTTCGACTATTTGATCATCTTAAGAAAAAATTAGAACAAGGAATGTAGAGGAAAATGAGGTAAAGCAAGGGATTACCATCTTACCACCCCAAACTTTTGAACCATGCTATCCTTGACATGAAATAAATGTTTAGGATGATAGGGTAGAAGACATGGAGTCAAGGTAGAGAAACACCAAGTGGGGGAGGGAAATCTCAAGGTGTCACATTCATGATAACCACCATGATCATTCTGTGCAAAATGTCCATTCTAGCTTTCCAACCATGACTGTGCTTTACAGAACGTCCATGCTATACAAAACGACTGTGCTAGTCTCCTTCATGTAGATTTTCTACTATTTTGCAATATTCTCTTTAATTTTTATCTTCTTCTTAGTTGGCTCTTCCATGCATCGTTTTTCCTCCATTGTACCTACTCTAACAAGATTGACAAATAGAAAAACCATCAAGAATAGTGTGTGTATATGTTTTTTTTTAAAAGTGTAAAAATAACCAAAAAAATATCAAAATTGAACGATTAGGTGACAAATTCCCCTAACCTAGGTGGATTGCCTCCCACTAGCACAAAGTTTTATCGCTTTAGACGGGCTTTTTGATTCTTACATCATTCATCTATTCAGGATCATTATGTGTTCACTGTTGCAATATCAATGCCTCTCATTTGTATTCAATAGGTGTGTCGTGTCCCATTGACCATCATGAGGTCTTCCATCTAGATTTCCTTCTACCAGACACTTTAATTGACCATGTCTAATACCTCAACTCAATTTTTTCCAGGTTGGGGTCTTGTACATGTTGATCTTTATCTTCATGTCCATGAAGGAGACTGTCATTGTGCCACTACAAACATGTATCTCGACATCAGCTTTAGATAAGAATGTCCTTCCCAAGATGATGTGAATCTTCCCATCCTACATGTCCATCATAGAACTTTGAAATCCTCCATAAACACCATTGCACTTTTTTGTCTATCATAATAAACAAATCATCCACTTTTCCTCTAGGAACTTGGATGGAGCGATCCGCCAATTGGCGAGTGCAATGAGCCAATTTCTGTTGGTATGTATGCCCTGAGAGCCAATCATGGGATGATTGGTGGGATACATTAAGATTGATTTGATGAACATCAAAGGCAAGCTTCCAATTCTTTGTGGTTCAATCATATGAGATAATGATAGAACAAATTGAATGTCTAGAGAATGACAGTACGTAATGACATATGCTTTCAGGTTAAGGGCCTGAACGGTGAGATCATACAGATGCTAAGAGTTTGTACATTCTTATTATGTCCCTAGTCGGATGTCATTGTGGAAGGTAGATAGACATCAATGACACACAAGACTAGATTGTGGTGTTGGCTGATGATAGAATCTCATTAGTCATGATATGGAGATATCAAACCAAACACATAGGTACTTGTATGAGAACAAGTGTACCAGATAGACCCACCGTGAGTTTGACACATGGAACCATGACATGGTCGTCATAGTAAGTTCTCATAGTGATGGTGGTGAGTTTGATTCTTTGACCTGAAATCAGTACACTCAGCACATGTTGTTGGGTACACTTTGACATCATCAAACGCAATCCTGAAACATGGGTTGTTATAAAGGTGATGATTGGGTGGCTTTGACACATGGGGATTTTGAGGGGTGAGTGATATATATGGGATTTGTCCCTCCCAAAGGAGTTTGATATCCATGGTCACTTGATGAGTAGGATTGAGATAGGTGTGCATGCATGTATGAATCAGTATGTGATATTGATGTCATACATATCTCCTCCAATCTACTCTGAGATCAAGAAAGTGAATGAACATTGAAAGGATGACTGTTCCATGCCTTGAGTTCATTCGGGATATTAGTGATAATGGAATTGTACACTCACTGTAATACCATTCACGGATTGTAGGATTGCAAGTTGTTCTCCAAATTTCCTTTTCACTTGGGTAGCACTGATGCACGACTAGGCACCGCTCTTTTCTTGTGAAGTCAAAAGTGTTATGGACTTTCACTATCAACGTGAAATGGAACTACAGGGTCACACACATAGGATTTAACCTAGAAGAGGAGTTTATCCACAAACGATGTTTATATTGTATACTAACGGAGTTTAGTAGTTCAATTAAACACTCAATCAATTGATAGCTCAGTATTATAGTGTTCAATGTGTTGGACCGATTGATTAAGAGTATCTGATTGATTGAATCTGTGACTGACTGGTTTTTTGAGCAGTCTACACTCCCAACCGATCGTCTCATATGATGAACTGATTGGCTCAGCTTGGTGAACCGATCAGCTCAGGTGTGAGTCAACTAGCTAAGGACAGACCAAACAGAGCAGTTCAAGGGTTGAACCGATCGGATCAACTGGTCCAACCAAGCAAGTTGGGAAAGTCAGGATTTGTAAGAAATTTCTTTTCATTTCACTTGTACAAATTTGATTTGGATAAGTACTAATACTTGATTAGTTGGAAACAAACATGGAAAGTCAATTTAAGTTGGACCAGGACCACGAACCGATCGG
Organism: Alisma plantago-aquatica; assembly: GCA_963693085.1. Taxonomy (NCBI): domain Eukaryota; kingdom Viridiplantae; phylum Streptophyta; class Magnoliopsida; order Alismatales; family Alismataceae; genus Alisma; species Alisma plantago-aquatica. The sequence goes on from OY856410.1 coordinate 1,322,672,355, forward strand.
CTCAAGCATGAACTGATCAATTTAGGGCACCAACCGATCGGCTGAGGTCCCCACTCGATTGGCTCAGGTCCCCAAATGATCGGTTTAGGGTATGAACCGATCGGTTCAACTGTCGTAGTGTATCAGATTTTGTGGAAATTCTGAACCCTTCTACTCCTACTTTAATCCCGCATTGCCCAGGGTAGAGATCCCTCTCCCATGACCCTCCTATACATAGGGGTATTGGGGGCTTCTCAGATAGAACAACTCACAACACCAGTTGCTCTGTAAAGTTGTCATTCTCTCTATTTGTGGTAACCGAGAGAGCCTGAGCAAGTGCTACCCGATAAGGGAGGCACATCAAGGGAAAGACAACTGTAGAAAAGCGACTGGTTTTAGGAGAGTGTGTAAGTGACTAGTACGCCGATAGGAGGGTACAACTCCTTCCAACTCCTTGTGGGACAAGGAGATCGGAGTTCCAGGCAGTTCGTGTGGATGACTACATAGGTGGGAGATTTCTTCTGCTCGGAAGACAACTATCAATCCAGACAGTCCCAGTGGGACAAGTAGCTGCACATACACCATCCAAGACCAGAGGTGAAGACCACGCAAGCGATGAGGTAACATCACTGAGAAAGCCTCGAGACAAGGTATGTTTCTCAAACCATCCTTCCTACTGTATAGACGTTGACGTGATTCCTTCGTTCTGGGCTTGAGGAGAATAAAATTTTTGTTTCTTCTACCTTCTCTGTCTCCCCTAAAACCCAACAGTGGTATCAGAGCCACATTAACTTCTTTATACTTTAGGATTATCGATTTTGGTTTGTCGCCTTTATTTATTACATACGATGCGAATAAAATTGACTTTATGCATTTCCAATCCTAAATCTACAAATCCCAATATACATATATGATATGTAATCTAAATGTATTCGATACGCGTCACCCTTAAATGAGTTTTGTAGTGGATGTATAGTGTGGTTATGGCCAATAAAACCTATGTATGTATGCTTGGTTGAATGTGGTTGCTTGCATCTTGGTCTGCGCACCGAATCCCTACCTCCTTATTTCTGATGTAACTCGAGATAACTCGAGATTTCTTTCCTACCTTTGCTCCCCTCGAATGTAACTCGGGGTTTATCAATTCAAATGTAAATAGGATAGATCTTTTATTTCCTATTATGTCAAAGAACAGCAGACAACCTGACGACGACTAAGATAATTGGTTCATGGCGTGAACCGATCAGTTGGTGTTCCATACAACCGGTTTGAGGAACGAGATGAGCGAGTGGTGGCCATGAGGAGATGCACGACGACAAGATAAGTTGATCGGTTAGAGGAGCCAATCAATCAACTAGTGGCACCCAACCAACTAGCCTGATGGCGAGCCCATCAATCATGGAGATGAGTTGATCAAACCCACAAAGGCAAAGCACAGAGTTCATCTTGTACAGGTTGCATGTGATGTAGACCTAGATGATTGTGATTCCTCTTGGCTTGAGGAATCACATTAGGATGGCCATAATCTTCGCTTTTATCATTTCACATGTTTTCTATGGGATATAACATGTATATGATATGTAGTATATATATTGTGGTGATTGGATATGTATATATACCTATAAAACCAAATCCCTCATCTAAATATTAAGTCTAATACGCCTTCCATTAGCTCTATGTCCTGGATACTCTAGCTCCAGAGGAACCTGCTCCTAACGCACCAATGGCAGATAGGGATGCTTATAAGAAGCATTCTGAAGATGCCATTGATGCAAAGTGCTTGATGTTGGGCTCCATGAAGCACGAGTTGCAGAGACAACATGAGAACATGGGTGTTATTGAGATGATTCACCATCTCAAGAACATGTATGAAGATCAAGCATGACAAGAGAGATATGATGTCTCCAAGACGCTGTTCAAATGTGTCATGAAAGAAGGACATCCAGTTGGTCCTCACACGCTCAAAATGATTGGGTATGTGGAGAACCTGACATGACTGGGATTTCCCCTAAGCCAAGAGTTAGCTACTGACGTGATACTACAATCATTACCAGAATCCTACAGTTAGTTTGTGATGAACTACAACATGAACAACTTTTACGGGCCATTAACAGACTTGTTGGGCTTGTTGAGGACAGCCAGGGCACAAATGAAGAAGGAAAAGCCTAAGTTTGTGATGATGATCAACAACAAGAAAGGAAAGTCCAAGCGTAAGGGCAAGGGCAAGGATAAGAAAGGTTCTGATGCTAGCTAACAACCCAAGTCATCTTCAACTCTCAAGGCCAAGGGAGGCATTACCAAGAAAAGCAATTACCACCATTGTCAAAAGCTAGGACATTGGAAAAGGAATTGTCCTATCTATATGGAAGAACTAAAGAAGAAGGAGGCGACAGACGTCTCCACCTGAAGCTGTCATGAAATACACTTGTAATACTTTTTGAGGTATATGATACCAATATATAAAGTGTAAAGCACCCAATAAATGGGGCAAGTGTTTCCGCTATAGATAGAAGTACTTTAGTTTATTTTCAGCCTTAAAGGCATGTAATAGAGTTATGAACTACTATTTCATATTTGCCAAGGGATAGAAACACCTTATTTTTGCCTATTGTATGACAATGATGGCAATTAAAAAGTTGATGTTTCAATTTCAAAGATATGATCTTTGTGGCAATGCGTTGTTTATCTTGTGGTACGTGGTATGCAAAAGATAAAATGATACCTAAAAGTTATTGATAACTCAAACAATCAAATTAGTATAAATCGTGAGAAATTCATTTCTAGTTTCCATATGATGGATAAATCTAGACTCTTTTGGTTAGGGAACCAGTAAGAGACATGAATCTCTTGGACATGATCAATCAATCTTCACTAGTAGTAGTGGGAGAATGATTATCCTATTAGTTATAATACATGTGATGTATTCACATACCTATTGGAGGAAATGCTTATACTTCAAACGGTGTTTAGAGAAATACCAATATGAGTATCTTAAAGTGTTCATGAATATCATAGATGAAGTACGAATTTGGTAAAATACTTGAACCAAATGTTTGATATCCTTGTGAGTAATTATGATTGTATATCATAGTGAACTCATGATTAAGGCATAGTGATGTCTAAATCAAAAGGAGTCATACTCTAAGGAGTTAGAGGATGATTATAAAATAACTAAGTTCTTCTTAAATAAAGAATACCCCACACTAATAAAGGAAATTAAGAATCACAAGGAGTTGTGAGTTCTTATATTCTTGACAGATACATCTCGATTATCTATGTGATGAGTTGGTAATGTGATGAGTCAACTATCTAGATGAATATGAGGAATTAGATTTTGAGTTATGGTTTATGACCCTTATATCCTAAATGACATCCATGTGAACCATAAGGTATGGCCTTGATGGTAGCACCCATTGGGATGAAATCCATAAGTGCAAATAAGTCTTAAGTGTTAAGACACATGGATGACATTTTGAGAAGGATGATGTTGGTTGATTGAAACTTAATGACTAAGAGATTTGGCATACGGATACTAAAACCACATTCCTATGAGGAATAAAACAAGGATGTGTACGTGACACAACCCATAAGGTTTATGAATCCATTAATGTAAATATAGTCTATAAGTTACAATGGACTAATCAATGTGATTGATTGAGTACAAGCAACTCAGAACTGGGATCTTTACTTTGATAATATGGTCAAAGGGTTTGACTGATATGACAAATAAAAAGGAAGGGATCTATGATTTAGTGGGAGCATATTCACATTCCACATGTTGATGTGAAATGAAAATGTTCTAGAATGGAAATCTAAAGTGGAAATTATCTTTAAGGAATATCGAGACATTTTCTATGTGTTAGGAATAGAGATCCATAGAGATAGTTTTCAAAAACCTCTTGACCTAAAAAGAGAAACATACATTGGCAATCTATACTAAAGGATTCAATGTGCATAGATTTAGTGGGAGAAAACTTGTCCATGTTACGTGGAGTTAGTATCCTAAGGCCAATTGTCCAATTCTTATGAAGAATAGGAACACTAAGAATAGATATGGATCTATCATGTATGTAATCATCCCATTATCTTACATGTATGGACATAGAAATAATAAAATGCATTCATCATCTTGTATGTAGGACATGTCAATATGATGTGCTCATCCTGAAAACTCATATGTGGGACATGATGAGTGCATGTCTGTCTAGTTCCAGTAAGGGTTACTGGAATACCATGAGAACTTGATAATTACTTGGGAAGTACTAGTTCTATGGAAATAAGGAAGAGTTCACTGTAAAGAGTTACAATGATGCGATCTTCCAAAAAGGATAGAAAATTAATCGCAATATATATATGGGATATATAAAAGTGAATGTTTGTTGATAAATGGAAATGTTCCAATAAATCCATTGAAAGGAAAGGCCGAGTATTCATGTGTTAGAGAACATTAGTGGATACTATATGGATCTGGAAGTTCGTGAGATGAGCTTATAGATATTCTGATATTTGATGACAAGTAAGGAGTACTTGGCCATGCAATATAGCTAAAGGTTAGCAAAGGAATACTAGATTTCATATTATGACAACTCTATCTCATTCGTGTGACGTACAACGAAGAGATAAGAGACATGCAGTTAATACTGACTTTGGCAAGGTGTTTCCATAACTCACTACGTAAGCACTAGAACATAGTGACATGTGGGACATGTTTGAAGATCACTATGAATATGATTCAAGGGTGATTGGCTCACAGTGCGAGTGGGATTCTGTTGGTATGTATGCCCTGAGAGCCAATCATAGGATGATTGGTGGGATACATTAAGATTGATTTGATAAACATCAAAGGCAAGCTTCCAATTCATTCTAGTTCAGTCATATGGGATAATGATAGAACAAATTGAATGTCTAGTGAATGACAGTACTCAATGACGTATGCTTTCATGTTGAGGACCTGAATGATGAGATCATACAGATGCTAAGAGTTTGTACATTCTTATTATGTCCCTAGTAAGATGTCATTGTGGAAGGTAGATAGACAGCAATGACACCCAAGACTACATTTGTGGTGTTGGCTGATGACAAAATCTCATTAGTCATGATATGGAGATATCAAACCAAACACATAGGTACTTGTTAGAGAACAAGTTTACCAGATAGACCCATCGTGAGTTTGACACATGGAACCATGACATGGTAGGCACAATCAGTTCTCATAGTGATGGTGGTGAGTGTGATTCTTTGACTTGAAATCACTACACTCAACACATGTCGTTGGGTACACTTTGACATCATCAAACACAGTCTTGAAACATGGTTTGCTATAAAGGTGATGATTGGGTGGCTTTGACACATGGGGCTTTAGAGGGGTGAGTGATAGATATGATATTTGTCCCTCCCGAAGGAGTTTGATATCCATGGCCACTTGATGAGTAGGATTGTGATAGGTGTGAACGTATGTATGAATTAGTATGTGATATTGATGTCATACGTATCTCCTCCAATCTATTCTGAGATCAAGAAAGTGAATGACCGTTGAAAGGATGATTGTTCCGTGCCTTGAGTTCATTCGAGATATCAGTGATAAAGGAATTATATACTCACTGTAACACCATTCATGGATTGTAGGATTGAAAGTTGTTCTCCAAATTTCCTTTTCACTTGGGTAGCACTGATGTGCAACTAGGCACCGCTCTTTGCTTGTGAAGTCATAAGTGTTATCGACTTTGACTGCCAACGTGAAATGGACCTACAGGGTCACACACATAGGATTTAACCTGGAAGAGGAGTTTATCCACAAATGATGTTTAGATTGAATACTAAAGGAGTTTAGTAGTTCAATTAAACACTCAATCAATTGATAGCTCAATATCATAGTGTTCAAGGTGTTGGACCGATTGATTAAGAGTATCTGATTGATTGATACTGTGATTGACTAATTTTTTGCACAGTCTGCACTCCCAACCGATCGGTTCATATGATGAACCGATTAGCTCAGCTTTGTGAACCGATCGGCTCAGGTGTGAGTCGATCGGCTAAATATAGACTGAACTGAGCGGTTCAAGGGTTGAACTGATTGACTCAACTGGTCCAACCAAGCAAGTTGGGAAAGTCAGGATTTGTAAGAAACTTCTTTTTGTTTCACTTGTACAAATTTTATTTGGACAAGGACTAATACTTGATTAGTTGGAAACAAACATGGAAAGTCATTTGAGTTGGACCAGGACCACAAATCGATCGGCTCAAGCGTGAACCGATCGACTCAGGGAACCAATTAAGCGGCTGAGGTCCCCAACTAATCGGCTCAGGTCCCCAAACGATCAATTTAGGGTGCGAACCAATCAGTTCAACTACCGCAGTGTATCAGATTTTGTGGAATTTTCAAACCCTTCTACTCCTGCTTTAATCCTGCATTTCTCGGGGTAGAGAACCCTGCCCCATGACCCTCCTATATATATAGGGGTATTGGGGGCTTCTCGGATAGTACAACTCAGAACACCAGTTGCTCTGTAAAGTTTTTGTTCTCTCTGGTTGTGGTAATCGAGAGAGCCCGAGCAAGTTCTACCCGATAAGGGAGGTACAATAAGGGAAAGACAACTATAGAAAAGCAACTGGTTGCAAGAGAGTGTGTCGGTGACTAGTACGCTGACAGGAGGTTACAACTCCTTGTGGGACAAGGAGATCGGAGTTTCAGGCAGTCTGTGTGGATGACTGTAGATGCGGGAGATTTATGCCGCTCGAAGGATAGCTATCAATCCAGACAGTCCCGATGAGACCAAGAGCTGCAAAGACACCTTCCAAGACCAGAGGTGAAGACCGCGCAAACTGTGAGGTAACGTCGATGAGAAATCCTTGGGACAAGGTATGTTTCTACAAACCATCCTTCCTACTATATAGACATTGACGTGATTCCTTCATTCTGGGTTTGAGGAGAATAAAATTTTAGTTTCCACTGCCTTCTCTATCTCCCCTAATACCCAATAGTTTCAACTTTCCTAACCCCATCTAAACATAGACACTATTTGTCATTAGATTCATTCTAGATCCCAAATAAAGTAGGTATTTATCTGTGTGATGTCCCCCTATGTATCTAGGTATGAGTGGGGCACCTAGGTCTTTCCTCTTCATGGGAAGTGAGTGTTGGATGATAGAGCTCACTTGTTCAGTCAACTTGATTTTTTAGGCATTCTCCATGTTGACTTCCTCTTCACAGTATATAGGTTCTTGAGAAACTTGGCATAAGATTGAATCTACTTGATAGCGTCCAACAATTGAATGTTCACCTTTCCTTGTTGAAATGCCTCTAGAATGTCAACGTTGTGGTTTTTTCCTCATTTTGATTGTCTGGAGCTCATCCAATGCTTTAGAGAATGGTGCCTCACTTTTAATTTGGCATTACTTGCATCAACATGAATTTCTTTGGGCATTCCATGAGGTGGAACACCAAGGATGGTAGAACCTATAGAAGGAGTGTGAAGTGGAGCACATGGTATCATAGAATCAGCATGAGGTGTCATGGTTCTTCAACAATTTCAATTGTAGTATCACCCTTGTGTTTCTTGCTTTGTCTCATTAACATTTCTTTGGATTTTGGGCTTCTCAAGATATCTTCCACTCCTTAGAAATGTCATAGCACTTCCTTTCTCATGATGGAGAGGGGGAGCTTGTTGTGACTGTAGAGGAGGTGGAAGTGACATTTGGTATTAGGATTGAGGTGGAGGATAAAATTGAGATTGGTATGTGAAGTGGTGGGATAATTGTGATGATGGAGGGAGATGAGGTGTAAAGGCTTGGGATGGCCTTGGAAATAATAAATGGGCTGCACTTGCATAGGCGATGGACTATAGAAAACTTGCAAAGCACCCCTTGGTCAACTTGATTCATTATAATTCACTATAGGTTTAGCAGACATCCTTGCTTCAACTTGAAAAGCAAGTATAGAAGAGATATGCTCCATGTATTGCTCAAGCTTTGTAACATTATTTTGCACATCATTAAAGCTTTTCAATCTAGAGAGAACTTCCTCCTCAAACCTTGAGCTATATCTTGGACTTTGTTGTTCCAAGTAGGCTATAAGGATGAGATGTGCTCATTTTTCCACCAAAGGACTCAATATAATTGACAGAGTGACAAGGAACACTTCCCACTTGATTCTTCATAAAGGTCACCATTTCCCCAAAATTCTTCATCACTTGCGGGCTTGAATCACTATAAGTTGAAACTGGCATACCAAAAGGGTTCGCCACCTTCATTTATCATGCTAGAAGTTTGGATCCTTATTTTTTCCACCAATTCCTCAAATAAGGGCCATGTATTCTCAAGTGTCTTAACCATAAAATCTCGTCGACAAGAAGAATCCACTGTAGCCTTACTCATGGGAGAGAGACTGGGGTAAAAGGGCTGAACTAGTTCCCATAATGCTGTTGGTATGTATGCCCAAAGAGCCAATCATATAATGATTGCAATGGCATATTACATAAAGGATTTGATTGGCAATAAAGGCAAACTTCTGATTCATTCTCTTTCACTCATTTATGGGATAATTAGGAAACATAATGGATGTCTGAAGAATAACATTACTCAATGATGTATGCCTTAAAGTGCAGGACTTGAACAATGATATTATGTGGATGTGAAGAGTATATGAATTTTTATTATGTCCCTAATCAGATGTTATTGTGGAAGGTTGATAGACAATAATAATACATAGGACTAGAGTGTGTGTTGGCTTATGGCATAATCTCATAAGTCATGATATGTGATATCAAACCAAGCACATAAATACTTGTTGGAGAATAGTGCATCAAACGAACACACCTTGATAGTGACACATGGAAACCATAATTGGTGGTCATATTCATCTATCATAGTGAAGGTTGTGATTGTGGTTATTAGACCTAAAATGAATACACTCATCACATATCATTCAGTGTACTTTGACATTATCCACCATAATCCTAAATAAGGGTTTCCATAAAGGTGATGACCATATACACTTTGACACATGGGGATGAATGTGAATGATGTAGATGGGATTTGTCCCTCCTATAGGAGTTTGATATTCTGGCCAGTTGATAACATAGACTGAAAAAATCATGTGTATGCACATGTGAATCAATAAATGATATTGAGATCACATATATTTTAGACATTCTTCTATGGTTCGAGAAACATGAATTGAATATTGAAAGGATTATGATTTCATGCCTCAAGTTCAATCTAGTTATCAGATACAAAAGAATTATACAATCACTATAATACCTATCATAGATTTTAGGTTGAAGTTGGTCCCCAACTTCTCAATTACTTGGGTAACAATGATGTGTCACTAGGCACTGCTCTTTGCTTGTGATGTCATAAATGATCTATGGACATTCCCTACCAACGTAACTTGGAACCTATAGGGTCACAAACATAGGATACACTTGGAATAGGAGTTCATTCATGAATAGAGTTTAAACGTGATTACTAAAGAGTTCAGTATTCAATTTAAACAAAATTGGTTAAAAATTGATTGACTAGATAATTGAACTAACTAGTTCAAGTGTTGAACCAACTGTTTCAATATGTTAGATCAATTGAACCAACTGTGTTAATTCTGGATAGTGACATGACCAGTTCAGGAAGTGAATCGATCGACTCAGGTCCATGAATTGGCCGACTTAGGTTGTGAACCGAGCGATTGGTGGATCACTTCGATTGATTAAAGGATTTGTGCTGACGTCATGTTGTGCGTTAAATCAAATAATAATAGCCAATGTAGTTACAATTTGGAAACATGAAGAAATGATCGGTTCAAGGGTTGAATTGATCTATTTACATGCCAACTGATTGGTCACCCGTGAATAATTTTTTTGCTACTTGTAGGTTGCAAAAATCCATGAAAATTCGATCCCTTTCTCTCCAACTCAGAGTAGAAACCCTGACCCTGACCCTCCTATAAATAGAGGGGTACTGGGGCTTCTTAGACATCAACTGAATTGCCTCTGACAATTATTTGTCTTCTCTAGTTGTGGTAATTGAGAGAACCAAAGAGGAATACCAAGGAGAATAATTGTGGGAGAGTAAGTTGGTGACTAGTACACCAACAAAGAGGGACAACTCCTTGGTTATTCTACTAGAACAACATGAGTTCTTGGTGGTCCATGTGGACTAATCTAGAGGCGTAGATCCTTTTGCTTCTAGGGGCAGCATGTCAACCTGTTGTCTGTGGTGATCAACCAGGAGGCCGATGTAGATGTTGTTCGAGTGCGACTTGAACAAAGCCACATACTAAAATAAGGGAATTGTCATTGGAGTTTTTCTAGGACCAGATATGACATCGTAAACCATCCTTCCCGTTACATAGTTATCGATGCTATCTATTGGTTCATGGGAATGTAACAGTAAACTCTTAGTTTTTGCTGCCTGCTCTGTCTCCATATTTCCCTATAGTGGTATCAGATCCACGTCATTTAACTATGATTTGGGATAATCGATATGATCATATTTTTGGTTTTCATCATTAATTTATTGCATATGATGTGAATACTTAAATCAATTAACTTGCATATCTGATTAAAGACCACATACGACCCCAAACTAATATATACATATATATACATATATACATATATATATATGCATATATATATATATATACATATAAATATGCATATATATATATATATATATATATATGTAAATATTTACATGCGTCTCCCAAAAATTGGTTTTGATGGTGGCTGTGTAGCATGGCTATGCCCAATAATCCAAATATTTGTGTGCGGTTGAATGGTTTGTTTTGTTCCTATTGTATCTTAGTTTGCATATCAAGCCTCTACCTTCTTCTTCCCAATGTAAAGGTATTATTCTTCCCTACCTTTTCTCCCCTTGAATGTAACTTAAGGTTTCTAATTACCATGTAATAAGTTTAATATCAATGGGATGGTTTCTTTTCTTGCAACAATGAAGAAGACGATCATGATCAGGCGAGCCGACCATTTTAGCAGACGAGCCGAGAAGGACAGAGCATAGGAGGAGTGAGCCTACTGTCTGGTGGACCTAAATGACCATTTGGAGATGTCCATACATTATATGGATAAAAGAAATGTGATTGTTTCAGATGACCAACCGACTGACTAAGAGGCGAGCCGATCGGTTTAAGAGTTGAAACAATCAACCCAGATTGGAAAGTATAGATCTACACCAACAACAAGTTCATGCATGAGATGTAGACCTAGATGGTAGAAATTCCTGTAGCTCGAAGGAATTATAGTAATATGACCATAACCATAACTAATGTTTTATATTGCATGTTTACGTCATGGGATATATCATGTATATGATACATACTATATATATGTAGTAATTGGATAATGTATATGTATTTATTAATATAAATCCCTCATTCAAACATATTAAGTATAAGATGATTTCTATTTGCAGCACACATGAAAATCTTGATGGACTCAGTGTGGGCGCCCCAAGGGTGGTGCTTCATCTATCTTATGGAAGTGTGATGGTAATAATGTAGGCCTACTAAGAGGGGTGCATTATTATTGTGACAAAGTGGATTTTCTAGCTAAATTCTGAGGAAGTAATTTCTTTTAAGGTGTGTAGGATGTGATGGAGTGGACTTTTGGAATCCTAAAATGTCCAATGACTTAAGTGAAAGCATAAGGTTGAGTTAGATTGAGGGTTCCAAGCTCTTGACAAAGTAGGTGTGTTGATGTGAGGTTGATATCATGATTAAGATCTCTCTTTTAATGCCTTTTTGAGGAATTTATTGAATGGTATAACAATTTAGTTTTGGCACAAAATTTGGGTAGAAGGATTCTTGAGTAGTGAGGAAGTTGTGGTTAAAATTTGGTGGCAATTGGATGCTCTTAGAAGGAGTTATTAAGGTTTGAAGTTTGGTATATAATGTGCATTTCGAGGATTAATAGACCAAAGTTTAAGAGTTTGAGCCTAAGTTAGGCTGTAACACGCCCAGTATCCTCGACTGGGCTCTGTGGACATTTCCAGACCATAGATCTTTTATCCAGAGGTTGCGGCCTTTGAGAAGGGAGAGCCACAGATTGGCCTTGTGAAGGGGCTGTGTTGAGCCCTTGGATGAAGATCAGACAACCCGACTATCATCCCCTACCTCCAACTGAACTAGAGATCATGGGGGAAATCAAAGGTAGTGTTTCCCACCACTCATCTAGATCACGAGTCGTGGGCGAGAGCTAACTGGAGAATGGGACTCTCCTACTCATTAGGAATCATTTGACCCCTTGAACATACTGCCTCACCACTCCAGTGGAGAGAACCAGCTAACCTCCCTCGCTACTTCTCCACTAAGATGAACATGTCATAGCTGGAAGAATGGAAGTGGAGTTTGAAAGTGTTTTAGAGGAAGATAAGAGAGGGAAAAGAAAGTGCGAGGTTAGAGAAGACAATTTGTGCTACCTTTGTGCACCCTTATGGTGGTTCTGCTAACCAGACGAACTAGTTGGCTGGAGATGAACACTAAGCTCGAGGAGGGTTCTGGAGCATCTTCACTGCAAATCAAGTGAAAAAATTATCTTGTGGAGGATGTATGAGCCTTATGGAAGTGATATATCTGAGATCCATGGAGGAAAGGCCTTGCACCTCTTTTCATTTTCTGTATAGTAGAGGCGTCAGAGACAACATGGAGAAGGAAGCGGGAAGCACCAGCGGCGACCCCGAGATGTCAACGGGGTGTAGGAACCAACTTTGAAGTTGTTCACATCAATTACAGACCAGGACAAGTCTTGCGACATCATACACTACTCCCCGGAGAAGGATCTCACGGTGGCGTACGCTGCGGATAGGGGCACGCAAGTGCCTAACCTTGCGTATGCAGAGAAAGAGAGAGAAAGAAAGGTGCCCAACTGAGGTTTAGCCCTGAACCATCCAGACTAACCAGCAAACCCCAAGACAAACTAGGGGGTCTGGGAAAGAAGTTGTGCGCTCTTGGGCGCCACATGGCAACACTCAATTGGATGAAAAAGGTAAAAATGCAATGAACTTGCAATTTTTTCAATAATTCACAACAAATAGCTTGATGATTAGAAAAATATAAACAAACTACAAAAATTCTCAGAAAAATGAGTAGAACACAATGAAAGCATAATATCAGGCTTTTGAAGAACTGATATCAGTGATATCATGTAATATGTGTAATGCTTAGTACTTGAGTAATAAATATTAAATGATGACCTAAAATTAGGAGAATGCATCAGTAACTCTTAAATGTGTTTTAGAAACCATGTGACATCATATATGATCATGTTACGACACATAATCATGTAATTTGTTGAGAATGGCTAATTAGGGCTAATAAACTTAAATAAAATGTAATAAATACATGCATGCTCAATAAATGATGAAATTTACAAAGTAATCTCATATCAATATATTGAACCTCAAATTTAATTATGAGATCATGATGATGAACAAAATCCATGTTATATGAATACGATTTGTAATACATGCTAAGAAACCCCCATTAGGTTAATGATGTAGCCTAGGGTTAATATGTACACAAAAAGGATATGGAACCTAATGTTCAAATAATGAACCATAATCTGGAAAATGACATCAGTAAGAGAATCCTAAGACAAGTATGCAAGTAATGATGCACATATCCAAATGAGTAAGCAAACCCTAAAATGAATATAACTAGGGTTAAGATGATGAGAATCTGATGATAATATGTGGTCTTATCTTAATTAGGGTTGACCAAGGATGTAGTTGACTCATGGATATATGATGATTAGGTTTGTCTCTTGATCAAGGTATGCCATTACCTCTTACTTGGCTTATTATACAATATGCTTGTGTTATATGTGTAGTAAAATGTTTGGCATATGATATTGGATGAAATGATTGTTCTTGCATGATATGTTGCTTGATTTTCCATACTTATGACTATGAACATATCAAACATAATATATCTATTCCATAATATGAAAGCACTAAACTCTTTGGTAGTACAATGCTTGGAAGTGACCTAACTCTTTGGTAGTCGGTCACATTGTACATATGATCTAACTCTTTGGTAGTCGATCATAAAGGCCTTAATCTTGAGCTCCTTGAGAGTCAAGAGAATGCATCAAAATCTTCAGTGGTCAATGCATGGATATATAATGGAAAATAAGATTAAAATATGCTATATCTTTTGTTAATGAACATCTTTGTGCAAGTATATTTTTTCTTGTATTTCTTTATAACTGCCAAGTATTAGTTTTATCTTATTGCTAAGATATGATGAGAGGTATATAAAAGACACATAGGCGTACTCAGTATAATATTCCTGAATATTATGTTGACGTGTACCACATGTAATCTTTTGTTTAGGCCGTGATTATGATCTTGATGAACCAGGATAGTTGAGAGCTGTGTGGCGAGCTGATGTACAGGTGAACCTGTTGTCTTAAGATCCTGTAATTTAGTGGTAGTGCATGTATATGTATTAGAAGTTTGTTGTTCAATATGTAATATCAAATGTTGTAAAAGTTCATGTTGTAATTATATGTTGAATGGTGAACATGTGTGTATGGTTTTATTATTATTCATGTGCATGTGCTACCGATTGTTTCCTTCTGACTCCCTTGATTTTCTTCTTCTTAGCCTAGTGTGGGGTGTTTAAATTAGGACTCTCGCTGAGGTGAGGTTTCAATTTGGACGTCACACATTAGATTAAGTTTTAGAAAATCTGGGGATGTCACATGTGGTGTCAGAGCATGAACAATAGAAAAGCCTGACATTTGCTCATTATGCAGCTCAAAACTAAAGAACCTTGAATATAATAATCTTTTAGGGTTAGATTAGTTGTCTTTTAGAGGCTAGATCTGACCTAGCTTCTAGGTTAGCACCTAGATGTCTGAGAACTAGGTCTAGACTGGTGCTTGTTAAGTAGCAAGTCCTTAGATGTCATTCTTTCCTTGTAATGCAGCAGTATGGGACGTTGCATTATTTGGAAATGACATGCATCAAGGGAAGAGAAACCCTAGACATATTGCACACATTTTCTAGAGTAGCTACACTAGTCTACCCCTTGTTCTCACCCTTTTCACTAGTTTTCATGACACTGTACTCTCTACTATGTGTGGGACACTCGTTTCTGGATTTGGTTTTTGATTCCAATCGAATCAAACCTCGATAGTTTTCTCTGACACTAGTTTTATCGGAGAAAAACTATATCATATTTTATTATATATATGTATTAGAAAAATGTTTTCCCACACATGTATGAGTAGGAGGTGATCATGCAACCTAAGTGAAAGTGAATGACATCAGTCTAAAAGAGAGAGTAGTTCTAGATTAGATGTCTAGAGCATTTTTGGTATATATGATATATGGAATAGATGATATAAGTTTTGATGGTATGGTGTCAGTCTTACATAGATGACATAAGATGGTTATGATGATCTATGTTTAACTTTGAGAACTTAAGTTCAATTTTGAACTTAAGTTCAGTTTTCTAGACATAAGATGGTTAAAACTAAAGGAGGCCTAGGTCTAAGAAATATTGAGGAATGGTCTAAGGCTAGCCTACTTAAAAACTGATGGGACATTGCTAGAAGTAAACCATCTCGTTGGGTCAAATGGATCCATGGAAAATACTTAAACAATCATTCCATCTGGTATGTTGTGCCTTCTCCTACTTGTTTGTGGTTGTGGAAGAAACTACTGAGTAATAGAGACACTATCTTGAAACATGTTAATTTCAAGGTTGGGGATGGAAGCTCCTTTCTCCTCTGGTTGGATCCATGGTGCCCTGGTAAATCCTCTCTTCTCAGCAATGTCAACAACCAACTCCTCCATAGATTTGGACGAGGCAAGTTCTGCAAAGCCAGCTCTTGTATTGTTAAGGGTGATTGGTGTTTCCCTAGTAACATTAGAGGTGGTTAATCTATTTTAGACTTTCTTAATTCGATCAGTAAACATGTTGAGGGAATCAAGGATATCATTACCTGCAATGGCAAAAGTACTATGACCTGTAGAGATTTTTGGGGTATCTGTAGGACTAAATACCCTACTATTGCGTGGAGCAGTTGGACCTGGGACTCCTCTATTCCCAAGAGATGGTCAATGTTCTTTTGGAAAGCCTTCCATAATAGTCTTTTCACGGATGACATCAGGCAAAAGTTTGGCTTCTCCTTCGCATCTAGCTTCTCTCTTTGTCACTGTCATGCTGAAACAAGAGAGCATCTGTTCTTCTTTTGTGAATTCACTAAGCAACTCTGGGATAATCTGAGATCTGTGCATCCGCGCTTTACCTACCCTATTTCTATGGATCAGCTTCTGGATATTAACAAGAAAAAACTGAAAGTTCTTACCTGCTGTATTTTGTATGAAGTCTGGATCGAGAGAACCAGTAGTATTTTTCTCAGTTATAGGAGGAAACTACCTCAGATTTGGGATCGAATCTTTTCAGATTCCAACTCTTTCCACAACTAAATTTTCTATCTCTCTCCTCCTTCCCCCTGTACAGTTAGTTTAGTTTTTTTTTGTACAGTTACTCTCTGAATATCAAATAAAAAGAGGGCTTCACGCTGGATTCACCAAAAAAAAGAAGTTCAGTTTTGAGGTTTTGAAATAAGTTTTGATGATGCAAGTAAATAGGTTTTTATGAGATAAGATATGTTAAGACAAGTTGTGAGTCAACATGAGCCTCAAGCTCTTTTACAAAGGAGGACCTCTAGTGTTAGGACTAGTTTTGGGGTTATCTCAAGAGAGAGTGAGACCCACAGGGAGAAGGTTAGAGAACCTAGACTCCATGATATGAGAAATACGAGAAATATGTGATATGATATGTCCTAAACTAGAATACTCCTGAGTGAATGAGTTGAGTTGCCTAATGCATAATTCCTATAGTCTTCTTGAACCCTAGATGTCCTTGGGAAGACCAAACCCTAGAGTCAGAGAGAGGCTGGTTATGTGTGAATATGTGAACAGGAAATATGAGTGCCTGCCATCTGGGTGAGGGAGAGAGCCCAAGACCCTAGAGGAGGTAGCTACATTTTTAGTTTCTGTGAAAGCCTCATGCTCGGGTTGGTGGTTTCCCACATAGGAATCTAGTGGTGTATATAGAGAGAGTTTTGAGTAAAGATGTTTCATGGGTAGAGATCTATTAAGAGAATGTCATAGCCTATTTTGGTTTGTGTTTATGTGGCTGGAGTAAGTAAAGCAATCACTAGTGCCAATGAGGAAGATCGGATAACCCTAGACTAAGAGAGGAAAGGTAAAGTTTGTGCATATATGATACTCATAGAGTTGAGTTAGCTCAGAGAGACTGGGCAAGACATTATCCTTGTAATGTAGGCTGGAAGAACCTCAGTGGGACTAGATAAAGTTTTGATATATTTTAAATAAGCCACTTGTATAAGTTGTTTAACCATGGTAAAATATATGTAAGATCTCGAGATGTGATATATAGACATGATATGATTAAAATCTAGTAATGGTTTAATAAATATCAATTCATAAATGGTTAACCATGTACATGAATAATGATGATAATGTTATATTGTTGGTTAATCTTTTGATAAAATAAGATCATATGAATGAAACATGTTAGGCAAGGTGTTAATCTTAGTTCTTAATAAAGATGGAAAATATAGCTTGACAAATAGCACAACATAATGCTTATAACACCTTGATATGATCTAGATAGATTACACGGGTATATTATAATTAACTCCCTCCTAAAAGACATATGTTAATGATGAACATGTTCTAACAATGAGCTAAATAAAATGTTGATGACACCTTGATATAATGTGTTAACTTTAGTTAACTCCTTTAGAACATGTTAATATGATGTGGGAATGCTAATGCATGGGTAAAGATAAGGATGCAACCCTAGCATATGAGATATGTAATGACATAGCCTAAGTTTCTAAACCCTGAGTTTAACCTTCAATGAAGTGTTTGTGCACCAAGATCATTGTAAAACCCCCCTAATAGTGCTTTGGATACATGGTTCTAGGTAACCTTTGCAGATATGTTACACATATAATAGTGCCTACATGTGGATGAAGACATTGTAGTTTTCCTTGGAGTATGAGTATGGTTGACTTTTAAGAAAGAAAGTCCTTTTAAGATGTATATGATGTGACAAAGTGGGTTTTTTGGCTTAATTCTGAGGATGGAATGTCTTTTAAGGTGTGTAGGATGTGATGGAGTGGACTGTTAGAATCCTAAAATGTCCAATGGCTTAAGTGAAAGCATAAGGTTGAGTTAGATTGAGGGTTCCAAGCTCTTGACAAAGTAGGTGTGTTGATGTGAGGTTGATATCATGATTAAGATCTCTCTTTTAATCCTTTTTGAGGAATTTAATTGAACAATATAAAATTGAGTTTTGGCACCAAGCTTGAGTAGTGAGCAAGCTTTGGTTAAAATTTAGTGTCAATTGGATGCTCCTAGAGGGAGTTATTAAGGTTTGAAATTTGGGATATAATGTGCATTTTGAGGATTAATAGACCAACGTTTAAGAGTCTGAGTCTAAGTTAGGTTGTGTCACGCCCATGTATCCTTGACTAGGCTCTGTAGACATTTCTAAACCATAGATATTTTATCAAAAGGTTGTGGCCTTTGAGAAGGGAGAGCCACGGATTGGCCTTGTGAAGGGGCTGTGTTGAGCCCTTGGATGAAGATCAGATGACCCAACTATCATCCCCTACCTTCAACTGAATCGGAGATCGTGGGGGAAACTGGAGGCAGTGTTTCCTATCACCACTCATCCAGACCATGAGTCATGAGCAAGAACTAACTAGAGAATGGGACTCTCCTACTCGTTAGGAATCATTTGACCCCTTGAACATACTACCTCACCACTCTAGTGGAGAGAACCAGCTAACCTCCCTTGCTACTTCTCCATTGAGACGAACAAGTCATAGCTAGAAGAAGGGAAGTGGAGTTTGACAGTGTTTTAGAGGAAGATAAGAGAGGGAAAAGAAAGTGTGAGGTTAGAGGAGATGATTTGCGCTACCTTTGTGCACCCTTACGGTGGTTCTGCTCACCCACCGAACCTAGTTGGCCAGAGATGAACACTGAGCTCGAGGAGGGTTCTGGAGCATCTTCACTGCAAATCAAGTGAACAAACTAGTTCATGGAGGAAGTACGAGCCTTATAGAAGTGTTATATCTGAGATCCATGGAGGAAAGGCCTTGCACCTCTTTTCATCTGTTGTATAGCAGAGGCGTCAGAGATGACATGGATAAGGATGTGGGAAGCACCAATGGCAAGCCCGAGAAGCCGACGGGGTGTAGGAACCAACTTTGAAGTTGTTCACATTAATTATAGACCAGGAAAAGTCTTGCAACATCGTAGTCAGTCAAATTGTACATATGATCTAACTCTTTGGTAGTTGATCATAAAGTCCTTAATCTTGAACTCCTTGAGAGTCAAGAGAATGCATCAAAACCTTCGGCAGTCAATGCATGGATATATAATGGAAAATAAGCTTAAAATATGTGTTCTCTTTTGTTAATGAACATCTTTGTGCAAGTATATGTTTTTTCTTAAATTTATTTATAACTACCAAGTATTAGTTTCATCTTATTACCAAGATATGATGAGAGGTATATAAAAGACACGTCGGCGTACTCAGTAAAATATTCTTGAATATTGTGCTGACGTGTACCACATGTAATCTTTTGTTTAGGTTGTGGTTATGATCTTGAAGAACCAGGATAGTTGAGAGTTGTGTGGCGAGCTGATGTACAGGTTCACCTGTTGTCTTAAGATCCTATAGTTTAGTGGTAGTACATGTATATGTATTAGAAGTTTGTTGTTCAATATGTAATATCAAATATTGTAACAATTCATGTTGTAATTATATGTTGAATGGTGAACATGTGTGTATGGTTTTATTATTGTTCATGTGCATGTGTTACTGATTGTTTCCTTCTGACTCCCTTGATTTTCTTCTTCTTATCCTAGTGTGGGGTGTTTAAATTGGGACTCTCGCTGAGGTGAGGTTTCAATTTGGATGTCACACATTAGATTAAGTTTTAGAAAATCTAGGGATGTCACAATTTTCATGTTGGCTTTTAGATCGGGCTTGACTGAGTGTCCTTAATGATATTAAGCACCAAACGCATGCAACCAACTATGGCAAAGAGTTTCTCCTATCATCTATCCAAGAATTGCATAAGATGCAATTGACAAATGCTTCCTACCTTAATGATTGATTTTGGACGTTGGCATTCACCGAGTAATAATTGAAACATATTGGATCTTGTCTCATTAAAAGTTTGTCTACTCTAATATTCTAAATTGATAATTGAGGGTTATCAATTTGAAAAAAATAATGAGACCATAGTTAATTAAAGGGATAATAAACATCATCGAACTTTATAAAAATAAAATTAGAAGGTTTTTTGATAAAATTGCAAATTTCTCTTATAGAATAAAATGGCAACACCAACAAATCATTTTCTATGTGGTCAGCATTTGAGAAGGGAAAGTTAAATGGGAATAACTTTGACGATTGGTTCAGGATGCTGAGAATTGTTCTCACACAGGAGCACATGCTCTGTGTCCTATAGATACTAGAGCCAAAAGAACCTCCTCCCAATGCTGATAGGGATGCTTACAAGAAGCATAGTAAAGATGTCATTGATGCCATGTGCCTAATGATGTTCTCAATGAACTATGAGTTGTAAGTACATCATGATAACATGGATGCTATTGATATGGTTACACATCTTAAGAACATGTTCCATGATCAGGCAAGACATGAGAGATTTGATGTCTCTAAAGAATTGTTCAAATGTAACATGGCAGATGGACATCCAGTAGGTCCTCATTTGCTCAAGCTCATTGGGTATGTGGAGAATCTTTCTAGACCGGGATTCCCCTTGGGTCAATAGTTGGCCACTAATGTGATTCTACAGTCTCTTCCAGAGTCAAACAATCAATTTTTCATGAATTGCAATATGAATGACTTTGAAAAGTTGTTGACAAAGTTACTACATGTTGAGAATAGCTGAGGAAAAAATGAAGACTGAAAAGCCCAAGTCTGTGATGATGATCAACAAGATAAAGGGAAAGTCTAAAGGCAAAGGCAAAGCTAAGATGAGTTCTAAAGCTGGTTAGAAACCCAAGTCTTTAGCTCTCAAGGCAAAGAGAGGAGTAAAAAGAGAAGTAATTATCATTATTGTCACCATCCTGGATATGGGAAAAGGAATTACCCTCTCTTCCTGGAGGAATTAAATAATAAGAAGGAAGCGGTAGAGACCTATACTTTAGGTATAAACATTATAAGATAAATCTAATCACTTCTTCACCCTAGGTACATGATACTAGATTTAGATCTAACATAAGTTGATGTATAGGATATGATAAGAAGTAAAGCCTTTATGAAAGGACAAGGATTGAATGTGCGGAACAAGATTTGCTTCATCTTTAGTCTACATTTAGAATTTATCTTATCCCATTGGACATGTAATAGAGTTAGATGAACTGCTATTTCATTATGCCAATAATAGAAACATTTTACTTTATGCATCTTGTATGGGAAAAAATGATTATAAATA
The DNA here is from genome assembly GCA_963693085.1 of Alisma plantago-aquatica. NCBI lineage: Eukaryota > Viridiplantae > Streptophyta > Magnoliopsida > Alismatales > Alismataceae > Alisma > Alisma plantago-aquatica. The sequence goes on from OY856410.1 coordinate 1,322,693,867, forward strand.
AAGAGTTGTTAATGGCTCTAATCCAAAGATATGATATTGTATGGAAATGCCACAAATATCTTGCAATATTTATGTCATGGATATAAATATAAATGTTTATAGCATAAATACATAAAATATTACAATTGATGAACTCAAACAATAAATATCTCTAACATTGTCATCTAGAGCGCATACATGAGAAATGTATTTCTTGAACATGTTGGTGCTCATCTAGACTCTTTTGGTTATTGAACCAATAAGAGATATGCAAGTCTTATATATGAGTAACATGACAAACCACCTCTCATTATGTGTAGTGAGTGAATAAGCATTCTATTATGACATGTACATAATGATGTACAAAGACCTTTGGAATAAATGCTACATACAATATACTTCATTACATTTAGAGATGATATGGTGATATGCATTCTGTAGAATACAAATTTCTTGAAGTGTTAAGGAAGATTACATTTATGAAGTACACAACTTCCCCAAAACATTTAGATACTTTCATATGATCAATGTTGAAATACTTTACAAAAATAGTTTGAGAAACCTTGTGGAGAGACAATGATCATGTATCACAATCAACTCCACCTAAAACATGATGATGTATCACAAAGAAGGAATCACATTGTGATGAGTCATGATGTGATTATCTTTTGATCTAATATTCTAAAATTTCCTTTTTGGCCACATGCTTAACACTAAAACAATGTACATTATAGAATGGTTTAGTAGATATGGGAACGTCCTGATATGTCTTAATGATTGAAGCTTATGTAAGAAAAGAGTTTCCTGAAAAGATTTAATCATATAAATGTAAGTTTGTTGAACACTACTTATCTCAATATGATAATAAAGGTGTTTGTTTCTGGGATAGATGGAATCCAAAGGAGTTAGTGGGAGTAAATTAGAACTCAAAATTTTTGAGATCAAGAAGAAAACATTTGAACCAGTGGAGGTATGATGGGAACAAGGAGAATCACAAATTGTTGTGGAATCTTAAGTTCTTTATGTAACACAAAACTAGTAGTTTTAGTAGAACACATATGATATTAAGAGATTGTGAATCCTATAACTCAGATAAGTTATGAGTTGGTCATAAGATGATGAGCCAACAGTCAACTAAGAACTGTTGAGGGACCCAAATATGAGAAATGTCTTGAGGATATTGTATCCAGAATCGAATCCATGAACCCCAACAGGGTATGATCTTGATCGTACCTCCTACAAGGGTAAAACTTGTAAGGTGAAGTTGGGTTTTCATATTGAGGACCAACATGGATATCATAAAAGGACAAATTGGTTGCAAAAGGTTTTCAAACCTGTTCAAAATGCTGAACATGATGAAATCCCTTCACCAATAGACATTCTTACTATTACAACTTAATAAGACTATGTGATTTATATATGGAGATTAAAACACATTCCTTAATAGGAATAATAGAGAGTATGTGTACATGACACAACTTGAAGATTTTTATGACTCTATCAATGAAAATAAAGGCTATAAGCTACAATGTTCAATCTTGAGGTTGAAACAAGCATCTCAAAACTGGAATCTTTGATTTGACATGATAGTCAAAGAGTTTGACTTGAGACAAGATAAAAGATGAAATACATGATTACAAAAGATTTAGTGGGGGCATATAAATATTCTACATATTGATGAGGAATAACATCTCAATACCAAGTATTGAAAATTGGAATGGAAAACACCTACATTAAGAAGGATTAAGTGAAACATGTAATGCGATAGGAATTGAGATCTATAGAGATAGTTCAAGAAAGTTTCTAAACCTAAGTGCGAGCACATATATTGGAAAGATGCTGAAAGGGTTCAACATGAATGATACAATGAGTGAGAATCTATATGTATACATGGGATTAATCTATCACAGACTCAATGTTCCAATTCGTGTAAAGAATGGAAGTGATGCCATATGCATTCACATTTAGATCTATTGCATATGGAATTTATCAGACTCATCCCATTATCTTATATGTGTTGGACATGACAAGATGATTTTAGTCAGATTATGATGAAGGTCATTCATATACCATAAAGAACATTCATTAGTACTTGAGAAGCACTAAGTATTAGTTGCAGCACTACAGTAATAAGGAAGAGTTGGATGCAATGGGTTACATCGATGCAAGCTTATGAAATGATAGAGAATGATCACAAACTATGTTTAATCTTAAAAGATGAGTTTAAGTTGGAAAGGGTTCCAAACTACATACCATTATTTTAATTCTACAATAGAAGCTGAATGTTCTTATATTAGAACACAGGAGTGAGTACTATATGGATCTTGAAGTTCATATAGATGCACTTGAGAGATGTTCCAACCATTGATGACATAGTAGAAATACTATGACAACAATGGAGATACCAGTTATGCAATGGATATCATATAGCATACTATGACAATTTCATCTCATAAAAGATGTCATACATAGAAAAGATGCTAAACATGCAATATACTGACTACAGGAAAAGTGTCGCTAACCTGCTAGAGTAGCACTTGTGTAGAAGAAACATGATGGATATGCTTAGATCACTAAGAATGAGATTCATGGGTGATTGTCTCTAAGTGCAAGTGGGTGTCTATCGATATGTATGCCTAGTGAGCCAATCATATGATGATTACAATGTCATATTACATAAATGATTTGATTAGTAATACAGGCAAGTTTCTGGTTCATTATGTTTCACTCAGTTATGAGATATTGAGGAAACATATTGGACATATAAAGAATAACATTACTCAATGATGTATGTCTTCAAGTGTGTGACTTGAATAATGAGATCATACTTATGCTAAGAGTATATACATTCTTATTATGTCCTTGATCGGATGTTATTGTGGACAACTGATAGACAACAATAACACACTAGACTAGGGTCTATGTTGGTTGTTGACCGAATCTATGTGATATCAAACCAAGCATATAGATACTTGTTAGAGAATAGTGTATCACACAAACTCGCCTTGAGAGTGACACATGGAAAACATAATTGGTGGTCATAGTCATCTCTCATAGTGAAGGTGGTGAATGTGGTTCTTAGACATGAAATCACTACCCTCATCACATGTCATTCGGTGTACTTTGAAATCATCCACCATAATCCTAAATAAGGGTTGCCATAAAGATGATGATAGGATACACTATGACACATGGGAATGACTGTGAGTGATGTAGATGGGATTTGTCCCTTATACAAGATTTTGATATCCTGGACACTTGAGACATGAGACTAAGAAAAGCATATGCATGCACATGTGATTCAATATATGATATGAGGTCACATATATCTCAAACAGTCTTCTCTGGTTCAAGGAACATGGATTAAACATTAAAGGATGACGATTCCATGCCTCAATTTCAATTCAAATATCAGAGATGAAGGAATTATATAATCTATGTAACACCTATCACAAATTGTAAGTTGAAGTCATTCCCCAACTTTCTAATTACTTGGGTAGCAATGGTATTTGACTAGGCACTACTCTTTTTTTGTGATGTCATAAATGAGTTATTGACATTTAAAGTAACTTGGACTATATAGGGTGACACAAATAGGATACACTTGGAATAGGAGTAAATTCATGAATATGGTTTAATCCTGATTAGAAAGAGTTAGACATTATATTTAAACAACATAGGTTGAAAATTAACTAACTAGACAAGTGAATTGAATGTTTCAATGTGTCAATTCTATTGAGCCAACTTTTCTAGTTTTAGATAGTGAACCAACCAGTTCAAGAAGTGAGAAGATTGGCCTAGGTCTATGAATAGGATGGCTTAGTTGTGAACCAAGCGATTGGTGGATCAATTCAATTTATTCAAGGATTTGTGTTAACAACATGTTGTACATTAAATCAGATATTAATTGCAAATACAATTGCGACTGGGAAACATGATTATACAACATGTTCAAGGCTTGAATCGATCAGTTCACATGCCATCCCACTGATTCACATACCAACCGATCGGTTGAAATGATTGTTTTGCCACTTGTAGGTTGCAAAAATTCATGAAAATCCAATCCCTTCCGCCCCCACTCACACTGGGAACCCTGACCCTTACCCTTCTTTAATAGAGGGGTAATGGGTCTTCTTAGAAAACAACCCAATTTTTTCTGACAATTGTTTGTCTTCTTTGATTGTGGTAATCGAGAGAACCCAAGCAAGTCCTACCCAATAAAGGGAGAACAATTGTGGGAGAGCAAGTTGGTGACTAGTACACCAACAAATAGGGACAACTCTTTCTTGGTTGTTCTACTAGAACAACATGAGTTCCTAGTGGTCCATGTGGACTACTCTAGAGGCGTGGATCCTTTTCTCACTAGGAGGACAATACCAACCTACTGTCTGTGGCGATTAACTAGGAGGTCGATGCATATGCTATTCAAGTGCAAATTGAATTTTTTTACAAACTACACCGAGCGAATTGTCAGTGGACTTGCTCTACGACCAGGTATGACCTCATAAACTATCCTTCCTATTATATAGTTATTGATACAATCTACTGGTTCATGGGGAATATGACAGTAATTTTTTTTTCACAACCTGCTCTGTCTCCATATTTTCCTACAAAAGGGATTTAGTGGTTTGGGCACTCTCTCAATATCTCTTAAATCTCTCCCAAGCATCATTCAAGTTCTCATGCCCACTTGTTTGAAAATCATTATGGCACACTGTATTTGTGCCAACCTTGCAATGGAGTAGAATTTCCTTAAGAAGGCATTCTTCATCTCTTCCCAACTCATGATGTCCCTTCTCTAATCATGCTAATCTTTAGCTCTATCAATGAGGGATAATGAGAACACAGTCAACCTGATTGAGTCGTCACAAACTTTTAGTGTCCTAAAGGTAGAGCATACCTCAAGAAAGGAGTCCATGTGCTTGTAGGGGTTCTCACTCTCCAACTTGTAGAAGGTGGGCAAGAGCCCAAGAAGACTTGGAGGGATGGAGAATTTATCCCCTGGAATTTGCTCAACTCTACTAGAAATTGACGATTTATAGTTGCTAGGCATGAAGTACGCATGAAGTGTCTTGGGAGGTGCATTTTAGCCTATACTGTAACACAACCCCATTCCACGAGTTGCTTGTCACTTGCACAAAGGCACAACCAAACAAACAAAGTCAAGTTAGCAAACCAACATGCACAAAGAATACAAATAATAAGGAATAAAGAATACATAATAGAAAAATGAGGGAAATGGGAAAATATCAAAGCAAAACTAACTAGCTCTATTGAGTGCCTTTCTCCCCAGAAATGGCACTAGAAAGCTTGGTGTGTTTTCTCGAGGTACACCCAAATCAATTGAATTTTGATTGGATGCACACAGTGCAAACACACTGGTATCTTTGAAATTTGTAAGGGACCTAAACTAACACACCTAATTAGACTAACACACTTAACCTACAAGCGCACATGGTCATGTTATATTATAAGCAAGAGGCAAGAATAGGGTTGATCTACAGGGAGAGAGGGGGCACTAGAACTAGATTAGTTTTGGTTAGGTTCCTACTGTGGAGTCTAGGGTTGAAGGGTTTGAAGTTTGGTTTTGATTATTAAACTAATTTTGAGAAAGAAATCAAAGGCAAACAAGAATAAAAACATAATTTAACCCTTGACAATTAGTTATAGTAAGCAAGAAATAACAAGCAAGCAAGAAAAGGAGCAAGCTACACTAAGAAAACCAAAGTAGAGATCTACACCACACTAAGCTAGAAAACTTGGCATAAGATATATTAAAGACCTAAATTAGCAAGAACAAGGCAAGAGCAAGGCAAGATGCTAATTAAGCAAATAAAGAGCTAACTAAGCTAACACATTCTAAGAAAGAAGACAATTAGGGTTCTAATGCAATTAAGAGGAGTGTGGGTGTTTGGTGATGCAATTGTCAATTGTGTTGGGGGTGATAACATGTAAACATTATTTTTTCATTTAGATTACCAAACCAAACAAGAATATAGAGGCTAACAAATTGCCCTAAACTACTAACTGGCTATGATTAGGTAGGGTGTGTATAAGGGAACTACTCCCTAACACCTCCCACCTACCCTTATGAGGCTCAATTGGGTTAGGGTTTATGTTGAATTCAAATAGGTTCTAGTGAAGCCTAGGTTTCTAGGATAGGAACTCTTAGGGTAATTAGGGGCTGAGGGCATTAATGTAAGGTGGAAGTGAGGTTTTAGAGCTCGCGTCACCCACATTCTAGTCTTGACAAGACTCCAAGCTCATTTCAATATATGTTTTTTTCTATAATATCTAGTTGGATTTCTCACCTAGGTGTAGGAGAATTATTTAATATGTAGGAAGGTAAATAGCTAACCAGGAATCCATTAATTGTACTTAGGAGTAATTCACAAAAAAAGCCACATATAAGCAATTTTCCTAGAATCTAGGTGATTTCAACCATAAACTACAAAGAAATTTATAGGAAATGAGATAGAAGAAGAATATAATAATTAAAAAATGAAATCATAATGGTTACATATAATTTCCCCCCAAAATGGTGTCAAAGTAACATTTTGAGCACCAAATATCCCACCAAAGAGGCCTAGTTACTCATAGAATAAGAAAATATAAAACAAAGGAAGAAGAATGATTAGAGGAGTGGAAATAAATGATGAGCTCATTGAAGACTCCTCCATCTTCACCTACTAGTAGCAGCAAATCAAGCATAACCCTCCAGTAAGGGGGAATGGCATGGGTGTATGGTGGAAGATGGCAAAAACACCTAAAATATGTGTTTTTAGGGTGGAAGTTGCACGAATGGAGGTGGAATGAGATGGGAATGGATGAGAGGCAAAATAAGGAGGCTAGAGTGGACTAGTAGTGTCTAAACTCATGCTCCATCTGCCACCCATGTTTGTATAGGTGGTAGGGAAGAACTAGGTTATGTGGGGGAAACATGGAAAAAATAGCGGAAATTGTGTTAGGGTTATGGCCACCATGACCGTTTTAGTCACCACATCCGTGGTGGAGTGGGGGTGAACATGGACATGGCCGAGTGGCATGAGTGTGGTGAAAAATGCATGATAAAGTCAAATATATGCACAATTTTGGAGGGGTAGTACCACAGACATGGTGGACTTGAGTCAACACAGTGGTAGTGGTCACCATGTGGGTGGTGGGTCTTGGTCACCATGGGGTTGGTGGGTCACCACGGGGGTGGTGGGTCACCACTGGAGTGGTGACTAGTAGTTTCAAACTTACACTTTAATAATGAAATGAAGCATTCATACCGCAACCATGTTTGGACTTCTTACTTGCACTATGATCTTCAACATGCTCATCTTTGACGCTCCTTGGTTTGGGTTGATTATTCACCAATTATGTTAGGTAGGGGAAGCTCTTAGACTCTATTTAGGATTCTTTAAGGGTAAAGAAACCCTTATATTCACCTCTTTCACTCCCTTCCATTCATATCATGATCAAAGTACATGAAAATCTTATAAAGAACATCTATAAGTGCATTTGGTGAAAATGTGTATATTGAAGGAAGTAATGTGCATTCTAACATGTTTAGATGTGAATAATGTACAAAATAGCACAAGGTGAAGCCATAAATGAGGGCTGCATCAGATGCTTTTGAACTTTTCTTGGATTTTATACTTGTATGTTTTTTAGTAGTAATAGTGTAGTGTTTTCATCAGTCTACAAAAGTTAGCCTGATCATCGACTTGACAGATCCTCAATGTCCAATGAGTATTGTGGTCTATGAAGAGCCTTCCAACTCATTGATCAAGGAGTTTTTGGCACCCAATGAAGGTCAGTGGTTAACCTCCTAAAGGATTCCATCAATATGTTGGACTTTGAGTCATGTGTGTATCTGGCTGACAATCGGGCTTTGGTCTATTTGTTTTTGGTTGGCAAGTTTTGATCAACGAGTAGATAGTTTTTCATTACGCCCAACAAGACCAAGGTTGAAAATTCCCTTGACTAACAACATGAATGAACCACACCAACTTCCACCAATATATTAACACCCCTTTTCTCTCTTTCCCCTCATCTTTGCAATCTTGGTGGTGTGATGTGGATGCTGATGAGAACCCATCAAGGTCAAAGACCATAGGATTGCGTGGATGCATGCTCGAGAATGAGTTGTCCTTGTTCTGATATAGGACCATAGATCTTTTTCTTGCTCCATTCGTGTAAGTTCCTTACCTATCAACTGTTTTTCCTTGTTTTTCTTCACCCCCGTCTCTCCTATGACTGAGTTTCATGGTGTTTCTTGTTGGAAACCTACACATATGGTTTAAGAACTCTCCTTGTTCTTGTTGGAAACCTACACATATGGTTTAAGAACTCTCCTTTCTTCCTTCCTTTCTCTAGAATCACCTTGTTCATGGACATGGGAGGCGTTCTTGGAGCTTTGTGGACCAAGATCGGTGCCTTTTCACTAACTTCAGAGAATTTCATCGTAGACTTTGGTTTTATTATCTAGAAAAGTGACTGATATAACCTTAAACACATTTCTTGCCTACTCTGTACCTGCATGATTTTAATCGTGATCTAGAAACTCTCAAAATGGTGAAAGATGGTCTTGTAAAGTACTATTTTATATAACAAGATGATGATAAGAGTTATTAAGCTCTAGTTAGTCTTCATAAACAATTCCCATTGTATATTAAACTCTTATTTGAGTACAAAAGGTCGAAAATTAGGAAAAGAAGTGTTTGTACTCCTAAAATTCCATATATGTGATTTTTTTGTACCCAAAGAGTAAGGAAATTTGACCCACATACTATGTATTATAGTTTGTTGAGCATCTTATGCAATTTTAGTACCTATAATCAATGTTATGATGGAGAAATAATGGTTGGATGAAACCTTGGTATTGAAAGTAGCTCATCTACTATTCATTTTGAGTGTACGAATGCTTATGCCTAGAGTGAGATGAAATTGTTTCATATTTTTTATATCCTCCCAGGTTGCAAACCCTAATTAATTTGTTAAAACCTTAGTGTATTTGTATGTAACTTGATTGATGCAGCCAAAAAAGTATAAATGGATTAAGTAATCAAGTGTAACCTTAATCATGTAGTGCCCTATGACTGTAGAACTATTATAGTGCCAGAAATTACTAGATAGTGAAATGAGTAATCCAAAAGGATATCTAAGTCATACACTGTTAAGAATATGTGGGTCCAGGTGGTAATTCCCTATCATCTTTGATTTTCTGAGGTTTTAAAGAGCGGTTGAGGTTGTGTCTCAGATGCAGATGTGACTCAGAGTGACTATGACCATAAATTGGATTTGAGGTTTTATACTTTAGTTTCTAGTGTTATTTCCTATGTACCAAGGAAAGACTAGTTTCCTTTTGGAAGTTGGGCCAATGTGCCACTATGGTTGTTACTCATACTCATCAAGGGGAAGAGATCTTTAGTATTTTTTCCATCACTAACCGAGGGGAAGAGATCTTTAGGATTTTGTCCATCCTAGATATTATACAATTTTTTTTTGACTTCATACTGGCCAGATAGTTGTTTAAGTGGTACACCTCAAACTACCCATGGCTTAATAAAATATGTAATTTAGTAGTGTGATATAATTGTTAGGATTACTTGGCAAATCTCATTGGATGACTAACTTTGCTATGTTTTCCTATAGTTGTATATGCAATTTATATTGTTTTAAGAGAAATCAACTATAATTGCGGCTCTAACTGTGCCTGTTCTTTTGTATAAGTTGCATTGGCTTTAAACTCTGTAATACTATCTACTTTAACTACTTAAGTACATAATCAGTTGGTAAAATCAAATGTTTCTAGAGGTTATATCACATCACTGGGACATGGGTCTCATGATGAGGGTTTTCACATCCTTTTTAGGTGATAAAAAACTATGCCATACGTAGTGTTGTGAGGATGCATAGTTTGAACATTTGTAGAGAAACAGAGGTTGGTAGGGTTGTGGAGAATCCTAGAGTCATCTGTTTGCTCTCAGGCCCGAGTATGGAGTTTTTTATATCATGTATATCGACTCAAGTTTGTGGTTGTATATCATAAATAGTGCAATGGTTTTAAATGTGTGGACAACATCTTTTGTAACATATTGTGTATGAGGCCACAGAACCCATGTAAAGTTACTTGGTATATATATACATACATATATATATATATATATACATTTATATAGGGTATATCTTCGATACCCGTGCGGGTAACTAAGATTCTCTACCTGTGGATCCGTTCTGTAATAGGAAGGCATGCATTTGTAATGAGACGGTCCAAATTGTAATAGACATACTCATTTTGTAAATACAGTGTGATGTTTGTATTCTCCGCCTGGAAATAGTAATATATATATATATATATATATATATATATATATTTATATGTATATATATATGTATATATATATAGGTATATATATATATATATATATATATATATATATATATATGTATAGGTATATATATATATGTATAGGTATATATATATGTATAGGTATATATATATATATAGGTATATATATATATATATATATATATATATATATAGGTATATATATATATATAGGTATATATATACATATATATGTAGGTATATATATATATATATATATATATAGGTATATATATATATAGATATATTTATATATAGGTATATATATAGATATATATATATATATAAAGGTATATATATATATATATATATATAGGTATATATATAGGTATATATATATGTATATAGGTATATGTATATAGGTATATATATATGTATATATATATATATATAGGTATATATATATAGGTATATATGTATGTATATATATATATACCTATATATATACCTATATATATATATACATATATATATATACATATATATATAGATATATATACATATATATATGTATATATATATATGTATATATATATATGTATATATATATGTATATATATATATGTATATATATGTATATATATATATATATATATATATATATATATATATATATATATATATATATATATATATATATATATATATATATATATATATATATATATATATATGGGTATATCTTCGCTACCCGTGCGGGTAACTAAGATTCGCTACCCGTGCATTGTAATGGGATGACACATATATGTCATGAGACAACCAAATTTGTTATGAGACGACCAAAATTGTAATACAAAGACTCATTTTGTATTACAACACTGTTACAGTAATAAATATATATTTATTACTGTAACAACGTTGCAATACAAAACGAGTCTTTTTATTATAATTTCGGTCGTCGCATTAAAAATTTGGATTGTCTCATTACAAATGCATACCTTCCCATTACAAAACTGATGCACATGTAGAGAATCTTAGTTACTCGCACGGGTAGCAAAGATATACCCTATATATATATATATATATATATATATATATATATATGTATGTATGTATGTATGTATGTATATATATGTATGCATGTGAAGTTGAACCTTTGTGTAAATGTTTCTCTATATGTTTGGGAATTTTATCATGTTTTAATCTATACCATTTTGGTCACATGGTTTGTTAATGTTGACTTATGGTTTTTAGTTTGATAATCTCCATTAGCGTGGTGGGTTTCCACATTTGATGGTATCGGAGCCTTAGGTTCACTGAGTCTACAGGGCTATAGGGCCTAGGTTCATATCCAAAATATCTAACCATAGGTAATGTGTGACGTCAATCGCCACACAAAATGATTACTCAAAACCAAACATGGAACTAAAACTAATAAGCCATGTTACTACAAAACATAGGAAATTAAAACTAATTTCACATAAGCACAAAAGTTGGGACATATTACATCTATAATACATATGATGCCATAAGGTCATACATATAACTATTCACTGGCAATGTTGCCACAACCTATCCCATATGGTAACATGTTCGTAGATATATACAAAATGTGTCTTCTACAACCATGGCATACTGCCAAAATGCATATTGATATACATAACAACAAAAACCTCCCTAAAGACCTAAGGGTATAGGGATGACACATTGGACTCTACTACCAAACACTAGCAGCATGTCCAACCTTTAACAACTACCGATACTCTTATTTCTTAGCCTCAACTACATGATCTCTACCTCATCATGCATGACCACCTAAAAGATTTGGAAACCCACAAGGTAAGACCAAATGTCCCAGTGAGAGATATAACTCTATACTATCAACTATTATAAGCACATGTAAGCTAAATTAGGTAGATAACCATAACAATATGTTGATAAGATTCAACTAAATGATATGAATAAAGCAATTGCTATTTTCTAAAAAATTCAGGCATATACAAGTGAGCATTAGAACATCTTACATTAGAAGAAGGAATATGAAGAACATGTATAACAATTGATTTCTCTTATGCATTATATTTCAAGAAACTAGTACCAATCACATCACCACGATACATGATCACAATCATCCTCCAAATCTATAGTTGTGTACTTTAGGATATATCATCAACTTGAACCCCCACATGTTAAAAACTATGCGCTCCAAGTTTCTCATAGGAATGACTCATTTCACCACCCAACAAGTTCTGACACTAGAATGGATCTATGCATAGGGCATCTACACGATTAGGGTTTCACTTGATTAGTTATGTAAATTAAGCATCTTTTAGTGCATCAATCAAGTTACAATTTACAAAACCAAAACAAGTTCTATAAAAATAGGGGTAAAGGTACAACTCCATAAGATATAAAATGTATCAAATGAAACTTGTCACTTCATCACATGATACTTGTATCACTTCCATTCACAAGTCCATCACCAACATCACATGTTACAACTTCCATACAAGGCCAACATCAATATCACATCACTATGGGATATTAATCCCTCCATCATATTTCAAGAGAATTTTACCTCAAACTAGGAACGAGGCACTTGTCAGGTCATTAGACCCAATCACATGATTCTTGCACATTTAATATCACAATATGCCTCAACAATACTCATAACCTACATTGTGTATTATACAAAGATTCACCATATCATTCACATAGCTATGTCATTCATTCCACCTGCAAGGTTATGGTTAAATAAGTAGGAGAGATAAAATACCACAATCATGTGAATCACTTTAAGAAATATAAGCATATACATCATATGTTTCAAAATTAGGGTTAGGGTTTCATGTGTAGCCAATTAGGGTTTCCATAGAGTCACCCAATCACGAAATCCTAGTTTCTTCACCTCTTATATGTTTGGAGTGTATTAGGGTTAAGCATTATTGATTATGATTAATCATTCACATTCACATCATTGTTTATAGACCATTAACCAAGCGTTGTAGTTGATTGGATAATAGGTGTAGCGACCTACATGTGTGTATGTGTAGTGACCATAGGTGTAGCGACCTTGTTAGGATTTTCATTTGTTGCGACCTATAGGTTGAGTGTAGTGGTATAAGGAACTCATGTGTAGGGACCTACATGCTTGAAACATTATGTTGCGACCACTAGAGATGCATGTGTAGCAACCATGCCCTAGGTTTAGGGTTGTTGGGTTGCAACAACCACCCAACTAGTGTATCGACCACAAATGAATACCAAGAGGTGTAGTGACCTCAAGTCAACCACACAACTAACTTCAAAATAGAACCAAACCATGGTCTAAATAGAAGATTAACCTCAAGAAAACTAAGCATCATCTATATGGAAAACTCCACACAAGTATATTCATCTAAACCCTAGAACATTAGTCAAAGAAAGTCACCATAAGACCATGATTACAAAGATGAAAAATAAATTTCTCATGCAAGTAAGAAGAACCAAAAACCCCTCTTATCAAAGGTAGATGAACCATAAACAAGATAATACAGTTTCATAATCAAAGTGCAAGAGGAAAACATACATTCCATAATCACTACCAAAATTGGGTACAAGAAATTAGGGTTTTGGTGTAGAAGCAAACCATATGAGATTATTACCAAGTCTTAAACCCTAGATCATGATGAATTTATCTAGAATATTAGGATTACAGTTTAGAGATGTAAACAACAACATGCATGCAAAAAAAAGGTGCAATAATAGTAGGAAGAAGAGTTATATAACCTGCATTATGTAGAGGATGAAACTCCAAGACCATGATGTCAGAGAGAAGATGAAAATCCAAGAAAGAGAAAACCTATGACCAAATGACAACCTAAAAATATAAGAACATCATGGTCAAAGAAGAGCTCAAGAAGGAGAGTGAGATCCCTAGGCCAAACAAGGGAGAATAAGAGGAGGATTCTTCTTACATAAGTACCGCCATGGTAAATCCATAGTCTCCGACCTTAGTGAAGAGAAGATACTCAAAGAAAAGCCACCATGGTTGCACCATAGTCTCACGACCAAGAAGGAAGAGGAATATAGGGTAGAGATCAAAAGAAAATGTGACCAAGGAAAGATTACAACTTACCAAGAAGGAAGATGACCAAAGATCACCACAAGGAAGATGGTTAACCTCAAGATCATCACATGCAAGGTTGGTCGGCCAACAAAGCTTTAGGATTAGTCCTTCTTTGCTCCACAAAGCTCCAAGGATGAACACAAGGGATAAGAGAAAGAGTAGGGCCAAAAAGGATACTTGCATGTGAAGGAGAGGGGTTATATACTTAAGGTAGGAAGGAAGCAAGGGGGTTATGATGTGTCAACACAAGAGAGCATAAAAAATACACGTGTCCATCAAGGAAACAACCATGAAACCACATAGCACATGCATGCATCAAAGAGTGATATATCATAGGAAGGGTAGTGCCCACCTAGATTAGATATAACCCTTGTTATGGTCACAACACATCAGGTACCCATGTCGCGACTACAATACTAGGTCACCATGGACACCATGGTCGAAGCACTCCACTAGAGGACAAACGTTACTGACCAAACCTGAACTAGAGCACAAGGGTTAAAGCAACTATGACTAGGGTAAGTGTTGAAGTTTGAACACTCATACACGAGTGGTGTTGTGGTCATGACATACAAACCCTAGCAAGGTTGACACACATCAATAAGGCAAACCCTAGAAACCCTAATATCACCATGTGATGTCACATCATCACTCATGGTCCAATAAAAGTGCCCTTATGATACTTTATATCTCTCATTATTCCAAGACATAGAGGGCACACTCTACATGTGAAAATTGCAAGATAACCCTCAGTCCTGGATAATTTGCAACTTGGTCCAAAACAAGCATGCATAGCTCAAACATCATCCAAAAATGACAAAACTGACAACATAATCTTGTCCCGTGTTCTAAAAACATCTCAAAGAATTAGATTAAGGTTATAAACATCAAATCAAGCAAATAAAACAAGGTTAGCCCAAAATCTAGGTCTGGGGTCTTACAATCATAAACCCCTAATAAGGATTTTGCCTGATAATCCTATGCGAAAAGAGACAGATACTTCCTATGCATCACTTCCTTAAGATCCCATGTGGATTCCTCAATGCCACACTGATTCACAAAACTTTAACCAAACAATATCCTTCTTCTTCACCTTCTTCACTCTTCTATAAAGGATCAAAATGGGCACTTCAACATATGACACATCTTCTTCCAACTCAACCTTCACTGGCAGCAAGACTAATTAGTGTTAGGGTGACACTTCCTCAACATCAAAACATGGAATAGTGGATGCAACCTATGCAATTTAGGTGGAAAATCTAGCTTATAAGACACCTTCCCAACATATACCACCATAAGGTAAGGTTCCATATACCTGGGAGCCAACTTACCCATCTTCTCATATCTCAAAATGCCCTTCCAAGGAGAGACCTTAAGATACACCCTATCTCTCACTTGGAACTATAAGGGTCTGCGACTATGATCAACATATGATTTTTGTATGTCTTGGGTTGCCATCAAATACTATTGAATCAGTTTAATCTTTTCTGATGTTTCTTGCACAAGCTCAAGAACTAGACGTTTGTCCTTAAGAGTCTCACACCAACACAATGGAGATCTACAACATCTCCCATACAAAGCCTCATAAGGTTCCATTTCAATACTCCTCTGGTAACTATGATTTATAGAAAGATCTATCAAACTAAGATGGACATCCCAACTACCTAAAAACTACAAGACACAAGCTGTGAGTAGACCTTCCAAAGTTTGTATGGTCTTTTATTATTGACCGTATGTCCATGGGTGAAGTATTGTGATGAACCTCAATTGAGTACCCATAGTTGTGTGCAGACGTTCCCAAAAGAGACTGGTAAACTAAGGATCTCTGTCTAATATAATTGTATATGGGATACCATGCAACCAAATAGTATTATCAACATATATTAGAGCAAGTTTCTCTACTATGTACGCAATCTTCACAGGAAGAAAATGTGTTGACTTAGTCAACCTGTCAATGATCACCCCATTGAAATCATGACCTTTGGCTATCCTAGGGAGACCAACCACAAAGTCGACCGTAGCATGATCCAATTTCCACTATGGAATAGGAAATAGTTGCAAAGTCCATGTAGGCTTCTGATGCTCTACTCAACTTGCTGACACACATGACATCTTGCAACGAACTCAACCACATCACGCTTCAGAACAGACCACCAATAAGAGTCTTTAAGATTATGGTACATCTTGGTGCTACCTGGATGCATAGTGTACATCAAAGAGTGCCTCTTCTTGAACTAACTTCCTTAGATCATCAACATCAGGTACTACTACTCTACCGTGGTAACACACAGTCCCATCATCTACCTCATGGAATCCATCACACTTCTCATTGCCAAACTTTGCTTAGAGTTGTTGTATCACAGTATCACCCTGCTACACATTTCTAATATGTTGCCTCAACATAGTCTTCACTTGTAACTGTGCCAACAACCCTGCTAACAAGTACACTTCAAGATTCACATTAATCTGACGTAAAGAGACCAACATGTCTCTTTTATGGCACACCAATGAACACAACTATCCCTTCTCAATCGATGATGATGATGAAGACTTCCTACTCAACACATATGCCGCCACATTTGCCTTTCCTAGATGGTAATCAATATTTCATTCATAGTCTTTAATCAACTCCATCTAGCGTCTCTCCCGTATGTTCAACTCCTACTATAAAAAGATATATTTGAGATTCATGTACTAAGTTAAGATCTCACACTTCTCACTATAAAGGTAGTATTTCCATATCTTCAAAGTGTGGACCACCTCTACAAGCTTCAAATCATGTTTTGGGTATCTCTCCTTGTGTTTCTTTAGATGTCGTGAAGCAAAAGAAATTATGTTTTGTTCTTGCATCGACACACAACCTAGACCATTCTTTGAAGTATTAAAAAAGAAGATATATCATTTCCCTTCCTCAGGTACAACCAACACTGGTGCACTAGTTAGCTTCTCCTTTAATGATTGGAATGCATTCTAACACTTTCCATCCCAAACAAAAGTTACATCTTTTCTTATCAACTTTGTTAGGGGTAATGCTATGACTCTAAAGTTCTTGATCGATCTATTATAGTAGCTTTCTAGACCTAAAAAAATATGAACTTCTGTCGACGTCTTTAGCTCCTCCCACTTTATCATAGATTCAACCTGCTTATGGTCTACATGAACAACCTTAGAATATATCACATGTCCTTGGAAGGACACCTCCTTCAACCAAAACTTGCACTTGTTGAACTTAGCATAAAATTGATGTTGTCTCAACATGGTCAGTGTCTAACAGGGATGTTTCTCATGATGTTGGCTATCTCTGGAGTATATCAAGATATCATCTATGAACACAACCACAAACTGATCAAGCTCTAGCCAAAACACTCTATTCATCAAGTCTGTGAACGTTGTTGGTGCATTGGTTAACCCAAATGGAATAACCACAAATTCATAGTGACCATAACGAGTCCTAAAAGCTATCTTAGGTATGTCATCTGCCTTGATCAATAATTGGTGATATCCTGATCTTAGGTCTATCTTTGAAAACATTATGACGCCTCGTAAATGGTGAAACAATTCATCAATCCACGATAAAGGATACGTGTTCTTTATCTTCACTTTGTTCAACTATCAATAATCAATGAACAACCTCATAGATCCATCTTTCTTCTTCACAAAAACATTGGAGCACTCCATGGTGACGTACTTAGCCTGAAAAAACCTTTCTCAAGTAGTTCTTGAAATGGTTTCTTCAACTTTGACATCTCAACTGCTGCCATCCTATATGGTGTCTAAGCTATTGGCTGGGTGCTCAAGACTACATTGATATCAAAAAATCAATCTCTTGAGGTGGGGGAACATCTAGAAATTCACCTAAAACACATCTTCAAACTCACAAACAACTCGCACCTCCTGAATACTAGGACTCCTCACGTTAGTATCCATCACATGTTCCAAGAACACTTCACAACCCTACCTCATCAACTTTTGTATTGTTATAGTCGATAGCATTCATGTCGAAAGAATATTACTATCACCTCAGAAGATCCACGAAGCATTGTCATCGACAAAAGTCTCCACCTTGGAACTATAGTCCAAGACCACTCGATACTTATCCAAAGCATTCATTCTAAGGATCATCTTGAATCCATGGGATTAAGAGAGAAAGATTTCTCCCCCCTCCCACACTCGTGGTAGAGATTGAACACCTGGGAGGATGGTTAATCAAGGAGGCAGTTGGGATTAGAACTTGAGTCCTTTTTTTAGGGGACATCGTGCTTGACCACTTGAGCCCGTATGAGGTCCACTTGAATACTATGTCCTGAAAAAGAAGGACACAGGAAGGACACACCTCCCCAACTCAGAAGAACCATCCAAAGGGGTCTCTAAGAGAAGACTATCATGTCTATGAATAAAAGGTAAGGAACAACTAGCTACAACTTCTCTAGTGATAAAAGAGTGTGTCGCACCTGGGTCAACAAAAATAGATATAAAACAAGATCCACACATCAGAATGAAATAATTCCATTTAACCTATCATGACTCATGGGTTGACCACTCCTTCTGGCCGAATCATAACATAGAATCGAGATGTTACCTATTGTTGCCCCTATCCTCTGCTGGCTTGTCCATACGAACTAGCTTGTGATGTCTGGCCACGTCCTTAGCCTCCACCACTACTGAACTGTCACTGTTGTAAGCCTTGCTGTCCTTGCCATAGATGTTACATCACATCTTGATTCTTTATTGGGCAATATGGGCTTGTATACATAGTTTGTCCACACTTGAAACATGTATTGCTCCCATACCACGGGATAGACGGCCCTATCAATGATATTGATGTAACATTGTGATCTCCTGCCGGCGGAATGGTACGACCTCTACCTTTGCTAGAGATCACTAAGACTGAACCACTGACTTCTACTGTAACAGAGGTGTTGTAAACCTAGGATTCTTGAAGCCTCTAAATGACTATCCTTGATTATGTCCAAGTCTCTTCTTGGTTTTCACCTGACCTTTCTCCACGACTGACCACTCTGTCTGCTTCACAGACTCTACAAACATAGCAAAACTTTCCCTATCCTCTAAGGCTGATACTGGTGTCATCAACTTAGAGCTCAAACCCTTCTCAAAGAGTTTGATCCTCTCCTTATCTATAGTGGCCATATGTGGGAAAAACCTCAGTAGCTCCATAAACTTTGCCTCGTAGTCATTGATCATAATAGATCCCTATCTGATCTTCTCAAACTGGGTGATATTCTCATCCATGTAGGTCTTTGGAAAGTATAAACTCAAAAACTCAGGTCGAAACTCTTCCCAATTGATCACCACTCCAGGCCTTTTCTCCTCCTCAATGTCCCACCAATGGCCAACACCCCCTTTCAACAGGTACAATACATGCTTCACCTTATCCTCTTCAGGGATATGAGGAACTTGAAAGCCTTCTCCAACTCAGTCAACCACATGCCAGCATCAGTTGGGTCCAACCTAACCACATACACCAATACTCCAACACACTTCAATATCTCAAAGGTTTTCCAAGAACAACACAATTCCGCATTGGGGGCTGCCTCTCTAGCTTGGGGTATGGGCATCCTATCCACCATATGTTTCATGTTGTACATGAACTATCCAAACATGGAATGAAAAGTGGGATTGGCCACATTTTTGGGGTCAAATCGAGGCTCCTCAGGCACTCCATCAACCCTCTCCTGCCTCCTAGTACCATCACTTGGTTCAACAACACTACTATTAGTAGTGTATTCTTTGTGTTCTATAGACATATTTTCTTCTCTTCTTCTCCTTCTACATAAGAATAAGTTACCATAAGATATACTGGAGGACACTAGAACAAACACAAACTCTAGTCATGTGTCCCTTTAGATTCAACATACCTAGAGCTCTGATACTAACTGAACTATGACGCACATCTGTACACAAAATGAGATTATTCAAAACAAATCACAGAACTAGTACTATTCAACCAGGTTACCAGAGAACACAAGAAATTAAAACCGATTTCATATAAGCACAAAAGGTGGAACATATTACATCTGTATTACATATGATGCCAAAAGGTTATACATATCATTTTTCATTGGCTATCTTTCCATAACCTATTCCATATGGTAACCCGTTCATACATATATACAAACCATGTCTTGTACAACCATGGCCTACTGCCAAAACTCACATCAATATACATAACAACAAAAACCTCCCCAAGGACATGAGAGTACTGGATGACACATAGGACTTTACTAACAAACACTAGTAGCATGTCCAACCTTTAACAACAACTACTCCTCTTACTGCTGAGCCTCAACCGCATGATCTATACCTCATCATGAACGACCACCTACAAGATGTGGAAACTCATGAGGTGAGACCACATGTCCCAGAGTGAGATATATGTAATACCTCTAACCTGGGTTATGGCTTAACCCTAGAATTTTTGCTTAAGTAAGTTTTTACAAGCTTTATGTAATCTTTTGAAAAGTAATTAAGACTCTTGTAGAGTTTAAAGTTCAAGTTTGAGCTTATTTGCAAGCTGTTTGTGCATTATTTAATAGTTTGGGTGAAAAGTGCAATTTACCCAATATGATGGGTTATATTGCAAATTGACACATGTTGAATGTTCCTTATGTGTTTTGGCATCATGAGAGATAAAATGGAGCTAAGGGGCGGCTTGTGGAGAGCACCAATTGCAAGTTGAAACCTGTTGGAATAATACTTATGTTGTATACACCAATTTTGGTACAATTTTTAATTTACCCAAAATGTGGTGTTGATGTACAAATTACAACCTCTAGAGTGTCCCTAATTCTTCTTGGTATCATTTAGAGGAAATATAAATAAGGGGGCACCATTTTCAAGTCATATTGAAGTGATAGTACTCTTGGTAATGAAAAGACCATGTAAGGGTTGAATTGAAACCCTAACTTGAACTTGTATCGGCTTGTAGACTTGATATGAGTAGCCATATCAGCCAAGAACCCATGGGGGGAGGCTTATATCGTTTTGTGATCATTTAAGCCTTTTCCATGATGGGCTAAGCACCTCAAGGAGGTGAGGTGTGATGGCCTACAAGTTTCCTTAGAAAAAGTGTATCAGTTTGACTTAAAATAGTGATTAAACCTAGATAACTTATCCAAATGGGTAAGTGATAGAAGAAATTTGATGACAAGATAACCTTCAACATTTTTGCATGTCAATATTATTATGCATGCATGAATTGACATGTTCCAAGCATCCATGGACACGTGGCAATAAGTAGCTTAAGAGGGAGACACCTCATTACATACTTTTTCATGGACTTCAAGTATAAATACCCATCTCTTCACTTGCTACTGAACTTTTTCAAAATTTACCATGACCATTATCTCCCATATCAGCCATAGAGTTGTTGTGTCGTCCATTTGCAAGGTGATATCGGCCATAGAGTTTGGGGTATCGGCCAAGACAAGGTGGTATTGACCAAGAAAAAGTGATATCGGCCAAGCAAGGCGATATCGGCCAAGAAGGGTGACATTGGCCATAAGAGTGAGATATTAGTCACAATAAAAGTTGTATCAACCAAGAGGAAGTCTATATCACCCAATAGTGGTAGGGTGTTGGCCAAGGTGCTAAGGAGCTCAAATCTTAACCCTAAGGTAAGCCATAGTCGTCTTCAAGCTTGAATTGAAGCATGAAATTAGGGTTATGATCTACCTTTCTTCTCCTCTTCATCAATTTCTTATCCATGGTTATTTATTGTATCTAGAGGAATTGAGAAGGTCATCCTCAACCTTGGGAACATGGAGCTTTGGATCTTGGAGATTTGAAGTTGTTCTTAAGGCGGGTTATATAACTTGAACTCAACCATGTTATTATTCATCACCTAAATTGCTATACTTAATGAACTTCTTTTAATTCCAACATTTCCTGTATTAATTGATGAAATTATGAGTTCTAGTAGTTTCTTAGACCTTTTTCCATGAACTATAATTGTTAAAATAGAGGTCTAGAGCAAGAAGAAGATGGTATTACTTTGCAAAAGTGATATCGGGTTCAAGCATATACATAAGTAGCTAATCCGATATGGGTATGTATTGCCTAATATGCTTGCAGGATATGATTGCACAAGATGATTGCATAACAAGATTGCACAAGATGCTTGCATGATATGCTTTCACGATAGGAAGTCAAGTATAGACTTCATGCATGATACAAGGTTAAATGTATACTTGTAAGTTGATATGAAACCCTAATTTAGGTAACCCGATATGAGTGAAGAAAAGCAAGTGCTATTGCCCGATATGATCATATAATATATCATTGGTACTTGGTATCATGAAGCACACACATCTGGTGCATGATATGAACATTTTAGTAAACCCTATTGCACGATATGAGGTATGGATTCAAGAATAAGATGTAACCTGATATGGCAGCCCAATATACAACCCTAGATGGCATGTAGCCTGTCACGACCAACCCTAATTGATGTCTAGCCTGACATGGTGATGCGTTGATACCTATTAAACATCATGGGGGACACATACATGTACTATGTACCCATCACGACCAACCTTAACCCGACATGGGTGTTATAACCCAACATGGGACGGTGCAGCCCGACATGGCTTGGTACCTTTCACTCCTATCAACTTGTGTAATGGGTTGAGAAGAGTTTAACCAATTGTTTAACCTATTACTCATCCTTAATATAGGATGGTACCCTTGAAGGAGGAAACAAGATGAATATATTGGGTTGAGCCCGATATGGCAAACCCTAACCCGTCACGACCAACCCTAGATGGTGAGCCACCCGATATGGTGATTGAATGCACCTCTAGCCTGACATGGTGATGGCTTAATACCTCATTCACGACATGGGTAACACATACAAACACCTCTAGGCCGATATGGATGGTGTTTATACACCTCTAGCCCGATATGGTGAGTGCTCAAACACCTCCCACCCAATATGTCGGTGTCTATACACCTACAACCTGTTATGGTGAACAAATGCACACCTCCAACCTGACACACCTTGTAAAGATAAGGGTAAAACACTCCTATAAGTAAAGAGTGTATTACTAAGCAATGGTGTGACTAATATCTTGATAGGTGAAACACCTAAGTGGAAAATGTCTTAATACAAGATGAGTTCCTATCACCTAACGATAGATGGATAATTAAAGTGTGTGAACTATGGCTAACACACTATAGAAAAAATATGATAAGTTAGTACATAAAGTATTAGGATGGGAAATACCCTAATACAAGACAAGTTGATGAACTTAAGTAAGTTAAAAGTGATGAGGAAAGTGATATTCTAGGGCGTGATATATATCACATCCAGTACCTCAAAGTTGATATACCTTGATGCACCTCAAATCCAATATACTTGGATGAGTAACACATGAAGGGTGTCATGTCAATTGTTACATTGAGATGTAATGAGTTTAATGCACTTTGATAAGCGTAGGTTATATACCTTGATGCACGAGGCTAGAGATGAATCCCAAAAACCCCTACCTCTTATTTTTGTTTGAAGTTAGGCAGAACTGCCTATGTACACCATGATGCTATTCCAAATCTTAATCAAATAAAGACTACTCTAGCGAGAGGATAACAAATCTTTCTTCACCAAGTAAACAAGGGGGAAATTTATCTGTCATTCCTAATTTTCTAAATGTTCATATGTCTTCCCATTATGACATCTTCATGTAGGGTTATGGGAGAAAACTCCATGAATGAAGTTGTGGTGTAAGTTCCTACCAACAATGTAACCTATTAGAATCTCCGTGATTGTTTATTTTTCAAGATAACATAGCGTATATGGAATATCCCATGGGGGTGGACTAGCTCAAATCTTTGGTTTACACCTCCACAACCTTCTACTTTAGTGCTAGCATAAACTAGATTCACCTCTCTACCTCAAAAAACTAGCCTTCTCCATCACCCACTCTCTCATCTCATCACATACATTTGGTCTTGGTCACACTCTCTTTCGGTGTTACCTCAAGAACAATACAAGTAAAAAAAGTCCACAATGATACTCCATGGCATAATGTTCTCCATTAGGTATTATCTCATTAGGAAAAAGAGCATGCATTTTAAGAGATCTTGATATTTAGAAAACAAATATTCACATACTCTCAACATTAAACACCACTTTTATTATTTTGAGATTTATTGAGCATTTAAAGTAATATCTCTAGAATGGAGTGTATAATCCACTGGTAGATTTATTCTAATGGCAAACAAAGTTATAACTTAAAGTGATTGACAATTAAATAAGGTAGTGGCATAATGCCATACTCTTCAAAATCAATGAGTCCATACATGCGGTTATGATAATTAAGATATAAGCTTGTGAAATAGGCATTCCATGCATGGGTATAGTTTAAAAACATGCTATATTTTTAGACCAATATATTTGGTGAAGTAATAGGCCTCTCATTTATAAATGTTGAATCATATTCTACCAACAACAATGATAGCAATGTTTTGTCATGGGTTGGCAGAAGGAAGATTATGATGCATAATTTCTCACTTCAAGATGTTCCTCTATGACAGGAATGGACTAGTTCACCATTGACTTGTAATTTTCACCAACATTTTAAAAAAAAGTCTTCAATAGCTGGCTTGGACATACACTTGGAATATCATTTACTTGCTCTATCTTAAGTTCTTATTGAGGGAATATTTTTCTTCTTCTTTTTTACTTCACAAGGACACACATTTTAAAAGAATCATATACATCTATACTTGGTGGTTGTTATGTATGAACATAATACACTACCTGACTCAATAACATATTAATTTATAATTTTTCTTAGGTATGTGAATGAGAAAACTTGAGCTTGACCATGTCCGTGCGAGAAAAAGTAGGTTTTTGGTCTAGATTTTTCATTTCTAGTTTATGTCCTGTTTAGTAGGTTGTAGTTGGACAACAAAGTGGAGTTCAATGTACATTTTAAATTCCAAACACACACAGCTACACCCAAACAAAACTTGCTCAGTTTTACTTTTTGGGTTTCTTTTCTAATTTAAAACAAGGTTAGTTTGTATGGTAAGTTACAAAAATGAATCCGATCATAGGTTCACATACACAAATGACATACAATACAATGTAAAAAACTCATCAAATAATTAAAAAATACATTATGGATAAAATAATTATACAATACATACACAAATGAGAGATATATTATAGATATAGCATTGACATGACCACAATTTCTATTATTTGATTTAAAAATGGGTATTATTTTTCATTAATTTATTGTTTATATTGAGTTACTCATAGTTATTTCCTTGTC
Organism: Alisma plantago-aquatica; assembly: GCA_963693085.1. NCBI lineage: Eukaryota > Viridiplantae > Streptophyta > Magnoliopsida > Alismatales > Alismataceae > Alisma > Alisma plantago-aquatica. The sequence goes on from OY856410.1 coordinate 1,322,719,566, forward strand.
TCCTATATAGATATATGTATTGTTTTGACATTATTGATTTTTGACCTCTCTAATTTTTCTCTTCATTGTCAATACCCTTCTCTTCTCCTTCCACCCCTTTCCCAATCTCTTCATCTTTACATAACTCAAAGAAACTTTTCAACATCTATTTGAGAAATTTACTCCATATCATGTGTAAGATATTCATTAATTGAGGAGTAGTTTTTGAAAGAAATGAGAGGAGGGATGCATATACATGTATATATATGCATATATATACATACATATATATATATATATATATATATATATCCACTTATACAAAAATGATACCCGAAATTTGGGGATGAAGTGGTGGTTTTTCAAGCAAAAAAAGTAAGAGCACCAAAATAAATAATGAGTTGATTGGGTAGCATATATTTAGAAACGTGTGTGGGAGTGAAAATTGGAAGTAATAGGGAGGGAACGTATTCAATGTGAGAGAGTGAAAAAATAGAGTGAGACTGAAATAAATATCACATTTGTACTATGTGCCCCTGAATTTTCAACACCTTAAACACATGTGTGACGTCCAAATTGGAATCCTCACCTTAGTAAGAATATCAATTTAAACATTACACATTACGCCAAAAAAAATAAAGTCAAAGAAAGTTAAAGGAAAAACATCAACACATGCATGTGAACAACAAAGAACCATACAACAAAATCTCACCATTCAAAATTTGACTAAAAAATAAATTATTATTACAAATTGATATTACACATCGAACAACAAACTTTTACATATGCACATACTACATACACAATAATATCTTGTAGACAATAGGACCACATGTATGTTTTCTCACAACAAAACTCTCAACTAATCTTATTCTTTAAGATCATATATTCACATTGCCTAAAGTAGATATTACAATTAGTACACCTTAGCACAATATAATAAAATATGGTGTTGAGTTTGCTACAAGTTTCATATAACTCTTCAGTACCATGACTTGATAATAAGTTAAAGGGTTAATTTCATAAAAATACTTGACATTTACACTTGTTCACAAATCTATCACTACATTTACAAAATAACATGTATATCATCATAAGGCTTTATAATTTTCAATTTTGTCAAAATCGAGCGGTGCCACCAAAACTGTCAAGCGGCCGTGGGGAGTCCATATGTTACCTTATAGGAATCCATCTTTTCTAATTGATCTCCAATCAACTAATCAACCTCCCAATCTCCTCACCCACCCCATCGACCTGTAGTTCACATAGACAAATCCCCATTAGTGACCCCAAACTTTCTAGAGGTGATGATGGTGCCGTTGGCGATCAAGGAGAAAGTCACAAAAGATTTTGTCATGCTTGTTCCCTTTCTCACGGCGTCAGGTCGTAGCAAGGCAAGTGATATCGACATGGGTAGAAGGGGCGGAAGATGGAGCAGAACATCTACGTTGACCCGTCGAAAAAGTTGGCTCCTGGCTATAGCAGGTCTTGTAGAGTCAAGGAGACGATCGTTGGAATCCTACACTCAATGATGATATTGATAAAGGAAAAAAGATGATCATCGAAATCCTAAGTGAAAGCCACATCTGATTGTCTCCTGCAAGCCTTATTGGTGCATGTATCTATTGCAGCGGCAATGCTCAATTCTTAGATAATAATAATGCTAGTGGTCACCTTTGACCATGGCACTGGTTTGGACAAGGTCACAACTTTTAATGTTGGTGTTTTCTATTACAAACTCATTTTTTATTCACATGGTCTACAGAGTTGTTAGTGTTCTTGGATTGTCAATCAAGGTAATAACATTGTGTTCATAAATACGTGAAAAGGTACCAAAAGGAAGGACACCAAGTTAGTGGAGACCAACTATATAAAATACATATTGTTGGTGAATATGTTTTGTCACAGAGGCTTTTTTGTTAATGAATTTTTCCATTACCGCCTGGAAGATTTCTTGTCAAGTCAAGAGGACAAAGATGTTGTAGGAAATCAGATGAATAAAAATCCATCTTACTCATTTTGGGCATGTTGTACACTTAAATTTGTAGTTGTAAGGTTGTAGCAATGCAAAGGGAATATGGGTCTCTAGTAGATGCAATGTTACACATACACAATAAGTCTTTACAACTCCTGGTTAGGAACACCAATAATGTAATGTATCACTATTGTGGTACCAAAACACCTCCATATTCCTCTTTGTAATGAGTGGGATTTTAAACTTCAACTTAGCAAGACTCCAAAAAGATCACAATATCATGAACATCAATTACTTGATGATTTTGGCTGTGTGAATAAGGAGACAAAGAGGCCAATTAGATAGCTTATTTGCTCATCAATATGAATAGGCAGGGTCCTCCAAGTCACAAATGGCCTCATGATGATCGCTTTACTATTTTACTAGTACGAGTATATTTTAATAAAATTGAAAATAGTGAAGTTTTATAACAATACACATGTAATTTTATAAACGTTGTGATAGATATGTGAACAAGTGTAAACATGAAGTATTTTCATGAAATTAGCCCTAAGTTAATGTAGAACTTGGTGGTAATATAAGTAATGAAAGCATTTCCAAACAAAGATCTTTAATTACAAAAGGAGAATACATGTTATAAGCACATTTCTATTATATTATCAATGTGTCTACCAATAAAAGGATAAATGCATTACGACCTTATGATATGCTTACCAAAGAGAAAAATCATTGTACATGGTGATATTCTCACCAAAGATAGATCTCACATATGCACTACGCTCACCAAAGAGATATAGTGCTATGATATAATCAATCATATATATATATATATATATATATATATATATATATTTCTTATGTTCATAATTATATATAAATAACATCAAACACAATAACATACAAGACCATTTATTTCATCCAATATCATATTTCAAGTATTTTTACACATATAATTCAATCATGCTATATAGTAGGCCTATTAAGAAATAAAGTGTACCTTGAAAATACATATCATAACCAGGAATATATCCATAAGGTCAACTACAACCTTAGTCGACCACTGATAATGACATGATCACATATGACTTCCATATATTAGTTTCTCATTATCTTAGCCCTAGTTATGTCCAATATGGTTTTAATTAGCTCACTAACATATTCTCATCATTACTTGTCTTCTTTAATTACAATTACTTTACTTATCTTAGATTCTATATTAAGATAATAATTCATTTATTTTGTTGCAAACAATTATGTATAGATACTAATCCCAAGCTATATTGTATTAATCAAGTAATGATTTTCTCATCATTTTAGGATCCTTAACATGTAGCATGAGTTATGTGTATCTAATTGACATGTGAACTCTATATAAAATTTAAGGTATTGATATGAGCTTATATTGTAATTTTCAAAATTTGTTTCCCAATTTGGCTTCTAGATATGACATTAGCACCTCTAGAGCTTCACTAGGTTGGCTTGTGTCTGCCAGTGCCTGTTGTAGAGGATAGAATGGAAAAATGCCTATGCCTCCACGTTGACCTAAGATCATGTAAAGTTCTGTGAAGTCCTCCTGAAATTAATGATGTCGTACAGACATCACTGAGGAATTCTATAAACTCATCCAGAGCTCACTCTTCTTCTCTGACAAGATCATGTTCACCAAACACCAAACCCTCCATTGGAGTCCATGATTATATTTGAGTCGAATTCCCCCAAGTTCGACCTTCCATTTCCCTCTAAGCTTTCCTATTCCTTCTTATTCTACCACTCCATTTCTCTATAGCTAGCGATGAATAGATAGTAGAATGGACTCAATGGACTGGTCTGTTCTCTTTGTTCCCTCAAATGTTGTCTCTAAATGAAGGTTCTATAGATATCTCATACTGAGCCCAATGAATAGAACTACTCCATTTATCCCACTAGTTATGGTGGTATTGTTCCGAGATCTAATCTGTCCCATGTTCTCTTCAACATTTGAAATGGAGGTGGATGATGAGGATCTCACCCTTAGATTCATCACCAACTATTAGGATGGGTCTCATCTATAAGTCAATCCATGGATACACCTACTCACTTAGCTGCGTCACTTCAAGTATATTACAACTTATTTTAATAATCATTTACCTTGGCCGAATATGGTCAATAGTACACATTAAAAAGCTCTTTTAATGTTTCATAGGGACCTTGAAAAGCCATAAAATTTTAATCATTTGTTCCTCGACATAATATATAACTTCCACATTAGTTTGGTTCAAGAAGGAATTGTTTAATCATCAAACTTATTATTCCATAGTGGCACACAACTAGGTACATAAAACATGACATTAACATCAAACCATATTCAAACTTCATCGTATAGGTTTATACATCCTAGTAGATCATGAAACACATTCATGACTATTATAATATCAAACTTAACCATGTAATCTTTTAATTTCAGCATCAAATTCATAAACACATATAAAAAGGTTAGTTGGTATTATCACCACAACATATCTATATGAATATTAAATTTTTATTTCAAATCTCAACTCATGAATTAAGTTATCTAATTGGGTACTCATAACCTACAAATTTCACTCCATAACATCCTACACATCTAATAGGAATTTTCATCCTTAAAATTAAGCCAAAATCCAATCCATCACATCCTTTACATGTTAAAAGAAACTTCATCCTCAAAATTAAGTCATTATACAATTACAAGAAAAAATAAATCTAAAAGGTATTCATCTACATATAGGTCACCACTCATGGTGCAACATCTCCCTAAAAAACCTCAAGAACTATATACTAACCACTCCTAGGAGGTTTTAAAAGATCATTGGTTGAACCGACCCTTCAATAAAGGTTGAAAGAAGGGTTTAGAAACATTGGTTGTGTCATGATTTATTTTATATTTTGGGTTTACATCATCATATTACCCAAACATTAGCATTCCATCATCACATAAACACATTTGGAAAAATAGTTAATTCCAATTAACCCAATTTATCCCTATATCTCAATTTAAGGGTGTCCAGACATATTATCTGTTATTTTTAATTGCTTTTGCAAACTAAATTCAACATCTTTATTAAACACCTTATTTAACATATATAATTAATATGATCTCATTTCACTTCCATATTAGGTTACAAACTTTATTAGTGATTTCATCAATTGATTAACCAACAACATTACACTACCTCTTTTATGTGCATGGTTAACCATCTATATAGAGAGCTGTCGATCCATCACTAGGTTTACATAATCTCATATCCTCATATCACAACTCAATCATAGATTGCAAACATATATACATATATCATGGTTGTGATACACAAACATATACTAGTACCTCAACAAACACACAATGAACTTCTATCCAACCTAATTAAGGTTCTCCTATCCCTTATCATGAGGGTAGTGCCATTTGGAGCTTCTCTAAGCTCACTCAACTCTATGATGATCATATGTACTAACTATATCTTACCACTTTGGTTTAGGGTTCACAAGCCCACCCCATTAGCACTTATGATGTAATATACTAAAATCTAGTTACATTCTTAATTTGGCCCTTTTTCTAAGTTGTTTCTTTCCTTTCTATACTTGTTGTCCTTGATGTTGAATTTGTAGAAATTATTAGTGATTTGGAGTATATTTTTGCACAAATGCCTCAGTTAATGTTTTAATCATGGTCTAAAATACAAATTTACCACTTAAGTGAGATATCGATAAATTAATTTCATACTAGAATTTTTTATAGCCTTTTGGAACAAGAAAGAGAAAAAGGAATAAGTAATAAAGTTTTAAACATGATAATGTGACTATAGTTAATTTTATGTGACAAATAGTGCTAATAATGTGTAAAGAGAATAACACTCATGATAAGACGATGTCAGATCTAAGGGATCAAGTGGGTGGGTGAATAGAGCTACAAGATTTCTCACTAAATAGATTAGACCTTCAAACTATATCAAGTTTAAAGCAATAGATTAATTGCAATTTAAAGTCCTATCTAACAAGCATAGCAAGGATGAGAGAGATTGATAGCAAGCACTTAAGAAAGGGATGTAGAGTGGTTCCACACTTCAAACTAGAAGTTAGTCAGTCCACTACCTAGAGAGGTCAACCTTTAGGACTTTGCAAGTGCTTTTCTCTATATTATCACCAATAAGAGTTACAACACAAGACCACTAAAGGACATAGCCATCCAATCACAAGGAGATATCCACCTTACCTAAGGACTTACCCCCTTCGCTTGAGTCTTCAGCCTTCACTAAGGTCTTACCCACTCAAGTCTTCTGCCTTGAAGGACTTTGCTTCTCCTCTTGGATCTTCAACATTTGCCTTCTCCTTCACCTGGAGAAGATCACCACCTCTTCATCAACCTTGAAGAGGACCAGCTATAGCTCCTTCTTCACTTGATGGAGGTTTCTTCACCTTTTCTTCATGTGGGAAGGGGTTAAAGAAGAGGGAGAAGATGAGAACTTTACATGCACAAGGGTGGATCTCTCTCTTACAATATGCCTAAGTCACTCACAAATCATGAAATGAAGTGTAAACTAGAGAGAGAAAGGGGCTCAAAGAGTAGTAGCACACTCAACTATAGTAAGGACCTTGAATATCTTGAATGAGAAAATTGGAATGAACTCCAAGGAGTCCTATTTATAGCTGGGGGTGCTCCCTTGAGTTGGGGAAGACTTAGGGCTGAAATATAGCCATTTTGTGCAAGGAAATAGATCTTTTTTCACCCAAACCAAGTCACCAATGATTATAATCACTTTTTCTACATTTTCTATATAGTACATTCGGTCGAGTTTCAATTCAGGTAACTCCAGTGATCAACTAAAAGACAAAGCCAATTTTCAAACTATTGGTCGAGTTTGTTCTGGGGAACTCAACCAATGAGATAAAATTGAGTTTGCTCATTGAGTCAGTCGGTCGAGTTCTGTGAATGCACAACTCGATCGATGGGTCATCCTTAGAAAATACATCATAGCATTGGTTGAGATTGTAACTCGACCGATCAACAGCTTGTGATAAATTTTCTAAATTGACTTTTGGGTGATTAAAACTTGGTATTATTTGTCCAACATATTTTTCTCATCTTAGTTACAATTCATATCATCAATACAAGCGATTACAAAAATCTTCTAAGGTTTTTTTAGTGATTTCCTAATTAGCACACTTGCATTGCATTTGACTTAAACTTGGACAAGTTAGGGGTTGTGTAATTTGATCTTTTACATGTACCGAAAGCCTAAAATCAATCTTGACAAACATATTAGATACATATGAATGGAATGGTTGAGTCATTATCAAAATATGGATAATGTATAACCTTAAGGTCAACATTCTCCCCCTTTTTGACAATGACAAACCATTCCTCAATCATATTGAAAAGGATATTGAAATTATACCTTTTCCTTGTGAATTATAAGGAGTTTTAAGATTTGAACAATGTGAATTGATCCTCCTCAACCTATGCTTACTTTAACCTACATAGTTAGTCTATATACACAAAGTAATATAACACATACATTCTATATGGTCCATTAGCAAGTCACATGATAAAGCATATAATGAACAATAAAAGGATCACATAGGGAATAAAAGCAATATGGTTGAGCTTCAAAATGTTGAAATTCTCTCCCCCGTTTGACATTATCAAAAAGGAAGGGGGTAGAAGAGCATAAAAATAGGTATGCACCAAGCACAACCAAGCATAAAACCAAAACATGCAATCTCAAAACATACATCAAACAGAGACAAGAGAAACAAACAAGCTAAGTCATAATCAAAATATGGTGAAAACATGGTACCAACTCATAATATATAACATATCAAAGAAAAAGAGTGCATAGAATATAGATTACAACCCAGAATGCAAGTTCTCATAGAATAACTACAAGAAAAAATGATGAATACTAAGATGATAAAATAGTACATCTCAGATCATGTCCCCAGATATATCTAATACAAAATAGCTTAGAAAGATATATATGATCACCAAACCAGACTAGAAGCTAAGAACATCTTGATATCTAAGCTATCTATATCAATAGCATCATCATCCTCAACATCAAGCTCATAGTCATCATCTCCATCTGAAGGTGCAACAACATCACCTTCATCACCAGAGTCACCAAAAAACCATCAGATGTAGAACCATCATCCTCACCATTACCAGCAGCCTCGTCTGCATCAACAGACTCCTCATCACCCTAGTTTGGCATCTCCTCATCAATAGAGGGACCAAAGAGACGACCACACCAATGAGCATTCTGCTCATCCCAAGTCATAGCAAGAGCATAGAGCTCATTTTCTTGTGGAAAGGAAGGAGCAGAATCACCAAGGCCGGCAAGTAGAGGGGCCAAGGGGCCAGTAGGTAGAGGCAGGATAACAGGAGTAGGTCCATCGGTAGAAGTGGGTGTGGGAGCAGTAGAAGGTGCAGGTGGAGGGGTAGGGTAAAGGTGATTATATGCATAGAAGGCATAATCACTTCTGGGGTAGAGATGGTAGGCTGGGTAGGGATGTGCACAACCTATATTCATATTTGACATGATTGAACATAATTCCTGATGTAGGTTCTCCTGGACCTGGAGGTTGAATGCATGTTGATGTATCATGTAACCCATGATGGCTTCATTGGACACATGAAATGAGGTATGGGCAGGTCGGGTAGGCTGAGGAGGTGGAGGTGTTCGAGTAGAGGTTGAAGTAGGTGTAGAAGCAGAGGTAGAGTCATTGGGTGTGGTGGAGGAAAGAATAGGAACAAACTTCTGAATGGTGGTCTCACTGATACATACTCGCTTCTGGGTAGGTCTATAATGGAAGTCATATAAGAGATATTTCTCAGTGGAAAACTAAAAAAGAACACATATCAGGGAAGGATACCGAGGGTGGTGCCATAGGTATTCTTTCCTGAGTCAAAGCAAGTCATGTGGTGGAGGATGTATCTATACCACTTGACTCTGACATTCTCTAAGAGGCAATACGTGATTTCCGCAGTGTTCTTTGCAATATTCATTTAATTTTTCTTCAGATGGATGTTGTAGTTGACCACTAGGGAAAGGATACGCCTCTTCAGATCCAAGGCAGAGGAGGGAAGGGTGTTGTTCTTCTTGTAGGGGAATAAAGGTTTCTTCAAGTAATGATGTATGTCAGGAAGAGTGATATCGTATTTCTTGTAGAACACCTCAGGGTCAAGAAGGTCAAAACACTCACTATAATCCTTATGCCAGGTGTCAGTCTCATTAGTACCAGAGAAGAAGATATTTAAGGCATCCAATGAGACTTGGAATTTTTTCCTGACTATCATAATCATTAGGATCAATTGAGTATTAGGAGGGGGTACAAGGGTGTCATAATTCCAACACAAGTTCACATAGAATTCGTAAACCACTTTCATGCTAGTCATGGAATTGTGGTAACACACCCGTTCACCACCCAGGGCTAAGAGATGGTGAACGTGTAACAACTTCACAACAGGATCGATTATGTCTTGGTATCTAGGGCTAGGCTCAAAGAGGGCATGAAAAGGGAAAGGACTTTGTGGGAGGAGGTCCTTATACCTATTAACAGCCTCATTCGAGACCAAGAGTGTCTCATCAAAAGGGATCAAGTGGGAAGATGAAGAGGAAGATGGTGCATTGCTGGGGGTGGCTCTCCTCCTTCTATTTGAATCCATAGAGACGGAATAGAGAGGAAGGAGAAAGAAAAAGCACAAAAAACACCACCAAAAATGTTCACACACCTAGGTTCAGCATGGGGGAAGGTCAAGGATGGTCTACCTTGGTCAGATTAGGGCTAGGCTGAGGAAGGGGAGGTCAAGGGTGGAGAGCTTAGTGCTAAGGGAGGTGCAATCGATCGATTTTTCTCTAGCTGAGAGGGATAACAGTCGTGTAAACCCAAATTAAGTGCTCTCCAGCCTGGCCATCGATCGAGTTCTGTGAACTTAGAAACTCGACCGATTGGCTTTTTAAAAAACCTCTCAGCCATAGATCGGTCGAGTTTGTCCTGGGGTAACTCAACCGATCCAGACCTATAACCATCAAACTTAATTTCTAGCCATTTGAATGCTAATTAAATTTATTTTTCAAGTCCATTATGTATATTGAACATACTTAGGCACATATCATTCATCATTGGGTACTATTTTGTGAAAAAACATGTGTTTGCAAAAAATACCCAAAAATAAGAGAAAACAAGGCAAAAAGAACATGAAAAACCGATTTTAAGCATATTAGAAAACATAGATGATCCAAATAGTGACAAGACATATATGATAGATAACAACTAGCTAGAAGGCATATCAGATTCATTCAAAGAAACTATAAACAATTTTGATCTAATAAAGTTAAATTTCTCTCTAGCTAGAGGTTTAGTGAAAATGTCCACCAACTGATTTTTTGTGTTGACATGCATGATATATATATCCTTCTTAGCAATGTGATCACGAAGAAAGTGATGGTGAACCTCTATATGTTTAGCTCTACTATGCAAGATAGGATTGTAAGACAAGTTAATTGCACCAGTATTATCACAATAGATAGGAGAAGCATCAAAATGAATGCTAAAATCTTGGAGCAATTGCTTCATCCATAGGACTTGAGCATAACAACTTTCGGCTACAATGTACTCATTCTCGATGGTTGATAATGCCACTGTTCTCTGTTTCTTGGAGAACCAAGACACCAAGCATGGTCCTAGGAGGAAACAAGTGCCACTTGTGCACTTTCTATCAATCAAGCAACCAGCATAATCAACATCACTACAATCCATAAGAGTACAGTCCCTTGACTTAGTATACCATAGTCCAAAGTTTGGAGTATTAGCTAAGTACCTTAGAATCTTCTTAACAACTATAAGATGTAATTTCTTCGGATTTGATTGAAAGAGAGCACACAAGTAAACACTAAACATTATATCAGGTCTAGATGTAGTTAAATAAAGTAAACTTCCAATCATACCTCTATAGAGCTTCTCATCTACCTTCTCACCACTTTCATCTTTATCGAGTTTGGTGGTGTTTGACATGGGTGTATCCGTCAGTTTGGTGTTCTCCATCCCAAAGTGCTTAAGTAGTTCATTTATGTACTTGCCTTGGTCAATAAAGTTCCCATCTTTTGTTTTCTTGATTTGAAAGTCGAGGAAGAATGTGAGTTCACCCATCATACTCATTTTGAATTCACTCTACATAAGATCACTAAATTCTTTGCAAAGATCGCGCTTAGTTCAGCCAAAAATGATATCATCAAAATAATTTTGAATGATAAGAAAATTGTTAGAAGTTTGTTTTAGAAACAAGGTAGAATCCATTTTGTACATGATATAACCATGATCTAACGAAAAGTTCTTTAATTTCTCATACCAAGTCCTTGGTGCTTGTTTGAGTCCATAGAGAGCTTTTTGAAATAAATAACATGGTTAGTATACTATCATGTTCAAAGCCCAGAGGTTGTGCAACATGCACTTCCTCCTCAATTGTACCATTCAAAAATGCACTTTTAACATCCATTTGATACAAAAGAAAGTCTTTATAACTAGAAAAGGCAAGCAACATACAAATTGACTCAAGTATAGCTATAGGTGCATATGTCTCATCAAATTCTATACCTTCTTATTTATTGTAGCCTCTAGCCACTAACCTTGATTTGTTTCTTACCACTTTGCCTCTTTTATCAAGCTTGTTGCGATAGACCCATTTGGTGCCAATGATGTTTCTATAACTTGGTCTTGGCACATGGGTCCAAACTTTGTTCTTCTCAAATTGCTCCAAATCCTCTTGCATATCTAGGATCCATTCTTCATTTCCAAGACCTTCTTTGACATTCTTAGGCTTGAGTTGTGAGATGAATGTGTCGTTGGCTTGTTCTTTGTTGAACGCAGCCTGTGCCTTCACTCTTTTAAAGGGATCACCTAAAATTTTAGCTCCTTTGGATGATTCTTTGCAAACCAGGGGGTTGGATCCTTATTTTCATCATCTTTGTCTTCTTCTTTAGTAGCCACCTCTTTTCCCTTTTGGGTGATGTTGAGCTCTTTAAGAATACGAATTACTTCACCTACAACATCATCATTTGGAACAATATATTTGAGAATAGAGGGGTTAGTCTCATTAAACTTTACATTAATAGATTCTTCTACTTTATCAAGATCAACATGAAAACTCTATAAGCCTTGCTAGTAGTTCTATAGCCAAGAAAGAAAGCCTCGTATGATTTCAGATCAAACTTATTGAGAGAATCTTTTTATTCAAAACAAAATAAGGACATCCAAAAATGTGGAAATACTCGATAAAAGGCTTCCTACCACGCCATAGATCATAGGTTTTTTATATTTTAAAAATGGTAATTTATCATCCCATCACTGGGGTTAGAACCCTCAACCTATCAATCATACAACCTCAACTTTACCAACTCAAATGCCATATCTTTGGCTCATAGTGGTTTTCTTCAGCAAAGGATGAGTATAAACCCAATTTTGCACAAACAGATGAGGTATTGACAGCTTTAGCCCAAAACTTCTTAGGAGTATCATACTCTAGAAGCATGGTCCTAGCCATATCCTATAAAGAACTATTCTTCCTCTCTACAACCCCATTTTGTTGAGGTGTTTGAGGTGAAGAGAAGTTATGTGCATAACCCGATTCATGACAAAAATGCTCAAAAAGCTCATTTTCAAATTCTCCCCTATGGTCACCATGAATGGAAACAATGCAGAAAGAAGCTTCATTCTCAACTCATTTAGAAATGCTCGATAAAACATCAAGTGTGTCACTTTTAGAAACGAGAAAGAAAGTCCAAGTATATCTACAGAAATCATTGACTATAATAAGGCAATACTTGGAACCACGAAGCGATTGAGTTCTCTTAGTACTAAGGACACCTTTGGATTTGAAGGAGGACTTGGTTTGCTTTCCTTGGGTAAAATATTAGCATTCCTCATCCTTTTCAAAATTCAATTTAAGAAGACCCTTGACCAAGTACTTTTTGCTCAACTTCTTCAACTGATGCATATTTACATGACCAAGTTGGTGGTGCCAAAGAGAAATATAATCTGAGTTGACTACTAGGCATCTACCAATAATAGACTTAATAGAGTCAAGAACAATAACATATAGATTACCACTTCTCATTCCCTTATATATAACTTGGTAGGTAAGGGAATCCAGAATCAAGCATTCAAAGGAAGTAAATAGCACAATGTAACCATTATCACAAAGTTGACTAACACTAATTAAATTGTGACATAGTCCGTCCACAAAAAGAACATTCTTGATACTTAAGGATTCACCTACATCACCCTCACCTTTTACTTTACCTTTCTTGTTGTCCCTAAAGGTGACCAATCCTCCTTTCATTTTGGTGAAACTGTTGAAATGTCTTATGTCACCAATCATGTGCTTTGTGCAGCCACTATCAGTAATCCATCTACCCTTTTCCTACAAGAAAGGAGAATATTGGTTCCCAAATTAAACTTTGGGATTAGGAGTTAGCTTGAGGACCAATTTCATCTTTGGGTTGGTCCCCTTGGGCTTTTAAGGACAATAAGTAGAGTAATGACAATCACATTTGCCAAAAGAACAAACCATATGATTCTTAGTGCCGGAAGACTCTCCTACAAAGAAATAGTTCTCCTTGCTCTTTTTCTTACCTTTGTCTTTTCTCTTGCCCTTTGATGCTCCCCCTTCAAATCCCAAATCACTAGTACCACTTTGTTTGGTAGAATGGTCAAGGATTTCATTTAGGGAGTTCTTCCCTTTGAGGAATTTCTATAGGTATGCTCTCATTTTGTGGTTATCATCATTCAAAGAAATAATGGTAGAAGATAAACTAGATATGTCATCCCAAGCATGTACACGATCAGCCTCAAGACATAAAGCTTTAGTTAAATATGAATCTTTTTCAAGAGAGATAAAAGCAACATTAACACTAGACAATAAAGGTTTAGAAGATAGATCATTTACTTGACCAAGCAACCTAGCATGTTTAGATTTAAGCATTCAAATACCTTTAATATATACATCCCTCTCTTATCTATGAGCATAAATAAGGAGCTTAAATTCAACATTTTCAAATTTAAGCAATTCAAGCTCTTTAAGGTAATTTTGATTTTCTTCCTTAAGATTCTCAATGTTCTTAAGGTAGATACCATTCTCAACTTCAACCCCACTGTATTGGAGTTCAAGATAAAGGTATTTCCCTTGCAAATTATCAATACTCTCAAGGTTGGTTTTCTCATTCAATTCAATAATTTCAAGCTTAGCAAAAAGATCATCAATAATTTTTCCTAATCGTTTTCCTTTAGATTTACATTTAGCAAAAGATGAGCAGGTAGTAATAAGCATGTCAATAATGGTTTCCTTAGATAATTCATGAAATCTTTCCTCACTTACCTCTCTTACCTCACCAATATCCTTACTAGTAGAGGCCATGAGAGCAAGGTGGCACTCTCCATCTTCTTTCGAGCTTGATCTGCTTAAAGATGAAGCTTCCTAAACTGCATGAGCTGCATTCTTGTGTTTCTTCTCCTTCTTATCCTTCAACTTGTATTTGCTTTTCTTCTTGTATTCCTCTTCCTTCTTTGAGATTCCCTTGTGGTGTGACTTTCCTGACTTGGGGCACTCACTCTTGTAGTTCCCCTTTTGACCACACTTGTAGCATCTTGGAGTAGAAGAGGAGGAGGCTTGCTTTCCCTTGAAGTGTTTTCCCTTGGCATAGTTGGCTTCATGCTCACTAGGGCCTTCATCTTCACTAAAGAAGGAGGGATAAGTCCGAAAAATAAGTTGTTGTTGAAGGATGACAACCTCCACTTATTCTTTTAAAGCAATATCTTTGATCTTCTTGGCTTCCTTCTCTTCTTGCTTGGCTTATTCTTCTTGCTTATCAAGTCTATGCTCATGAGCTTGAAGATCTCCAATGATTTCTTTAGTTGTGATGTCACCAAGGCTCCTCACTTCTTCAATAGAGGTGACCTTTGACTCCCATCTCTCTGGTAGAGTCCTCAAGATTTTGGAGTTGATTACACCTCTATCAAAAGTGTTGCCCAATGCAGCCAACCCATTGATGATGACATTGAGTCTTGAGTACATCTCCGCAATCCCTTCTTTCTTACCCATCTTGAAGTTTTATAGAAGGTTGTTCAACATGTAGATATTTGCCTCCTTGACTTGCTTTGTGCCTTCATAGGTGATGCACATCTTGTCCCAAATCTCATAGGCTGTGTCCCAAGATGAGATCCAGTTGAACTTTGTAGGGGTGAGGTCTTCATAGAGGATGCTAATGGCCTTGGCATTGAGTTGGGATTATTTGAGTGCAACTTCACTCCATGTTGCAACAACTCTGGTTGGCTCCTTGTAATGTGTGACCATTACCTTCCACATGTCTAAGTTCATCCCTTGAATGTAGAACTGCATACACCTCTTCCAATATAGGATGTTGGTACCATCAAAGACTGGAGGAAACATGGAGAAGCCTTCCTCTAGGTTGAGAGAACCAAGTAGGTTGTCACCCATCTTCTCATCTTGTGGGAGATTGTTGGAGAAGATCTTTGGCTCTAATACCACTTGTTGGATCTAAGGGCTCTAGAGGGGCGATGAATAAAGCTACAACATTTCTCACAAAATAGATTAGACCTTCAAATTATATCAAGTTTAAAGCAATAATTTAATTGAAATTTGAAGTCCTATATAACAAGAATAGAAGGGATGAGAGTGATTGATAGTGAGCACTTGACAAAGGGATGTAGAGTGGTTCCACACTTCAAACTTAAAGTGAGTCTGTCCACTACCTAGAGAGGTCAACCTGTATGACTTTACAAGTTCTTTTCTCTATATTATCACCAATAAGAGTTACAACACAAGACCACCAAAGGATTTACCCATCCAATCACAAGGAGATATCCACCTTACCAATGGACTTACGCACTTAGCTTGAGTCTTCAACCTTCACTAAGGTCTTACCCACTCAAGCTCAAGTCTTCTTCTTTGAACAACTTCGCTTCTCCTCTTGTATCTTTAGCCTTTGCCTTCTCCTTCACCTGGAGAAGATCACCACGTCTTCATCAACCTTGAAGAGGACCAACTATAGATCCTTCTTAACTCAATGGGGCTTTCTTCACCTTTTCTTCATGTGGGAAGGGGATAGGGAAGAGGGAGAAGATGAGAGCTTTACATGCTCAAGGGTGGAGCTGTCTTACAATATGCCTAACTCACTCACAAATCATGAAATGAAGTGTAAACTAGAGAGAGAAAGGGGCTCAAGGAGTAGTAGCACACTCAACTATAGTAAGGACCTTGAATATCTTGAATGAGAAAACTTGGAATGAACTCCAAGGAGTCCTATTTATAGTTGGGGTGGTCCCTTGAGTTGGGGAACACTTAGGAATGAAATATAGTCATTTTGCACAAGGCAACATATCTATTTTCACCCAAACCAAGTCACCAACAGTTATAATCACTTTTTCTACATTTTTCATATAGTACATTCGGTCGAGTTTTAATAAAGGTAACTCGACTGATCAACTATAAGACAAAGCCAATTTTCAAACTATTGGTCAAGTTTGTTTCAGGGAACTCGACGAATGAGATAAAATTGAGTTTTCTCATTGATTGGTCAGTCGAGTTCTGTGAATGCACATCTCGACCGATGAGTCATCTTCAGAAAATCCATCCTAGGATTGGTCAAGATTGTAACTCGACCGATGAACAACCTGTGATCAATTTTCTAAATTGACTTTTGGGTGCTTAAAACTTGGTATAAAGTGTCCCACATATTTTTCTCATCTTAATTACAAGTCATATCATCAATTCAAGTGATTAAAAAAATCTTCTAAGGTTGTTTGAAGTGATTTCCTAATTAACACACTTGCATTAAATTTTACTTGAACTTGGACAACCTAGGGCTTTTGTAATTTGATGTTTTTCATGTGCCTAAAACCTAAAATCAATCTTGAGCAAACATATTAAATACATATGAATGGAATGGTTGAGTCATTATAAAAATATGGACAATATATAACCTTTAGGTCAACAGAAGAGTCATTGGATAAAAATAACTTCATATTTGAATTCCTTGGGTCTAACCAGGTTTGAGTGCCACGTTTCACTCTATTTGCATAATAATAAATATCTTAATTTAATTCAAAAAGTAAAATATGAGTTTTCTCCAAAATATCCAATAAATAATTAAATCTTCAATATGTATGATGCAACTCTCTTGGAAAATAAGGGAAGCAGAGTTCCCTGTATATTTATGTCTAAATGGTACCAGGAAAGTCTAGAACTTAAGTTTGGTAAATTGTTCTTGACTTCTAAGGCTATAAAAAGATTTCCCTTCTTGACTTCCATAAGAAATTAGGAGGAAAATTAGTTTTGTGTGTGCGGTCCCTTGGTTTCAGCCTCTAACTGCCACTGTTCTATGCCCTATTTTTAGCCTCTTGATTGGCGCCACCAATAAGAGGGTTCTAAACCAACCTACCACCACTACAACCATATTCTACCTACTATTGTTGATCTTCCTTATAAATCAATCAAGCTGCCATGAGAGAAAGGTAGCCATCTTCATTGCTTGGCACCATGGAGAGTGCTATGTAGGGTAATGATTTAGGATCTACTACTTTGGAAAAACAAATTGTAGAAACAACATTTATCCAAATGAAATTCACAGTACGAATGGAAAAACCATGGACACAACTTTTTGTTTGAATCTTTAATGAAAATTTCAGGAAGATGCTATTTTTACATTCTCATTTCGAATGATATGTTGATAAAGTAGAGTTAGAAGAGATGGGTCATCTCCCCTTCTTCCCCAAACCCTCCTCCAGGGAAATTTGAGAGTCTGATAAATTCAACTCAATTCAATTTTTTCATATTGGTAACCTGGCTTGTTGGAAGTTGGAAGTTCATATGCTCATATTACATCAATACAATATGAAAATAAAACTTTACTGGAACTCAAATTCCAAACCAATTACCAAGAACTCGATTTCTTAGAACTCACTTTATTTTCTAGGAAAATGAGTTATAAGAAAGTGTTAATTACATGAATGGCCTTTGAGGTTCTTTCGGCGATTGCTTAGATGATCCTAGCCATGGTATGATAGCTTCATTGTCGGCCACTCCAGCCAGGGGCTCCCACCTCCTTTCCACTGCCAACACCGCCAGTAGCCCTCTGGTCGACCCTGTGAGGAATGTCGAACCACCGCAAAGTCTGTGGGCAGAGAATTTGGTCAGGAAGAGACCAGTTCAGAATTTGTGATGACCTATTTTCCTTCCAAAGGATCCTAAAGCCCCTTTCTTTTGTGAGGAGGACAACTGCCCATTGATGAAGATGACCCGACCTGTGATTGAGGCCATGGAAAAATTTCATAATACATCAATAGTGGTTCAAATCCTTGGGAGAAGATGTGTGATTTAGCACCTCTATGGATGGATGTTGTGATCATGGAAACTGAAGGGCAAGCTCTAGTTGTCCCACTTGAAGAATGCTCTATTCATGGTGAGGTTTTTTTATGTCAAATACATGAATGTGGCTCTGGAAATGGGTCCATGGTTCTTTGATAATAAGATGGTGATGACAACCAAGTGGTCACCAAAATTGGATGTTGGGTGGGCCGTTGTGAAGTATGCCCCAGTGTGGATCACACTACCTGACCTAGGGAGGCACTAGTCAAGAAGGGTTCTAACCATTATTGGTTGTGCGATAGGAGAACCTAAAGAAGTGGAATTTGTCGAGGTTGGAAGGTTTTTAGGAGCACCACATCTCTATGTGGAGATCAAAGAAGATGATACCCCTCCGTCGGTTGTAATGCTTGAACTTTCAAATGGAAAGGAGTTGGAGATCAAGGTGGTCTATGATGCTCTTCCAGACCATTGTCATACCTATAAGCTGTTTGGTCATATGACCAACTACTGTATCTTGAAGATGGTGGCTATCCCTATAGTGGAGACACGAGGCAGATTCAAAACTGTGAGACCCAATAGGAGAGGAAGGGGAAGGGATGCTGGCAAGGCTGATATCCCATAGAATGTGACTGAAGTCCCCTTACAGACTGTGACGCCTAAGATCACTAGTGTACAGGGATACGGTGAAGTGAATAAAGAAGAAGAGGCAACTACTCTGATGGTGTGCAAGGAGATTCTTGGCTATTCTGAATCTGTTGAACCGTGAAGAGAGGAAACTGATACTGATCAGTTGAAGAGGGTTGATGATAATAAAGAGATTGAACCGCCAGATAGGGAAATGGTGAATTCTATCCAGATGCTTGAGGGACTAGATGAAGATGTAGTGGTGAATGCCAACAGTGCAAGGAGGTCGACTAGAAGGGGATATCATATGGAGCCTAGAGGTTGTGGGAGAGGAAATGGAAGAGGAGTTGCTACCTCTGAAAGGGGGGGGCGAAATTCTATAATCCAATGAAAATTCTCACTTGGAATGTTAGAGGGGCATCTTTTCCTGAAAAGCAGAGAGTCCTGAGACAAATCCTAAGTGAAAGAGGTGCAAATATTGTGATCTGCATGGAAACTAGAATCAAACAGGAGTGTTAGGAGAGAGTGATGGGTTTGTTTCTTATTAGATGGCTTAGTGAGTCCAACTTGGAAAAGATTGAAGGAGGAAAGATTGTTGTGGGGTGGAACCCTATTGTTTATCATATACAGGTGATTTACTATTCAGACCAGTTGATGACTATGAGATGCATTAACTAGGGAGGTTTTCACTGCATGATTTTAGTAGTGTATGGTTCTAACTCTAAAAGTGATAGACGAAGACTACGGGAAATTTTGGTCAGCACAACACCGCAAGAGCCTCCTCATTTGGTTGTTGGTGACTTCAATAGCACTCGACAGGCTAGGGAGAAGATGGGTGGTCTACCAATTCTGGACTCTATGATAGGGACATTTAATGATGCCATTAATGAAGCCAACCTAATTGAGCTGAATATGAGAGGAGTTATTACAACTTGGCCTAATAAATAATGCCATGTGCAAAGAATTGCTTGTAATTTAGACAGAGGTCTAGTCAATGTGAGATGGCTGGATTTCTTTCCTAATGCCTCCATTAGATTGGATGCACATCCCAACAGTGACCATATGTGAATGGAAATTGAATTGGGTCAAAGTAGCAGCCCCAATAGATTGTTTTGTTTCCTTAATCATTGGTTGGATTGGCCCATATTTGATACAGCTGTTAACAAAGACTAGAACATGGTTGTGGAAGGAAACATGTTGCTTAGAGTGGTGGATAAGTTCAAGAAAGTTAAAATAGCTTTGAAGTCCTGGTCTAAAGAGATGATCAGCTTGAAGGCTCTTAGGAAGAAAGCAAAAACTGATTTTGAAGAAGTTGTGAGGAATCTTAGAGAGAACCCTTTATCTCTTGTGTTGATGGAAAGAGAAAAGGTTACCAGCAAAAGACTGCTATAGGTTAAAAAAGTTCAAGAAAATTACCTTTGGTAGCGAAGTAGAATGAAATTTCTTAGATATGGTGATAGAAATTCAAAGGTCTACCATGTGTCTATTAAGAGGAACAATATAAGGATCACATACATAATCTCCTTGATGTGGATGGTAATTTGGTGGATGAGGAAGAAATGATGGCTAAAATGGTTGTAGAGTTCTTCTCAAAGCTATACAACCAAAATGTTGATGAAGAATAGAATTTTAGTTTACCTCAAAGATAGGTCAGGGAGGACATGAATAGAAAACTCCTTACGATGGTGAATGATGATGAGATCAAGAAGGCAGTCTTTTCTATAGGGGCCTCTAAAGCACCGGGACCATATGGCTTCAATGCCAAATTCTTTAAAAAATGTTGGCAGTTGGTGAGTAGTGATGTATGTTGTAATGACCCCACTTCTCGGTAACCCCCAATTAAGGAAGACCAAGAAGTCAGAGGAGTTATCCCAAAAATAGGATCAATGGTGTAATAATCAATCAAAAATAATTATCAAATTCTTCAAAAAAAAAAACTAAACTTGAAAGATGAAATAAAATTTACTTTTACATACCTTCTAAAAATAGGTAACTATGACTTCTATCCACAGAAGAAATCAATCTAGCTAGTCCTCCTTGGTATATATAACTTTAATCTTTCACACGTTCCACTTTACTGTTTGTCCAATTTTAGGTATTTCCTAACGACAAACAAAATGTCGGTCAATATAAATGAATATACTGGTATGTGGAGACAACCCAAATATTGCACATATTATCTAACAATATAACCACATCAAATAGTTGTTTAGCAATGAAAATTTACATTTTCTAAAATGACTTCCCAACCACTTTTACTCATACTCTAGGATGCCTTCTCTTAGGGTTTAGTCCTTGCAAGGGACTTTAAGGCTAACTTCTCCATCCTGAGCTTGGTCCCTGGGGTCACCTCTCTGGGTGCCCTGTGGTCACCTCTCTGGGTACCCTGTGGTCTTCCCTCTAGGGCTTGACTGCCTTGACCTTTCCTCCAAGGCTTGGTCTCCCATCTTACATCCAAAAATGGTATGTAGGTTTGAGCAAGTCATATATATACTTAGGTTGTGATAGTCATATTCACTTTAAAGATTGCAGAAATAAAATCATCCAAGTAGTTTATTTCCATGCAATTGATAAATCATCAGTAAAATGTCGTGAAACATAATGTGTGTATTCATAATTTAACCACACACCTATTTAGTAGACTTCACAAGCCAATTGTAATTCCAACCAAGAAAGTAGGTCAACCACACAATCAAAAATCCTAAAAAGCACATGTACTCTATATACTGCATACTTATCAATAATCTATGTTATTGACTTGGATTCACTTTCTAGGGTTTCTAATCTGAATTAGGGTTTCATTAGGGTTATTTTAGATCTATTTACAACATTCCACTTTTATATCCACAAAAACCTAAAACAACAATTATAGGTGCAAAACCCTAGTTATTCAACTTAATCATATTAAAGCTTTGTTATCAACTATTAGGCTTGGGATCATCCTAGTATCACTTTTATACAAAGGATCTTGAAATATAGTTCATTAAAACCCATTAACACTTAGATTAGGGTTTCTAAGCCCATTAATGCATATTAACATATAAAAACCCTAAAATAAGATATTTAGCCCATGGATTATCTACTTCAATATTCAAAAAAACTTTTTATTAACAATAGGTTAATGGGATCATAGATTATCCATATTAATCATCTCAATTTCATAGAATCATCAAATTAGGGTTTCTTACTCATGAAAGCATTAAAGATGGTAACTTTAGATACTTTTATACCTATTATCACATTCAGGCCCAAAATCTATTTTTATTGAATTCCTTACATTTTTTTTGATCAATTTTCATATAAAACTTATTTTCATCTGAGCTACGAATAATTCGTTATGATTTTTGCAAATAAATATCAATCAGCAAATAGGGGAGCGCCAAGTTAGCATTTAATTTCATTACCTCCTTATCCACACAGTCATTTTTGGATTAATAGAAAGCCACCAGTTCATCCCCCATCTTCCATACAGACATCACTTATTATAAGAGAGGGAATGACTCGTTTGCCCTTGCGTCTTGGGCACGTAGGAGGGGAAAAGAGGTCCAAACCTCACGGGTTACCCTCAACCTCTAGACGTCGCTCTGCGGGCCGCACAGTGCCAGTGCCAGTGGCGATGTCTGGCTCCCTTCTCTCTAATGGTTGTATCCATTGACTATGAACAATCCTCCTACTCTGTTGCTGGGTTTCAGTCTCACCTGGAGCTCCTCCTTCCAGCAACTCGCGGTTGCGGCTTCCTCCTTGCAATCAACACCGCCAACAGCGCCTCCTAGTCGGGCTTTAGTTGGCCCTATGGCAGAGTTACCCCACACACAAAACAACTTTGACAGTCGATACTGAAGGCCCTCCAATGCTTAGGAAAAGAGGGTTGTGTAGTCCTTTCTTCCTTCCGACAAAGTTGACATCGACAACATAGAACTATCCAGACAGGCCAATTTGGCATGATGCGTTGGCTCCGACGACCTTGCTCACACCCCAACTAGCAGTCCCTCATACCAACCTTAGTGCATGGGTAGTCATTGGACCTTATTACCCGATGCATGCTTGGCACCGTTGTGTAATGTATCCAGGGTTGGCAAGGTTACGAGGAACATGGACATGGATTGGCTTTCTACATACAACCATGGTTGGCTCACATGTCTCCCGATAGCAGAGGATCCTTGGGGTCCTTTTATATCCATAAAATATGTAGAAACCTAATGGTTAATATGAGATAGAGAAAGTGTGGACAGATATAGAAAGTGTGGACATTATTAACCACAGATATCCCTTGTTACTCAAAAGGCAACGTGTACCCTTCCATCACTATATAGAACTCTTTAGGTGTTATCCTCTTGATTTGATGATCACCATAAGAAGTTACTACTTTCCTAATCAGATTTGGCAACTAAAAGTCGTTAAGGGAAGTCTTTTATTCGTGGATTCCTTATTGTATAATGAAATAATTACTATTTTCCTAATTTCTTAGGATTTTCTCTCTCTTTCTTTGTTTGTTTCTATTTTCATTATTTTGATTTCCTCTCTTAATAGAAACCATATGGAACCAAAAATCATTTGATAGTGATCACCCATTCCACTTTTAGAAACTTCTACACAATTCTCATATATAGACATATTTATCTTTAATTTGATTTTTCTTATCTTAATTAGGGATTTCTTTTCTTTTAATATATTGGACTTACTACCTCAGTAGGGTCCACAAAATTACATGTACAAAGGAAATAATGCAAATGAATTTCATCCAATACATATAATTCATACAATTCCCATAATCATACATTTATTGTGGAAATTGCATTTCCCACCAAAAGAACCCAAGAATTGGTGTTGTAACATCCTTCCCCTCTTATAGGAATTTTTCCCTCAAAATTCCACCAAACATATAAACAATTAGGATAAGACTTTCCCATGTCCATCATGGCTCACATGTGGCTTCATCCTTACAATGGTGTTTCCAAAGAACCTTTATCATCCTATATTCTTACATCCGAGTTCTCTCTCACCTTGGTATCTCATACCCTCGTAGGTGACTCAGGACATTTTAGCCTGCCTTGAAGCTCAATAGGTTCATGGCTCAACTCATGGCTCGGGTACATCACATAGTGCTCTAGATTTGACACATGGAACACATCATACATTAGGTTATCCTAAGGGGTAAGACTTAACATAAGCATCTCCATCAATCCATCTCAAATGGACCTATGTATCAGGGACTCATCTTTCTTAGCTATAGCTCAGAGGGGTTGGGTTTTCATAACACATGTTCTCCCACAATGAACTACATGTCAGTCTACTTCGCATCAGCTCACAACTCTAGTTGCCCCTGGGCTTTCTCATCCATTGCACGATCAAAGTGACTTCATCTGCACACATTGTGGTCTCTCTGGCCTTCACAAGGTCCTCTCACTAACATCATCCTAATGAAGCAGTGACTGACACGACCTCTTTTACAGAGCTTCTTACATCCTAATACCAACTATGGTGGCTATCATAACTACTAGGGGCAGGAACTGCTCCCTCGTATCACCTTGAATGAGCACACAAGGTCTCACCAGACCCTCTAAAGTTTGGATCATACTCTCTTGACTGTCCAACAGTCAGGGGTGATAAGCTATACTAAACTTCAATCTAGCATCGATTTCTTCATGTACCTACTTCCACCACATGGAAGTGAACTTAAGGGCATACTCAAGAACCTTTGAACTTAGATCACAGTGTAGTTGAACTATCTCTCTCATACATATATTTGAACCAGATCTGTCACATTGACAATGATCTCTCCCAGGCAAGGGATTATGTCAACTTGGTAAGGTGATCGACCATAACCTATATTGCATCATGACCTCTCTCGGTGCAGGGAGACCCACCATAATGTCTATGGTGATCTACTCCCATTCCCTCTTAGGGACTCTTCATTATCTGTAGCAACTCATTGGGTTACTGGTGTTCGGCCTTCACCTTCTAGCATGCATGGTGACAAGCCACATGCAACTCTATATACTTCTTCATCTCAGGTCTTCAAAGTACTACTACAAACTTTCACTATCTTAGTAGTACCACGGTGTATGATGTACTTAAAATCATGATCTTCTACAAGTCATGATTCCTCATGGTTGACTCCTCAAAATCCCTAAAACACTCTAGTAGTGGGTTTCACCACCTTCTTTCCTGACAAGTGTATCTGAGGTTCTTACAACCATCCTTCTATCTCATCATGTTTTGTGCTGGCTAACTGAGAAACCACAAACTTGACCAACATGTCTGGTTGTATCTGAATGTTAACCACATAGGTCTAGTCTTCTAGTGATTATAGAGTTCACCTAGCAACCTCTTCTACACTCTCTACACTGGCTAGACAAGACAATTGTACACCTAAAATGTATTCAGCTGAGAACATCTTGCTACCACATAAGCTTCCTTACATACTAGTTGATAGTGAAGACATAAACCTCATATACTCCACTCATCATCCTCATCTCGGGTTTAGGTCTAACCGAGTCAAGAAAATTGTGAACTCATTATCTCAATTATCAAATCCAAACTTATAACTCATAGATTTCAAACTACTTTGGATATGTACGTTCTCATATTCCCTAGTTCTCATTACACTCTCAAATCACCTATCTAATATATTTTGCAAAGGGTGTGGTACTTCCTTAAATCCTCAAACATCATACAAGGGTTTCAACTCATATCACATTTATCTTTAGTATATGGCATGCATTTTTCTTATCTGTCACATTCATAACTAGAGGAAATACGCATTTTGTTGTAGTCCAAATACAGAGTTCATCCCATTCCAAGAGCAGAGATGGTGCATCACACATTGCCAGTACACTTTCCAATCTAAGTTGAAACGCACATCACATGTTACCTCGTCATGAATATCTTCAATCTATGTTTATATCCATGTAAAGGTTGTTCCCAAACACTCTTGGGTCTTCGTATTACTCATATAATCCTTATTCAACCCTCAAGGTCCTGGAGGTGTCGATACTTTTGGGGTCATCCCTCTTCCTTTATGCATCCAGTGAGAGCCTCCCTCATTTGCCCTTTGGGTCCCATGAACTCATGAAGGTGATCAATCTCCTAACTTGTGGTCCTCAGACAAATATAGTTGTTACCTCCCGACCCTATGGTCTTGTGCATCTAGGGAACAGACAACTCCTACTCCCATTGGTCTTATCCCTACCAGACCTTAGTATTGATTTCGGATTCTACCATGGTACATCTCAAACTTGAATCCTTACCCAAAACTCCATCATCTCTCTGGGCACTCATGGTCAAACTTACCTCCTTTCATAAGAATCATGGCAACCTACCCAACTTGGTCTAGCCCCATACATGTTATCTCCATGTCAACATATACTCTCATGCTCCTTAGAGATGGTCACACATGGGTATATGGATTTGTGCTCATACTATGTGCTCTTCACTTAGCTCATCAAGCTCCTATGAGACCACTTTAGGTTATCTCAAACCTAACAAAAGTTGATACTCACCCTATAGAAGGGTCCCTCCCCAGGATGGGAGAAAACTATCTCTTGATAGAAATAAGGTCACCAACATCCTTACGTCTAGGGTTTACACCATCTTTGCATGCTTATCCCTATCAAGCTACTTAGGCATGTGGCTAGCAAGAAGACAACCCACTAAGACACTCTGGGTTCCTTGGTATATCATACTTGTTCCTTACTCCTCAACGTTGGACCAATCTCATACATATGTCACCAACACAGGTGAGGGGTCCAACAAACATATACTTTTATCCAATGGGTTTCCTTTTCCTCTAACCATGAGGGGTGTCATGCTCGAATCTGTAGGAACTCAGACATCTTCATGAGCATCATATGCACCAGGTACTACTACTTCCCCTCTTAGGTCTAGGAACCCTAGGCTCACTTCTTATGCATCGGATATCCACCCCCGAACCAAACATGCACAAGGTAGGGCATACACTTCCCACAATTTTTCCATGTGAACAACACCTTAAAGTCCTACACAAGGACAACCAACTCGGTGTGAGACCTCATAACTTGTTATCGTACCTCCCCAGGCCTAAGGAACTCTCCTTTCTATACCTATAAGGTAAGGTAGGCACCTATAACTTCGGTACAATGGTTCAATATGCCTCTTTATCTTTCTAGAGTTTGGTTCCTCTAAAGGCATCCAAGGTACAACATGACTCCAAGGATCATGCATGAGGCAACCACAAGTATCTACTCAGGGTCGTCTAATATAGGTCATAACATACCCAACTTCTCATGATTCCTCATGTCTCATAGTCCAGCTCTCTAACCTTCTTCATTGGGTCTTGCCCTCTCTCTCTAGAGCAAACCATACAACTAATCTTACCAATGGAGGTTCTCTCTAAGAATATGGATCACACTCTTAAGGATATAGATCTACACCTATCGGGGTGAAACGTACAATTAAGAACTATGTCCATCACAGATCATCCCAGTCTCTGCATGCTCCTCTCATTAACATCAGTCATAACCCTATGAGTCTAGGTCTAAAACACATGATCATCCTGTTGTTGTCCACTTCTTAATAGGTGCATGCCTCTTCTCTACTCCTATGAGCCCATAGGGATCTATCCCTCACCCTCAAAGACATGACTGCCCAAGGTCGGGTTCTACTCCTATGAGTCATAGATATTTATGTGATATTTATGAGCCCATAGGGAGTTATATATTCATTTTTACATACATTTCAAAAATAGGTAACTATGACTTGTACCCGCAAAAGAAATCTATTTAGCTGATCCTCCTTGGTATATATAACTTTAGCCTTTCACATGATCCACTTTAGTGTTTGTCTAATTTTAGGTATTTCCTACAATGCTGACAAATAAAATGTCGACCAGTATAAATGAATATATTGGTATGTGGGGACAACCAAAAATATTGCACATATTATCTAACAATATAACCACATCAAATAGTTGTTTAGCAATGCAAATTTATGTTTTCTAATATGACATCCCAACTACTTTTACTCATACTCTGGGATATCCTCTCTTAGGGTTTAGTCCTTGCAAGGGACTATAAGGCTACCTTCTCCATCCTGAGCTTGGTACCTGGGGTCACCTCTCTGGGTGCCCTTTGGTCTTCCCTCTAGGGCTTGACCACCTTGACCTTCCCTCCAGGGCTTGGTCTCTCATCTTACATTCAGAGATGGAATGCAGGTTCGGGCAAGTCTTATATATACTTAGGTTGTGATTGTCATATTCACTTTAAAGATTGCAGAAATAAAATCATCCAAGCAGTTTATTTCCATGCAATCGATAAATCATCAGAAAAATGCCATGAAACATAATGTAGGAATTCATAATTAAACCACATACCTGTTCAACAGACTTCACAAGCCAATAGTAATTCCAACAAAGAAATCAATCCAAGCAAGTAGTTCAACCACACAATCAAGAATCCTAAAAAGCACATGTACTCTATTTACTACATACTTATCAAGAATCTACTTTATCAACTTGGATTCACTTTCTAGGGTTTCTAATCTGAATTAGGGTTTCATCAGGGCTCTTTTCGATCTATTTAGAACTTGCCTCTTTTATATCCACAAAACCCTAAAACAATAGTTCTAGGTGTAAAACCCTAATTATTCAACTTAATCATATTAAATCCTTTTATCATTAATTAGGCTTGGGATCATTCAAGTATCACTTTTATACAAAGGATCTCAAAATATAATTCATTAAAACCAATTAACACTTTGATTAGGGTTTCAAAGCCCATTAATGCATATTAACATATCAAAACCCTAAATTAATATATTTAGCACATGGATTATCTACTTCAATATTCAAAACATATTTTTCTTAACAACATGTTAATAGGCTCATAGATTATCCATATTAATCATCTCAATTTCATATAATCATCAAATTAGGATTTCTTACTCATAAAAGCATTAAAGATGGCAACTTTAGGTACTTTTCGGTCTATGGTCACATTCAGGTCCAAAATCTATTTTTATTGAATTCCTTACATTTTTTGATCAATTTTCATATATAACTTATTTTCATCTGAGCTACGAATAATTAGTTACGAGTTTCACAAGATAAATATAAATCAACCAATAGGGGAGCGCCAAGTTAGCATTTAATTTCATTACCTCCTTATCCATGCGGTCATTGCAAGACCAATAGAAAGCCACCAGTTTGGCCCCCATCTTCCATGGGGGTAGTTCTTATTATAAGAGAGGGAATGAATCATTTGCCCTTGTGTCTTCAGCACGCAGGAGGGGCTAAGAGGTCCAAACCTCACGGGTTACCCTCAACCTCTCGACACCGCTCTATGGGCCACACAGTGCCTATGCCAGCATTGATGTCTGGTGCCGTGCTCTTTGATGGTTGCTTCCACTATCTACAAACAATCCTCCTAATCTGCTAGTGGGTCTTGATTTCACCTACAGCTCCTCCCTCCAGCAACTCGTAGCTGTGGCTCCCTCCTACCAATCAACACCGCCAACAAAGCCTCCTCGTCGAGCTTTGATTGGTCCTATGGTAGAGTGCCCCCCCACATGCAACACAACTTTGACATCTGATACTGAAGGCCCTTTGATGCTTCCATTGAATAACCTCCTGGGAAAACAGGGCTCTGTAGTCCTTTCTTCCTTCCGACAAAGTTGACGTCGACATCATAGAACTATCCAGACAGGCCAATTCGGCGTGCTGCGTTGGCTCTGAAGACCTCCCTCACACCCCAAGTAGAAGTTCCTCATACCACCCTTAGTGCATGGGTAGTCATGGGATCTTCTTACTTGATTCATCCTTAGCACCGTCGTGTGATGTATCTAGGGTTGGTAAGGTTACGAGGACCATGGCCAGGGATTGTCTTTCTACATACAACCATAGTTTGCTCACATGTCTCCCGTTAAAAAAGGATCCTTGGGTTGCTTTTATATCCATAAACTATGCTAAACCCTAATGGTTAATATGAGATAGAGAAAGCATGGACATTGTTAACCACTGACATCCCTTGTTACTCAAAAGGCAACATGTACCCTTCCATCCCTATGTAAAAATCTTTAAGTGTTATCCTCTTGATTTGACAATCACCACAAGAAGTTACTATTTTCCTAATCAAATTTGGCAACTAAAAGCCGTTAAGGGAAGTCTTGTATTCATGGATTCCTTATCTTATAATGAAATCTAGATTATTCCCTAATTTCTTAGGATGTTCTCTCTCTCTTTCTTTGCTTGTTTCTATTTTCTTTATTTTGATTTTTTCTCTTAATAGAAACCATGTGGAACTGAAAATCATTTCATAGTGGTCACCCATGCCATTTTTAGAAACTTTTACACAATTCTCATATATGCACATAAATATCTTCAATTTCCTTTTTCTTATCTTATTTAGGGATTTCTTTTCTTTTTATATATTAGACTTACTACCTCAGTAGGGTCCACAAAATCACATGTGCAAAGGAAATAATGCAAAGGAATTTCATTCAATACATATAATTCATACAATTCCAATATCTTACATTTATTGGGGAAATTGCATTTCCCACCAAAAGAACCCAAAAATTGGGGTTGTAACATATGCAATGTTGTGCGGTGGTTCTTGGTGGTAGGTAGAATGGTGAGATAGTCCAACCATGCTTTCATTAGGCTGATCCCTAAGATTTCATCTCTGGTGGCTATGTCTGATTTTAGACTGATCACTTGTTGTTCAGTCATTTACAATATCATTTCTAAGGTTCTTACAGGAAGACTTAAAGAGATCCTTCCTGATATTGTCTCAACCACCCAAGTGGTGTTTGTGAAGGGGAGGTCCATCTCTGATAATACTCTATTGGAAGCTGAGTTATTGGTGGATTTCAAACTAAAACATAGCATTAAGAAGGCGTGTATTAAGCTTGATATCTCAAAGGCATATGATCATGTTCGATGGGATGCTTTGTGGGGTACTATGCAAGGTTTGGATTTCGCTGATAGATGGATTGACATTATGAAGCAGTGTGTGGAAATGACTTCCTTCTTAATGCTAGTGAATGCCATTCCCAAGGGTATGTTTACAACTTCAAATGGCTTACGTCAAGGAGATCCTCTGTCCCCGCTCCTCTTTACATTGGTCATGGAGAATCTCACCCAGCTCCCTGATATGGCAGAACGTGATGGTTTGATCAAAGCATTCAAATTCATAGGCACTAAAGTGACTACTTGATCTTCGCCGATGATGTACTCTTTTTCATTGTAGAACACGCTAAAATTTGAAGAATATAAAAAAATTGCTGAATTTTTTTGGACAGATAACTAACTTATATATCAGTGAATTGAAGTCCCATATTTTCTTGTCAAGATTGTGTGATGGTAGAAGAGGACACCTCAAGGAAGTACAAAACCTCCCAGAAGGCCTTTTCCCTACCAAATATTTGGGGATTCCATTATCTGGTGGTAGAGGCAGAGGAGTTGATTTTAAAGAATGTGTGGACAACTTGAGAAAGACAATTGATAGATGGTGTTGGATTTTTATATCCATGGTTGGTCGTATGGTGCTCATCAAGTATGTTCAAAATGCAAAAATTTCATACTGATGTGGACAAGATAGTTTACCTATGTTCATTCTTGAGAAGTTTAAATCCATTATTAGTGGTTTTCTTTGGGGAGGCGGCTCTCATGCAGTGAACTGGATGACTACTACTTAGCCCCGTCATGCCGAGGGGGCTTAGCGTTTAATGCCCTCATGACATTGCATGGGAAGCTATGGCTAACAGGGTGGACCAGTTCTTAAGAGGGGGCACATCTCCGTGGTCTATATGGCCGAAAAGAAGGTGTGGGGTTAGTTTGAACCCTGGTGGGTGAAACTAGGATCTGGAGTAGGATGGCTGAAGCTAATGAAGAACTCAGTAGGTTCTACATGTACTCGGATATAGGATGGAAAATGGTAGATAATTGTGTCCCTTGGAAGATCAATGGACAACAACTGCATGTGCTATGGTATATTATTATCTGGGGCAGCAAGCCGTGTCCTAAATGGAGTGTTACAACTTTCAAAACCATCATGGGAGGACTTCCTACCATGGATAGACTTATCAGATGGGGTATTCAGGTGGATCCAACTTGTCCTCTCTATTTATTAGTGAGGGAATATCACGCTCATACTTTTTGAATGAGATTTTACCGCATACCTTTGGAGAAGAGGCAGCTTAAAGTGTGGGTGGGGTGGTCTTGCACATCTTGATATGATTGATGCCCTCCAATGGATTTTTGATGCGGCCAAGAAAAACAAAGATGATAAAGTTTTTGGTGGCCTCTTCTTCATGAGTCTCATCATCCATGTATGGAATGAGAGAAATAAAAGAGTTCATAGAAAGGGAGCTTGTAACAACCTGCTTGTTTTTGATGTTATCACAGATAGTGTGATTGGGTTCTCCAAAGCCAATCCTAGAATCATTAAGGGTGTTGATACTATGGTTCTGAGGATGTGGGGCTTATAGGTGGGTGCGTGGTCCATTGGTGACCTCGTATAGTATACATGTTTTTTTTGTGATCCCCTATATGCCTTTTTGAGATTACTAATATTTTACCTTGGAGATTAGTAATATTTTGAGATTAGTGTCAATTACACCAAACCAATCGGAGTCAAACTGACTTCAAAAGTAGGAAAGAGTCTCAGATTCAAAATATACATGTTAAAACTTGGAGATGTGTGAATTTTCATCTAATTTGGATAATCTTGAATGTTGTAGTGAAGTTAGGAGAGAGAATGTACATAAAAGCCAATAATTTCAAGAGAGAAAATTAATGGCAAATTCATGTTTCACAAGTTTAAGTTTGCTTGAGGGTGAAGTTTCAGATTAATTGATGTTTTCTAGATAACTCTAATGTGATAGGAAAGAGAAAATATGATTTATATTAAAATAATTAAACAAAATACTTAGAGTCTCCAATACTAAAAAATAATGCCAAAATCAGATTCTACAAGTCATAATCAGGCTAGGTAATGATTTTCATATAATTTGGACCTTATTTTCACTCTCAATTGAAGAGAGAGAGAGAAAAGAAAATAATATAACCACACTATATTAAAATTTAGATTAGTAGATACATTTAAATGCCACATTTTCATGCTAATCTCCAACCTTAGGAAATGTATGTGTTTATCATAATGGTTGGATCATGATCCAATGGCTAGCAAATTTTCTTCTAGCTCGCAACTAAATAGGAAAGCAGGCACCAACTTTGGTTGATTTAATACTTCAATTTCTCTCTCCATAGTTGGTCTTTCGTCGAGATTTCTTTGCTCACATGTTCCAAATCAGATTACACATCTAATGATCCCTTACTTGCATCATTTTGTCAAGAAATTGGGAAAAGCCAAATTCTTGGGCAACAAATATCTAAACCGACTTGTTTTTCTTTGGTTCTCAAACCCACACCTATAAACAGGACTACCTAGACCTTCATCTTTCGTTAAGTAGTATTCCTCTTCTATCAAGCTCTTTGCATGAGGTTGATTTGGCCATCAATGATAGAGTTCTCAGTTTTTTCTTGAGGCTTCTCGCCTTCGACCTCAGTGACACCTACATCCCAATTGTCGAGTGTGGTGAGTTTGTCTACCCTACTTCATTCTATCTATATCTTTGTTTTTTCAAATATTTACCTTGTTTGGTTTTGCCCAATCTCACATGCATCTATCATCTCTTCTACTTGCTGCTATGGCACCGTGGGTGGAGGGGAAGAAAGCCCCACTTGATTTCTCTATTCTACCCTCCAATTTTCCACTTTCTTTGTGTTTCTCACTAGGGGTGTTTTAGTAATTTGGCCCCCTCATTTTGTTCACATGGTGCGGGTTTCACTGGGCTTTGACCAATTGACTTGGCTACACCCAATTGGGTTAAGTCAGTTGGGCCTAACTCTCTCTTTCCCTCTCTTGCAGTTTCTTTGCTCATTTGGCAATTTAGAAAATTGTGATTGGTCAAATATTGCAAAAATCATAACTTTTGCTCTATTTTTGTCTAAAAAATCTATTAAAATATGTTTTGGAATAGGAAAATTGAGAATTTATAATAAAAATGATTCCATAGTATAATTCTTAGGTTTTCAAAGGTCAATTTTTGGGAAATCTAATAAATACACAAATACCCCTAAAAAGTGTAACTAATTAATTTATAGTCCAAATAAGGCAAATAAATATGTTTTCTTGATCAGGAGAAGATAAGGAATCATTTATTTAGGGTTTTATAACAAAAATTTGAGGTTTTCCAAAAAGGTCAGAAATTAGGGTTTGCCTAATACATATGTGAATTATAAATCTAATACATGTGTATGACTTGAACTTAGAAAAAAGTGAACTTGGAAACAACTTTGCTGGTGAAAAGTGAGTAGTAGGACTCAGAATTGAGGTATATACATCTTTTTTATTATCCATGCACTGTTATTTTGAACAAACATCCTTTCCCATATGAGGCGTGTGTATTCATTCTCTTCTTCATCATTATGAAATGCTTATTTCTTGGATAATGCTTATGGGTCCTCTACCCCACCTAATTTATTTTGGATGTTCTCATCCTATTTATGTGCATGATTAGACTAGACTTATACTAGCCCTTCCCTATTTATGTGCATGATTAGACTAGCCTTATTTCTTGTAGTGGTACATCTATATAACCATTTTTACAAGGGCCTACTTTTCTGCCCACGGTGTGCTTTTCCACATATTATTTGTAGAGGCATGATTTTCTTCCTAGGGCATACTTTTACATCCATTACTTTTTAGGATGAGATCCAATATACTCTCAACCCTACTTGAAATAACATTAGTCTTTGTTTATTACATGCACAATTTATTGTTGTTATTATTAATGGAAAATTTCAAAGGGAAGATTCCCTACTTGACATTCATTAGTTAGACATGTCGCATCTCTTGGCCTGATATAATTCTCTTGGCACTTATTTCTCTTAACCATGACACACTTCTTTTAAACCTTCGAAAGTAATGCCTAGTTATTATTTACTACACATACTCAATTTTCACTGGCGCCCCTTCATTTTGTTTTCCTCCTCCCAGGTGTTGTTTTTCAACCCACCCAGTAGTAGCTCAACCCATGGCGTAGGACTTAGAAGATTGGACATGGACCTGATAGGTGGAGCTCTTTGTGAGATAGAGTTGAGATAGCTGGATATCCCTCTACTTTGATCCATATGTTGTAACTTCAATGCAAACCTTATAAGGGAGATGATGATGTAATTTGATAAATTGAGTGTAGCATGATTTTATTCCATTTTTATTCTTTGGTCTCTTTTTGTATATCATCATTTGAAAAACAATTATGTCTATTCAAGCATCCTTGAAAGTATGTTTGGATAGATGAGTTTATGCTATTTTTTAAGTAGGGATTGATCCCCTCTCGGGGTCCTACTCCTTAAATGATGGTATCAAAGCCATAGTGGTCAGACTTTTGACTATTTGAATTTGGTCTCCCTAATTAGAATCCTTACCTATGATAGTCACCCTTTAACTAACTTGATCATCCTAGAATTGACCTATGATACTCGAGAGATGGTGAAAGGTCAATTTAGAATTATATACAGTACACACAAGAATCAGGGTTGGTATACCCTATTTTGATAAAAAATTAATTGTTCTTATCCTACAATGTAGGTTAGTGGTGATATATCCCTTTGGATGTTAAGGCATAATTCTAGGGTGAATTTTGGATATAATTGTGGCTTGGTTTCTCGCATTGATTTTGATCTCATTTTGTTTTCTATTGTATGATTTTCATAAGAAAAACCTATTTTCCATTATACTACTATATGTACACAAAATTCTCTAGTACATGTGGTTATAATTGACGGTTATGATTTACCTTAAAAGTATTAAATAGAATACTTAGAGTCTCCAAAACTAAAAACTAATGCCAAATTCGGATTCTACAAGTCCAAATTTGGCTAGGTATCAATTTTCATTTAGTTTGGACCTTATTTGTACCCTCAATTGAAGAGAGATAAAAAAGGAAATGATATAACCACAATATATTAAAATTTGATTAGGAAATACATTGAAATGTCACACTGTCACATTGATCACTGACCTTTGTGAATGTGCATTGTTTATCGTAACTGTTGGATCAGGATCCAATGGCTCATGAGTTGTCTTCTAGCTTGCAACTAAATAGGAAATCAGGCACTGACTTTGGTTGATTGAAAACTTTGATTTCTCTCTCCATAGTTGTTCTTTGCTCGATATTTCTTTGCCCACATGTTCCAAATTGGATTCCGCATCTAATGATCCCTTATTGTGTAATTTTTTTAGGAAATTGAGAAATGCCCAATTCTTAGGAAACAACTATCTCAGCCAACTTGCTTTACTTTTGTTCTCAAACCCACATGTATAAATAAGACTACCTCGACCTTCGTCTCTTATTACCTAGTCTAGCTCTTCTCTCAATTTCTTCTCATGAGGTAGAATTGGCCATCGACGATTGAGTTCTTGGTTTCGTCTTACATCTTGTCACCTTGGACCTCGATGACACCTACATCCCAGTTGTCGAGTGTAGTGAGTTTGTCTGCTCTACCTCTTTCTTTCAGTATCTTTGTTTTGTCAAATCATTGCCTAGTTCGGTTTTCCCAGTCTGGCCTACAACTTGCATCTCTTCTACTTTCTTTGATGGCATTGTGGGTGGAGGGGAAGAAACCCCTACTTTATTTCTCTATTCTACCCTCCTCTTTTCCTCGTTCTTTGCATTTTGTCACTAGGGGTGTTTTGGTAATTTAGCCCCCTCATTTTCTTTTCTTGGTATGGGTCTTACTGGCCTTCGACCAAGTGACTTGGTTGCACCCGATTGGGTCAAGTCAGTTGGACCCGGCTGACCGACCTAAATTGCACATCCAAAAAGAGTGGATCTAGGGTAGTCTAACTCTTAAATTTCTAACTCGACTGTTAGGGCCCTACAACTATTATACGTGGTCTGATGTAGTAATCGGGGTCAATCCATAGGTACAAGGGTGGTGAGTGCTAAGAACATAGAATCTTATCTCATATACACCAATCAAGAAGATAGATAAGATGGTGTTCCCTAAGGAATGAAATGACACCAACCAAACAAACAAACAAGTTAAAGAAAGATAAAGAAATAAAATAAGATAACAAAAGCAAACAAAAATGTGGTAACAAGATATGGATGGGAACTTGGATTGGGTTTCACCTACTAAGATCTCTCACCAACATGCAATACACACCCCTTTGCATACTCTTAGCAAGATTACAAGAAATCATCATATATGTCTATTCCCTCCTCTCTCGATCTTAGGATAGATCTATATTAAAAGGTTGTCTATCTCTCCAGATGGAAAGCAAAAAATCACAAACATAACTATATGATCATTACATTTAACATTCCAACATTCTCATGCATTTATGTAACTCCAAAACATTTACATAATGTTATTGTTGCTCTTTCGAGACACTAACAATCAAACATCACAAGATGGTAGATAATCATTCAAGTGAAGCATTAAGACCAAGTGAATGGAGATAATCTTTGTTAGAGAATATAGATTCAAAAGGGAGCAAGCATATACTTGTTAGGAGAGCCTTTGTGGCTACTCCCAATGCAAGCTATGAGTTTAGCCACTCATGTTCATGAGTAGAATTACAGATTTATAAAGGTGAAGATAAGTCAAGATAGACGAAGTGATAGATGAACAACTTGAGAGAGAATGATAAATCTATGGAAGTGTGAAGGTGACAAACCAAAAATATTTCTTCATATATTGATCTGGCATTGGTGTAGTGGATGGATGGTAACTCCTTCTCTCAAAGAAGATGATGGTGACCTTCTCTCTCCTTTAGACTTTCATTTTCATAGGTAGAAGATCTTCAGGGATGAATGGAGGTGACTCGGGAATGCGGAAACACTTCGTCGTATCTCTAAAGATCCCACCCATACATGAATGAGGTCGGGGCCAATTTTTAGGTATATTCGACTGACTTAACCTCTGTTGCAGTCGCTATTGTTTTTGTAGTCGCGACTTCCATAGTGGTCTCTATTGCTGAAGGAGAGTTACGGTCATAATCAACATTTTATCATCCAATTTGAGATAGACAATACATCTATTACGGTCGAAACGTGCATTGGATCCTTGCGGTCAAAATGCGCGTCTGATCCCTTCAGTTGCTATGGTTGCATGGACCGATTGGGACCATAACAATTGAGATGTAGTATGTTGGAGTGTAGCAACTGTAATGGCTGTTTCCGTCTTTCGATCTCTATGCATGGTATTGGATTTCATTGAACACTACGGTGTCATCTTCAAGTGTAGCGACCACTTGGAATTTTTGTATAAAGCAAAGATGGTTGTGAGTTTGGGGTAGTCACATCAAGTCTTGTCAAAAGCAATTAGAATAAGTTAGACAAGTCACAAAAAGAGGTTCAAAATAAAGATAGAATAAGCACATAATGACTAAAAAATTGGATGTTATCATTGGCTCCCTCCCTTCCTTTCTTGTGATTTCTTTGCGTATTTGGAAATTTTCTAAATTTGATTGTTCAGAAATTGCAAAAACCGTAAGTTTTTCTCAATTTGTGTAAAAATCTATAAAAATATATTTTGGAATAAAAAAAATGATATATTTCTAACAAATGGTTTTCATAGTTTAATTTGAACATTTTGAAAGTCCATATTTAGAAAATCTAATAAATACATGAAAAATCCTAAAAATTGTAATTAATTCATATAAATTCCAAATAAGGCAAATAAATATATTTTCAGATCAGGAGAAGAGAAAAAATCATTTGGTTAGGATTTCATGACCAAAATATGAGATTTTCCAATTAGGTCTAAAACTAGAGTTTTCCTTATACATATGTGAATTATAAACCCTAAAACATGTGCATGACTTGAAATTAGGAAAAAGTGATCTTGGAAACAACTTAGTTGGTGAGAAGTGGGTATGGGGACTATGAATTGAGGTATGTGTATCTTTTCTATTATGTAGGCACTGATATTATGACAAACATCATTTCCCATATGAGGCACGAGTAGTTATTCTCTTTTTCATCATTATGAAATGTTTCTTTCTAAGATATTGCTTATGGGTCCTCTGACCGAACCTAATCTATTTTAGATGTTCTCACCCTATTATTTCACATGGACTAAATTTATACTTGCCTTTCCATATTTATGTGTATTCTTAGACTATCCATATTTCTTGTAGTGGAACATTTGTAGAAACATTTTTATAGGGGTGTGCTTTTCTGCCCAGGGTGTGCTTTTCCAACCATAATTTATAGAGGTGTGCTTTTTTGCCTACAGTGTGCTTTTCCAACCTTTAGTTTTTAGGTTGAGATCTGATGGTGTCCCTTCATGAAACGATGTTAGTCTATGTTTATTACATGCACAATTTATTGTTGAAAATTTTTAAGGCAAGATTCCCTACTTGCCATTCTTTAGGTAGACACCTCATCTCTTCACCTAATATAATTCTCTTGGAACTTATTTCTCTTGACCTATCCTTAATTTGATGCTCTTATTTTAAACCTTCTAGACGTCCCTTCCTTTTGTTTTCCTCATCTTGGGTGTTGTTTTTCAACCCACCCAGAGGTAGCACAACCTCATGCGTAGGACTTGGAAGATTGGACATGGATCTAATAGGTGGAGATATTGGGGAGATAGAATTGAGATAGATGGATATCCCTATAATTTGATCCTTATATTGTAACTTCAATGTAAAACCTATGACGAAGATGATGATGTAATTTGGTAAATTGAATATATTCATGATTTTATTCTGCTACTATTCTTTGGCCTCTTTTTGTATATTATCATTTGAGAAAAAAATTATGTCTATTCGTGCATGGTTGAAAGTATGTTTGGATAGATGAGTTTTTTCTAAAATTTAAGTAGGGAGTGAATCCCATCTTGGGTCCCACTCCTTATATATAATCAAATTCACAAGATTTAGCCACTCAAGAATCAACCAAAACAAAACACTATATGTTATTATTTTCAAATATTGTCTACCCACGAGACATTCTTATCCAACTTTATTTCTTGTGAACAACCACTAGATTCCTACTGGGAACCACAAACCCTAGATGGAGGCTTCAAAATATATTAGCATCATTTACCTCCTCTAGGTTCTTGGGAATATCCCTCCTCACCTTGATGATAAGTACTGATATTCATGTTCACGCACAAACCCACAATTATATATATATATATATATATATATATATATATATATATATAGATAAACGACCTCTCTTGACTCCAAGGCTTGGTCTTCCTAAGGAAATGTAGGGTAAAAAATTATAGGATTCATGCATAAAGCTACTTAACTCATATACTTAGGATTATTCTAGTTTAGGACATATCATATTAAATACTTCTCACATTTCTCATATCTTAGAGGTAAGGTCCTCTATACTTCCATTGTGGGTCTCATCCTCTCTAGAGTTCAATGTGTAACTGGTCCTAACACTAGATGCCCTCCTTTCCAAAAGAGCTTCATGCTCATACTGTCTTACATCCTTGTGTTAACTTAGCTAGTCTTAACTCAAAAAAATATACACATACTTGCACATCAAACTTATCTCAAATCCTTAAATCTGAAGTCAGGACCTCAAAGACATACATTGATCATTATAAAAAAACTTATGTAGTTATTTCAAACTTGTCACCTTTCTTATATCATCCATCATTATATATATCACATATTCTAACAAGGGTACATACATCTAATCTATAAGTATTCTCTCTTATAGACTAATGTCACTCACTTTCAGTTAGGTTACATAAATACCTCCAACTCATACATTTGTGGGGACATATTTTTTATTTTCTTAAAAATATACTAATATGATAGTTTCCTCAAAAAAATAAGTGTTATAAAAACCTATTGAGGCTTAAGTCACTTGGAAACAAAACCAAATTAGTAAACTGAGTGACTGGCACATAGTAGATAGTCTACTTTCATGTCACCTAGTGAAAAGTGTGAGAACAATGTGTAGAGTAGTCTATCTACCCTAAACAACTAGCTCCATATGTCTAGGGTTTGTCTTCCTATGATGTTGATCATCTTAAAATATTGTAATGTCCCATATTATCACGTTATAAGAGATGATTCATTCCTTGATGACTTGCTATATGACAAGCACCGGTGTATACCTAGTTCTCTGAGATCGAGGTTGTAACCTAAAGTATAAGTCAAATTTAGTCTATAAAAGACAACTACTCTAACCTTAATGAATTTGAAATTCACGTTTTCTTAAATTTGGAGTTGCATAATGATTTTTTTTGGCTTTGCAATTATTCATGATCTGATACAACATGTGACGTCCCTAAATTTTAAGTACCCTAAACACAGGTATGATGTCCAAACTTAAACCCTCACCTCAGTAAGAGTCACAATTTAAACACTACACATTAGGCCAAGAAGAAGAAACACAATGGAAGTCAAATGAAACGACAACAACACATGTACATGAACAACAACAAATCATACAACACAAACTAACCATTCAACAAATAATTACAAAATGGGTTATTATTACAAGTTGATATTACACACTGAATATCAAACTTTTACATATGCACATACTACGTCGACAACATTATATTCTAGATAATAGGTCAACCTTTACATCTTCTAGCCATACAACTCTCAACTATTATGATTCTTCAAGATTATATATCAACAATGCCTAAAGAAGAGATTAGAAGCGATACACATCAGTAGAATATAATAATATATTTTGGTGATGATGATACAAAATTCATATACCTCTTTAATTATATGACTTGTCAATAATATGAATCTAGAAATTGAAAATAACATAAGCAACAAAATCATTTTCGAACAAATATCTTCAACTATAAAAAGATAACAAATGTTTAAGCACATTTCCATTATATCATCTATGCATCTACGAACCAAAGGGATAAATGCATTAAGGCCTTATGATCTTCTTACCAAAGAGATAGATCATTGTACATAGCGATCTATTTACCAAAGAGATAGAGAGCTTACAAGCACTATGCTTACAAAATATATATAGTGTTATGATATGATGGATCTATGCATATGTTTCATGTTTCAGAATTATATACAAAAAAATCAATCACAATGATATATAGGAACAATTATTTTATCCAATATCATATACCAAGAATTTTTAAACATATAATATAGCTATACTATATAGTAGGCCAAGTAACATGTAAACATTACCTTGATAAGAGATATTTTAAATGCACATATATGCATTAGGTCAACTACAACCTTGGTTAGCCATTGATAATGAAAAAACCACATATGACTTGCATTGGATTCTTATCATCTTAATCTTAGTTATGTCCATTAGTGTTTTATTTAGATCATTAGGATGTTCTCATCATTACTTGTCTTCTTGAAGTGTAATTAGTTGATTATTTAGTTTCATATTATTGTATGCACATACTAACCACATGTTACATGTGTTAGTCAAGATAGGATTTTCTCATAATTATAGGATCCTTAACATGTAACATGATTTTTGTGTATCTACTTGATATTTTAATTCTATATATGAATCCAGGTACTGATATGATCTTATATTGTGATTTACAAGATTTATTTTCCATTATTATTCTGATTGCATTTTGAATTAGGGTTATTATCCCTAATTATCGACACAAGCAAATTTCATAAGTACATGTCTAAATTTTTTTATATTTAATATTATGTGCATTCTATACATGATCATAGAGTTTAGAGTGTCCTTTCATGATTTTTGAAAATTGATTTTCATTTATAACACATGATATTAGCAATAAACTTCTTGCATGTATCCTCTAATTGTATGCGTCAAAGTATAGATATTATTGTTTCATGATGATTTTTGTGATTTTTAGTAGCTTTTTTCTAGGATTAAGGGGCTATTTATTGTGTAGACAAGATAGAAGGTGTTTACTGGATATTAGAGTGTATTATGACCTTCAGGTGAATCAGGATCTACCAGGTGCACACAAAGAGGCGCTTGAGTCAGATGGTTTGGATGTGGCTTGGTTACTAGACCAGTATGTTCTTCTCTTCCTCACTCTCACACATTGGACCGTGTTTTCTTCCCTTTAAGTGAACTCTCATCCACGTTCTATATTTCAATCCCTCTGTTCTGGGCATGCATGAGCATTGCATGACATTATTTGATGTAAAATTGGCCATGCTTCTTCCTCCCAAGCCAGTAGTATAGGACGTGT
Organism: Alisma plantago-aquatica; assembly: GCA_963693085.1. Lineage (NCBI taxonomy): Eukaryota > Viridiplantae > Streptophyta > Magnoliopsida > Alismatales > Alismataceae > Alisma > Alisma plantago-aquatica. The sequence goes on from OY856410.1 coordinate 1,322,762,748, forward strand.
CCTATAGAAATTCCATAGGACAACCAATCACAATGCAGTGTTTCCTTCTCACTCCTCTTTAAAACCCAACCCCAGAAAAATAAGGAGAGAGACACATAATATGCTCTATAATGCAATCCTTTTGGATCCCACCAAACATGCGTCATTATTCCTCCTAGACACTTCATTATTCTTTCATGAGTTTTGGCACTGCCTTTTGGTCCTATTCGGCTACTAGATACAGTGTTGATGCCTCTAGAGCTCTACTAGGTTGTCTTTCTACCACTAGTATCTGATGTGTAGGAGAAATAGGGCAAAATGCCTATGTTTGTCTCCATGTCGACCAAAATTCATGTAAAGTTCATTGAAGTCCTTTTGAAACTCAGATGTCATACAAACACCACTCACCACATAGGAATACCCTAAACCCATCCATAACTCAGTCTTCTTCTCTGAAGAGTCGGGGTTCACCAGCCACCTAACTCTCCATGGGAGTCCACGATAAGATCTGAGTTGAACTCCCCCACCTTTGACCATCCATTCCCTCTCTTATTCTCTTCTTATTATTGTCCTATTCCTTCTTCTTCTACCACTCATCTTCTTCTATACCAAGAGATGAAGAGACAATAATATGGAGTGGTTTGTTCTCTCCAATTATTCATATGTTGTCTCTAAATGTGGGTTCTATAGATTTCTCATGCCGTGTCGAGTGGCAAAAACTGTTTCATTTCTCCCACGAACCCACTTTTGGTGATCATGGTATTTACAAGATATATGGTCTCTCCCACGTTCTCTTCAACACTTGAAATGGAGGTATATAATGAGAAGATCACCCTCACATCCATCACCAACCGAAAAGTTGTGTCCCAGCTATAAGTCGGCAGGACTACACCCACTCACCTAGCTACGTCACTTGTAGTATATCACTGCTTAGTTTAATTAGCCGTGTTCCTTTGTCAAATATGGTCAATAATACACATTATTTCATGGACTTTAATCTCTTTTAACTTTTCATATGGACCTTAAAAGGTCATAAACTTTTAACCATTGGTTCATCGTGATGATATATAGCTTCCACATAAGTTTGATTCAAGAAGGCACATTTTAATCACCCAACTTATTATTCCAAAGTCCCTTACAACAAGGTACTTAAAACACAACATTAACATCAAACATTATTCAAACTTCATCAAATTGGTTGATACAACTTGGTAGTACATCAAGAAGTTTCATGAATATTATTAGATTAAACTTAACCATGTAATCTTATATTTCAACACACAACTCACAAAACATATAAAAAGGCTAGTTGACATCATGACCATAGTATATCCATAGGAATTCAAAGTTTTCATTTCAAACTATGCTCATGAATAATGTTATCTAATTGGGTATCCATAACCTAAAAAGTTCACTCTATAACATCCTACACACCATAAAATAAATTTCATCCTTGAAATTAAGCCAAAATCCAATCCATCACTTGTATTGTGTGTATATGTCCTTTGGTGTACTATGCACTTATTCACATGCATCATTACCAGAAAAAATAGTAAGGTTTTCCTAAAATTTGTATTATTGATAAAAATCTATATGGTGATATTGTGTATTGTTAATTTCGTAATTGTTATCTCATAATGTAAGAGAGGTCTCGTCCTATCATAATATGTGAAGTTGAACATTTAGTTGTTTTTATGAACCTCCATCTTTTTGTTTTGTGAAACATGTGATTATCAAAATGATCAGACTTATTAGTTGAGCTAGTCGACAAGTGGATGTAGTGTATTGTATATCAATGTGTGTTCTACATTCCCAGATGCATAAAAATGTACAACTTTCGCACAATACTCATTTTATACATGTACTTTGAAATTGTTTACACAAATTATACACATATATACACAACAATTTGCATAAACTATTCCTAGTACAAATTTATACAAGGACTAATATATGAAGAATAAAGAATTCATAAAAAATATTAAGAAACAATATAAAGATAATTAGAAGGAGATAATAATATAGGGTGATATTTTTTATTGTGACTTGTGTGTTTTAAATTTTAATCTATAAGATAATATACAAACAAAATATATGTGATAGTACGCATTAGTAAATAATATAGAATTATTATTGAAACTTATTATAAATGAATAATACTCATAATGAAAATTTACACATGAATTCTCATGAAAATAATAAATAATGATATGCATAATTTTATTATAACTCTATTAACAAATGATACAACATCAAATCTATATGATAATACTCATTTTTGAAAAATCCTAATTTAATGAAAATGATCCTCAGAAATAAAAATAATAGACTTAATTCATAAAACAATCCTTGTTTTTATAATTGTTATTTTTCATGTATCATAGAACAACCCCTAATATTTAGAGTGATGTAATTTTTCATGCATCAATATACACTATATTTTATTTAATACAATATTCCAAAAAGATAGTTGTTTTTAGAACAATCCTTGTTTTTATAATTGTTATTTTTCATGCATTAATATACACAATTTTTTTTAAATATACACATTGAAAAAAAAAGTTTCTTATGTATAAAAGGTACACACAAAACTATTAGACATAAATTGGTAAAATAATTAACATGTTTACCATTTTTTCTTGTATTATAGAATATTCCTCATTTTTTACTTTTGAATATGTTTACAAACATTTACATTACTATCTTTAAGTTAATTATAATTTTATTATGAAATGCCATTACTAAATTAATAAAAGATACTTAATTATAAATTAGGTCATATAGATAATTAGATAAATAATACGTCTATAAAGATAACATACAAGTTAGTAAAATCCCTTAATTTTGATTTTTTTATATTGTACAAAATTCTCATTTTAGTATGTACATAGTTTGGAAGTACTTATATAAACTATATACGTATAATAAATAGATACCCATAGTTTATTAATGCAATCATCTTGTGCTTAAACAATCTTCATAAGTAAATAATATTCATAACAAATATATAAATTTTAATGGCAATTGACATTATATCTTATTTTTATTTTGAATGTATTATAGAACATTCCTCATCATTCTCAATGTGAGTAATGTTTAATATACTTATATACACCATCTTTTATTTAATGAAATTATAATAAAATAGTACTGACAAATTAATAAGTCAATAATCAAAACAACACATACAAATAAATGATACTCATGAAAGATAGTATACATAAGTAAGTAAAAGAATCGTCATTTTACTATGTAAAATAATGTTGCATGCATTTGTATACATATATGTTAACTAAATATAATTTTATAGCAAGATAGAGCTCAGAAATTCATAAATCTTCACAATAAAATCATACTACCTATCTATATATAACTAGACTTTCATCTAAGTCTCTGTAGTATTTTTATAATATTTTAATTCAGTTAAAATTACATTTCTAAAGAATAATATTTGTGATTCACTTGGATTAACACAAGAGTTTGTATCTGTAACGACCCTGCCTCCCGATAACCCCCAATTAAGGGAGACTTAAAGGTCATAGCCATTATCCCAATTAATAGGATCAAGGGTTCAACAATTAATCAGTAATAATTATGAAATTCTACCAAACTAAACCGAAATCTAGTATAAAATAAAACTTTGCATACCTTTTTTCAAAAACTTGGATATCTACTTATATCCACATATGGAATCTATTCTAACTAATCCTCCTTTTTACTTTAATTTTTATTTAATTCCATATATGCCACTTTACTATTTATCCCTTTCAAACTTGTACCTAAAATGCTAACAAACAAAATGTCGGTTAGCATAAATGAATATGCCGGTATGTGGGGAAAACCAAAATTTCACAAATATGACTAACAATCTAAATATCACAACCAAATTAATTAACAAGCCAAATTACGCTTTCAATGTGACATTCTCCACTGCTTTTGCCCTAACCCTGGAATACCCACCTTAGGGTTTCTCTTTTGCCAATGACTTAAGGCCACCATCTCAATCCCGAGCTTGGTGTCTGGGGTCACCTCTCATGGTGCCCATTAGTCATGCAATAAAGACCACCTTCTCAATCCCGATCTTGGTGTCTAGGGTCACCACTCATGGTTCCCATGGGTCTTCCCTCCGGGGCTTGATCTTTTGGCATCATCCATCAGGGTGGCATGTAGGTGTGACAATACACACTTATATTATAATTGTGATAATCATAGTGACTTTATGATTTGCAAGTATGAACATACAAACTGATAGGTTGCATTCAATGTGATGAATCATCCTGAAAACCTTTGAGAAACTAATGTGATTAACCATAATTAACCACATACCTGATCCAGAGCAACTTGATGTCCAAGCAAAAATGATAAAGAACAATCAAACAAGCAATCAACAATATGCTGAAATTAATGTGTAACATCCAAGTGTTATAGTTTATCCAAAACATTCTCAAGATAGACTTGTATTCCACCTTCGACTTTCTAGGCCCACTTTAGGGTTTTATTAGGGTTTTAGCCTCCATATTACTTTTATCACATTTAATTCTCTCTTAGTTCACCAACCCTAATTTCAACATCATAAACCCAATCAAAGTCTATTATTACCATCTTTATCCTTTCAAGTCATATCAAGATTATTAGGCCCATCATCTTTGGTTTCTTTCGGATTGATAAACCATCTTTCATTATGGTCTAATTCACATAAGAACCCTATTCATCATTAATCCCGCATTAATCCATTAGAAAATCCTAATTATCAAATTAAGGGTATTTATCCACAATGAGGAACTTTTATACTCAAAATAGCTTAGAACCATGATATTTCAGCTTTATCCATGAATTTGAACAATTAAAGCCATTAAGAGTTATAATTACTAACATTAGGGTTTCAAGGTCCATTAAAGCTTATTTATATATATGGAACCCTACATAAATCAAATTACACATAAAGTTCATCCTTTTAGATCTAATGCATCTTTTTATAATCAACATGTTAATATCAACTTTAAACCTCCATATAACCCTTCCCAAATCATTAATCATCAAAGATTAGGGTTTTTCATTAATTAAACCATTAAAGATAGCATCCTTACATACTTTATGAATTTCAAGAAAAATTAGGCTTCAAATATAATTTCTTTGTGTTCCTCTCATTTTGAGTATCAATTTTCATGTATTACTTGTTATCATCGGAGTTACATATAATTAACTACGAATTTGTGAAGAAATCACCTTTAAGGCCAATCATAGGGTGCCACGTCAGTGCTCGTCTATGCATGAATAGTTCTCTTGGATGTCGTGAAAAGACGTCATTGTCCCTTGATCTAAAGAATGCACTGAGGGGAAATTGTGTCCTTTACCCCTGACTCATCTTCCTCCTCTAGCTCTCGCGAGCCACGCCGCACAGTTCCAGGTCGCGGTCAATGTACAGGTTGACTTGGAGCCCTAGGTCGTGGGAGAGGCTACTAAGGATACCAGAAGGCTCGTCAGACTTCACCGAAGCGATTGGTGGTCTCAGCACCACTCGAGCTGGATAGAGTCGACGGGATGGCCAGGAGGTTCCTCGGCCATGATGAAATGGTAGGGAGAGGGTAAACACACTAATAGGCACAAAATTGAATCGTGGATTGTACTGCGGACTCTGCCAGATTCCTAATGGCATGATTACCTTGTAAAAGGTAGACCTATACCCCCTTATATATATCTGGGTCAGGGCTCGATGCCAATATTTTTGGGAAATCTTCCCTAGTCCTCCTTAGGTCGGGAAACCCAGTATGATTGGGTCTAAAATCTTCTTCTTAAATCGTTGGGAGAGTTTCTAAAACCACACACTGGCTAGATCACCAGACTCTTACTGCTCCTAGTCCTGCCTGAGGTAGAAGATGACCCAAGCACCCTTGGATTTTAATCCAATGGCTGTTGTGCAGGGCGCCTGATCCTTATATGGATTTTATATATCAATTAAATCGAGAAAATAAATGTGACATCATTAGCTATCATTTTCACTATAGGAAACCTATAGAATTTATATCTCCCAAACCAGAGGTCCAATTAATTCCAAATTTTAAGGGAAAGTCTATAATGACTTAAATTACTTGTGTACCAAGTTTGGGACAGAAACGTGAAAATATGAGGGACTTTTCTTCATAAGAAATTAAATGTTTAATAAAACTCATTTAAGTATATTTTCTCTCTCATAATATTTTATATTCTTAATTTTGATTTCTTTATCCATTAGAAAACATGTGAACATGAAATATTTTCCAAGATGGAGTCATTATCCATATTTCCATATAGTTCTTGTAATATTATCATTATCTCACATTCCTTCAAAATAAAGCAATACTTAATTAATCCTTTCTCGTTCTTGTTGCATTATCTTTGCAATTTGGACTCCTTGGAACCCAAGGAACCCAAAAGGAATGAAATCCATCTTCAGAGGATATTCCTTTGCCTTTTATAGGTTTCTACATCTTTCTTTTCTCCATTTCTTAATTATTAATTTACTAATTGAATTTCCATTTCTTTTCCTTTTTATTGGGCCCAATAGCCAATAAAGCCCACAAAGCAACCAACAGGGCTACTGTAAACAAAATTCATTCATTCTAAATCAAATCACACCATCATTTGTCAATATACCTTTATTAAGAGAAATTGCATTTCTCACTAAAAGAACCCAAAAATTGGGGTTGTAACATCCTTCCCCTCTTATAGGAATTTTGCCCCCAAAATTTCACCAGGCACACAAACAAACAGGATAAGCCTTTCTTATGTTCATCATGGCTCCCATGCGGTCTCACCCTTTCCATGGTGCTTCCCAAGAACCTTCATCATCTCATATTCTTCCATCTAAGTTCTCTCTCACCTTAGTATATCGTACCCTCATAGGTGACTCAGGACATTTTAGCCTTTCACAGAGCTGAATAGGTTCATGGCTCATCACATGGCTTGGGTACCTCACATAGTGCTCTAGATTGGACTTGTGTAACACATCACCTTATCTTGAGGGGTAAGACTAAACATATCCATCTCCACCAATCCATCTCAAATGGACCCACGCAATCGGGACTTAGCTCTCTTAGCTATAACTTAGTGGGGTCAGATTTCCCATCACATACTCTTCCACAGTGAATTGCATGTCAGTGTGCTTTGCATCTGCTCACGACTCATGCCGCCCCTGGTCTCTCTTTTAGCATCGCACGATCAAATCAACTTCATCTGCACACATTGTGGTCCTTTTCTGAACTTTGCAAGGTCCCTTCACCAACATCATCTTAATGAAGTGGTGACCGACATAACCTCCCTTAAAGAGCTTCTTTACATCCCAATACTAGCTATGTTGGTTATCATCGCATCTTACAGAGGACAAGAACTATCTCCATGTATCACCTTAAAAAAGCACACATGTTCTCATCAGACCCTCTAGTCTGGATTATACTAACCATTAGTTAGGGTGATAAACTGTACTAACATCGAGTTCTTCATGTACCTACTTCCACTGCATGGAAGTGAATCTTTAGGTTATACTCAATAACCTTTGACCTCGCATCACAGTGTAATTGAACCATCTCTCTCTCATATGTAGTTCAACTGGATCTGTCCCTTGATAATATTCTTTCTTTCTCATGTCACTTAGGTAAGGCGATCTACCATAACCCATATTGCCTCTTGACCTTCCTTGGTCTAGGGGAGACTTACCACAACATCCATAGTGATGAACTCCCATTCCCTCTCAAGGACTCCTTATCCTCTATATCAATACACTGGGTTACTGGTGTTCATCCTTCATCTCCTGGCTTGCATGGCAACAAGCAACATGCAACTTCATCTTAAGCATCCAAGGTACTATTGTCACTTACTATTTTTATAGTACCATGGTGTATGGTGATCTTAAAATCATGATCTCCTGTATGTCATGATTCCTCAAGATTGATTCCCCAAAAACCCATAAACACTCTGGTCGAGGTTTCATCACCTTCTTTTCCAAAGAAGTGCATCTGAAGTTCTACAACCATCCTTCCATCATGACAAGCCCTAGGTTGGCTAACTAAGCAACCACTAACTCGATCAACGATTTTTTTACACATGAGTGTTAGCTAAACATCTCCTTTTTCAAACTTAGGGCTAACCTAACAACCTCTTCTAGCCTCTAGCTAAACTAGGCAGCTGCATCTCAACCAGAGCATCCATTATCACCTCACCTCCTTATGTGTATGGTAATATTGAAGACATACACCTCCATGTATTCCACTTATCATCTCATATCAGACATCTAAGTCTATCTTCATCAAGAAAACTTAGAACTCATCCTCTTGGTTATCAAACTCAACCTTGTATAGCTCTCAAATTCCACATAGATCATGATAAAAACATCCTCATAAGATGACTACCTTAGTTATCTTGATGTTTGTAGACCATCCACATATCGTACACTCCACAAGGGTATCTTATTATCTCTACCCTCATGCATCATAGCAACATTTAAACTCACATCATCTTTATCTTTGGTTTATGGAATGCGTATTGTCCTATCTCTCACCCCCATAACAAGAGGAAATAAGCATTTGGCGACCGTCCAAACACAAAGTTATTCCTGTTCCAAGAGTAGAGATGGTACATCCCACATTTGCCAGTACACCTTCAAATCTAAGTTGAAATGTGCAACATATGTGTCTACATCACGATTATCTTGATATCAAAGTTACTTCCAAGGAAAATTGATCTCGAACCTACTTGGGTCCACTCACAATCCTTGGTCATCTCCTCTAGGTCTGTACGGTGTCGACACTTTTGGGGTCATCCCTATTCCCTTATGCATCCAGAGAGTGCCCTCCTCATCTGCCCTTTGGGTCCCATGAGTTTATGAAGGTGATCAATCTCCTCACCCATGGCCCTCAGACAATGATAACTATTACCTCCTGACCCTATGGTCATGTGCAACTAGGGAATTAAGCAACTCCTACTTCCATCGGTCTTATCCCTACCTAACCCAAGGATAGACTTAGGATTCTAATATAGTACATGTCCAACTTAGAACCTTACCCAAGTCTACATCATCTCTCTCTGCATTCCTGGGATGACTTTCATCCTTTCATAGGGTTCATGGTGACCTACCTACCTTGGTCAGGCCCCATACCGGTTACCTCCATGGTAACACATCCACATGCACTTAGACATGGTTATGGGTCTACTATTTCATTCTCATACTATGTACTTTTCACTTAGCTTCTCAGGATCCTATGAAACTTCTTTAGGTTACCTCAAAACCAACAAAAACTAGTATACACCCTATAAAAGGGTCCCTCTCCCAGGATGGGAGGAAACTACATCTTGATAACAAAGGTCACCAACATCCTTATGTCTAGGGTTTACATCTACATGAGCATTCTTAGCCCTGGAAAGCTACTAAGGCACAAGCAGACCACCTACTAAACCATGCTAGGTCATATTTGTTCTCATTCCTCAACATTGGACCAAGATCACACTTGCCCATGTCCCTAACTTAGATGTGAGGGGTTCATCAAACATACCTTCAACTTCATGGGTTTCCCTTTCCTCTAAACATGAGAAGTGCCATGCTCGAATCTATAGAAACTCAAATCTCATCATGAGCATCAGATACACCACTTCCCTTCTTAGGCCTAGGAATCCTAGGTTCACTTTTTAGATGTCCAACTACATGGTCAACCTTTTAACCACAAACCAAGCATGTACAAGGTATGGCATGCACTTCCTATTATCTTTCTACTCAAGAAACACCTCAGAGTTGAGTCCACCTCAAGGACACCCAACTAGGTAAAATGCCTCACAACTGGTTATTAAACATCCTTAGTGTCTAAGGAACTCTTCTTCTTAACTCAGAAGGTAAACACCTATACCATAGCCACATAGGTACCATCAATCTCATCCTCTCTTCAAGGTTTGGTTCCTCTATAGGTAGCCAAGATACCATCAGCCTCCAGGGATCATGCATGAGGCAACCACAACCATCCACTTAGGTCGCATCATCCTCAGTTCCCCAATGTTCCTCATATCTTGGTGTCTAAGCTTCCAACCTTCTTGCTTGGGTCTTGCTCTCTCTCTCTTTCTCTCTAGAGCTGATCCTACTAACATCCTTAATACTAGAGGTCCTTTCTCCATGAAGGTGGATCAAGCTCACAAGCATACCCCTTCATGGGTGAAGCCTATGCTCAACTTATGTTTGCTCCAGATTATCCATAGCTCTTTATGCTTATCCCATAAGCTATCCGTCATGCCCTTCTGTTCTCAGTTTTAACCTACTGCCAGCACTACTGACGTACCCTAACTGCATACTAGCCATGATCGTATAGGTTCTTCACTAACCTCATCATTGATGGGGCTATCCTTCACTCTAACATGCATGACCCTTCCCAGGGTTGGGTCGCCAAAGGCACTAGGTCATCCAACCTCACATGGCTCATATTGTCATGGGTATCTAAACTAAAAGCATGTTCACTCACACACACCTGGTCTACCATGACATCTTACTCATCGTGTCATCTCTCTCTCTCTCTAACAACCACTTATAGTTAGGGTTAGTATCATCCTCATAGGATGCGTCAGGTCTCTACTTATAATGGAGGTCTCTACCTGCAAGTCTAACTCTCTACTCATCCTCCTGACAAGAAGGTCTAACCTCAGGTCTCTTTTGAGGGCATGACAACACATGTCATACGACCCAAGCATGCAACTAATCTATAGTTTATGCTTAAACTATTAAGCTTATGTCCATGGCATCTTATTTACTTGCTTTTAATTAATTATCTGGAGGATTCCTTAACCTTATTATACATACCCTAAACTCAAGAGGGTGAGGAAGAGAGAGAAAAACCCTAAACCTTATAATCTTAATATAATTAGGGTTGATAAGGGACAAAAATAGATGAGAGAGTCCTAAAGGTATCTTATTTCGAGTCAATTCCTGAGATAATGGCCAGACAGTCACACAAATCTGAGAGTCCTCGTATCCCGACTCACGGTGCGAAGGAAAATATTGCCAGCCCCCAGATGTGATCCTTTTCTAGACACTTCTGTCTTTTGAAAAATCCTCTAATAACTCCCTCAGATCTATGGAATTTGTAAAATGTAATAATTATTAAAGATTAAATGAGGAATCGATGCTCTGATACCAAATGTAACGACCCCGCCTCTAGGTAACCCCCAATTAAGGGAGAATAAAAGGTCATAGCCATTATCCCAATTAATAGGATCAAAGGTTCAACAATTAATCAGTAACAATTATGAAATTCTACCAAACTAAACTGAAATCTAGTTTAAAATAAAACTTTGTATACCTTTTTTCAAAAACATGGATACCTACTTATACCTACATCTGGAGTCTATTCTAACTAATCCTCCTTTTTACATTGATTCTTGTTTAATTCCACATATGCCACTTTACTATTTGTCCCTTTCAAACTTGTACCAAAAATTCCGACAAACAAAATGTCGGTAAACATAAATGAATATGCCGGTATGTGGGGACAACCAAAATTTCACAATTATGGCTAACAATCTAAATATCACAACCAAATTAATTAATAATCCAAATTATGCTTTCAATGTGACATTCTGCACCGCTTTTTCCCGAACCCTGGAACCGTAGGGTTTCTCTTTTGCCAATGACTTAAGGCCACCTTCTCAATCCCAAGCTTGGTGCCTGGGGTCACCTCTCATGGTGCCCATTAGTCATGCAATAAAGACCACCTTCTCAATCCCGAGCTTGGTGTCTGGGGTCACAACTCATGGTGCCCATGGGTCTTCCCTCCTGGGCTTGACCTTTTGGCATCATCCATCAGGGTGGCATGTAGGCGCGAGAATACACACTTATATTATAATTGTGATAATCATAGTGACTTTATGATTTGCAAGTATGAACATCCAAACTGATTGGTTGCATTCAATGCAATGAATCATCTGAAAAACCTTTGGGAAACTAATGTGATAAACCATAATTAACCACACACCTAATCCAGAGAAACTCGATGTCCAAGCAATAATGATAAAGAACAATCAAAAAAGCAATCAACAATATCCTAAAATTAATATGTAACATCCAAGTGTTATAGTTTATCCAAAACATTCTCATGATAGACTTGTATTCCACCTTCGGCTTTCTAGTCCCACTTTAGGGTTTTAGCCTCCATAATAATTTTATCACATTTAATGCTATCTTAGTTCACCAACCCTAATTTCAACATCATAAGCCCAATTAAAGTCTATTATTACCATCTTTATCCTTTTAAGTCATAGCAAGATTATTAGGCCCAATCATCATCTTTGGTTTCTTTCGAATTGACAACCCATCTTTCATTATGGTTTAATTCACATATGAACCCTATTCATCATTAATCCCACATTAATCCATTAGAAAATTCTAATTATCAAATTTAATGGTATTTATCCACAATTAAGAACTTTTATACACAAAATAGCTTAGAACCATCATATTTCAGCTTTATCCATGAATTTGAACAATTAAAGCCTTTAAGAGTTATAATTACTAACATTCGGGTTTCAAGGCCCATTAAAGCTTATTTATGTACATGGAACCCTAAATTAATCAAATTATGCATAAAGTTCATCCTTTTAGATCTAATGCATTTTTTATAATCAACAAGATAATATCAATTTAAACCTCCATATAACCCTTCCCAAATCATTAATCATCAAAGATTAGGGATTTTCATTAATTAAACCATTAAAGATAGCATCTTTACATACTTTTTGAATTTAAAGCAGAATTAGGCTGCAAATATAATTTCTTTGTGTTCCTCTCATTCTGTGAATCAATTTTCATATATTACTTATTATCATCGGAGTTACTGATAATTAACTATGAATTTGTGAAGAAATCGCCTTTAGGGCCAATCATAGGGTGCCACGTCAGCACTCGTCTACACGTGAACAGTTCTCTTGGATGTCGCCAAAAGACATCGTTGTACCTTGATCTAAAGCATTCATTGAGTGGAAATTGTGTCCTTTACCCCTGACTCGTCTTCCTCCTCTAGCTCTCGCAAGCCACGCCGAACAGTTCCAGGCCGCGGTCAATGTACAGGTTGACTTGGAGCCCTAGGTCGTGGGAGAGGCTACTAAGGATACCAGAAGGCTCCTCGGACTTCACCGAAGCCATTGGTGGTCTCAACACCACCCGAGCTGTCTGAATCAATGGGATGGCCAGGAGGTTCCTCGGCCATGACGCCATGGCAGGGAGAGGGTAAACACACGACTAGGCGCAAAATTGAATCGTGGGTTGTACTATGGACTCCGCCAGAGTCCTAATGGCGTGGTTACCTTGTTAAAGGGAGACCTGTACCCCCTTATATAGATCTGGGTCAGTGGTTGATGCCAATATTTTAAGGAAATCTTCCCTAGTCCTCTTCAGGTCAGGAAACCCGGTATGATCGGGTCTGGAATCTTCTCCTTAAATCGTTGGGAGAGTTTCTGAAATCACACACTAGCTAGATCACCAAAGAATCTAGATTGGATCAAACTCCTACTTCTCCTAGTCCTACCTGAGGTAGAAGATGATCCATGCGCCCTTGGATTTTAATCAAACGGCTACTGTGCAGTGTGCCTGATCCTTATATGGATTTTATATATCAATTTAATCGAGAAAATAAATGTGACATCATTAGCTATCATTCTCACTTTAGGAAACTTATAAAATTAATATCTCCCAAACAACAAGTCCAATTAATGCCAAATTTTAAGGGTAAATCTATAATGACTTAAATTACTTGTGTACCAAGTTTCAGACTCAAACTCGAAAATATGAGGGACTTTTCTTCATAAGCAAGTAAATGTTTAATAAAACTCATTTCAGCATATTTTCTCTCTCATAACATTTTATCTTCTTAATTATGAGTCCTTTTTCCATTAGAAACCATGTGACCACGAAATATTTTCCAAGATGGAGTCATTATCCATATTTCCACATATTTCTTGTAATATTATCATTATCTCACATTCCTTCTAAATAAAGAAATACTTAATTAATCCTTTCTCTTTCTTGTTGCATTATCTTTGCAATTTGGATTCCTTGGAACCCAAGGAACCCAAATGGCACAGAATCCACCTTCATAGGATATTCCTTTTCCTTCTATAGATTTCTACATCTTTCTTTTCTCCATTTCTTAATTATTCATTTACTAATTGAATTTCCTTTTCTTTTCTTTATTATTGGGCCCAATAGCCAATAAAGCCCACAAAGCAACCAACAAGGCTATTGTAAACGAAATTCATTCATTCTAAATCAAATCACACCATCATTTGTCAATGTACTTTTATTAAGAGAAATTGCATTTCTCACTAAAAGAACCCAAAAATTGGGGTTGTAACAGTATCCCTAACCATTAATGCATCTTTGCTATAGTAGTTATCTAAATGTCATGATAATGTAGTACATTTAATTGTACATTCACCAGTATATATGATACATTCTAAGATATATTCTAACATACACAAGTATATATGTTATTTCCAATTCTTATGGATATATCCAAATTCATATTTATGTTGAAATATATTCATGTTATTTCAACTATACAAGACACTTTATTGATAACATACATATTAACTTTTCCATTATGCACATATGATTTAACTGTCATGAATCTAAATATTTCAAAACATTGGGCATTTCCATTTCTTGTATCTTTAAACTTATTTTAAGTCAAAGTTTGTACATATTTAAGTCTCCAGTAAGAAAGAAAAAGAGATGTTGAAAAAAAGTTTTTATCATGTTGCGTTGAATTCCAAATAAACATGGTATTTATTTGCATATATGGAATACTTGTACATCATTGAGAAATAAATACGATATGATATTATAATTTTGTATACACTCTTACTATTATACTTACAATATTCAAATTGTAATGAATATTTATCTTTTATTTTTATGATTGGTATTATTTCAAGGGCTGCATGGCATGCTATATTTTTTTTCTAGTTCACTCATGTTCAATTTTTTGTTATATTAATGTGTCTTACTTGAGTTCAAGATATTAGATTAAAAGGAATGCATGCATTACCTCTTTGAAGGTGTTTGGTAGTATCTTGCTTCTGTGTTATAACCAACAAAATCCTACACTATCAATTAAAATACTTTTTTTGAAGTAAGAAATTCAAAATGACTTTTGATGATAGACTACAATAATGTTGTCTTATAAAACCTCTCCGTTGAAACTTTGTAATATTCACTCTAGAGATCATTAAATATTAGATAGTTAGATAATTATGTGCTTGCAAACATAACTTATTCTTCAAGAATTAGTATGTATATAATGGGGTAGCATTTAAACGCTATTAATGGTTTTTTATTTGTTTATTATATATTTATAATATAATTAATTATTCTATAGGTTAAATTAAATGATTTTATACTAAAAAATATGGTAACGAAAGGTTTCTCATTAATAAATGCAATACAAAAAAAATGCAGAGTAGTTTAAATCATTCATTCATTCTTTTCTATCCCAAAATATATGAAGAAATAGATACTTTATATAATAAACATGAATTTTTGTATTATACTGTCACCTAATTTGAAAACCAAGTTTATATGTCTCAAAAGAAAAAAAATATGAACCACAAACTCGAACTTTGTATGAAAGTTAAACATATTTATATATAATCTTGTATGATTTATCAGTCTATGACGTATCTGCCAAGATATAAGTCATATTCATTTATTGTTATTAAAATGTCCATTAAATATGACTATCCTTTAAGGATAATTTAATTTGATTTAATTTGATGTAGAAGGACATAAAAAAATGTAATATTATGTAGTGTAGAAAGACATAGTGTCATGTTGCAAGTATATTTAGTTGGAAATTTGGTAAAAATGGTTCGGAAAGCTACATTGCCAAAGATTATACTTAGAATGCTTTGACGAGTTCCATTTTTAGCAAAATTGTTAAGGATATGGAGATTGAGTTCAATGTGAATGTTAGACAAAAAGTAGTTTATCAGTGTTTACAAGCCCGACATGCTCATGATTTTCTTATAGTTATTAATAGCCTTGGATTACATATTTCAACAATAGAGTATCATTCTATTCTCAAATATCGCATTATGGTCCATGTATTTTCAATTGTTGTGGCATGTCTAGTCTGTCGTACATTTTTCTTAGACACTTTTGGAGAGTGCACTGTTTATTGTAGAGAACTCCCAAGTTTCAAATATAGACATGAACTTGTCATAGATGTTCTTTATGATGTACTTAGACACGCTGGAGTTGCTTCTAAAAAATAAGCACTTGTGAACTTTTTGACGGATTCATAGGAAGGGCGATCAACACTTATCATCAAATGTTTTAAATTTTGGCTGGACAGGTGGAAAACATGCATGTGTTGATTTAACTGGAGTTTCTCCATTGGTGGGCTTGAAAGGGTGTGATTTTACTAGGAGACTTGTGCCCAGAAAGCTACCTCAGCAAAAGTGGTCAAGAATGAGAAAGCATGCATTGACAACCAACATATTTTTATCTCTTTTGGTGATGATACTTTTGGGTTCTTATCACCGAAGGCGGTGGGACTCCTCAAAATGGTCCAAAAAATTATCTATAATAATGTTATCACTCTCAGATCTATGGATGTGGTTATTTGGAGGATTGGATTTTCCATCCAAAAGGGACTGACTGTGCAGCTTGTTTCCTATCTCCCTTCTATTTCTTTGTAATTTATTTTTAAAGTAATATATGTTGACCTAGAGGTTATACATTGTCCATATTTTGATAATGACTTAACCATTCCATTCATATGTATCTAACATGTGTATCCGAGATTGATTTTAGGAATTAGGTATATGAAAATGATCAAAATTCACAAGCCCTAATTTTCTCAAGTTTAATCTAAAAGCTATACAAGTGTACAATACAAGATATCCATGTAAATGACCTTAGAATATTTTTGTAATCACTTGTATTGATGTATTGTCTTGTAACTAAGATGAAAAATTGACTAGGACTCTTAACCACAAGTTTTAATCACTTTTGATGCACTTTAGAAAATTGATCACATGTAATCAATCAATCGAGTTCTAATCTCGACTGATCCTCTTGGATCAATTCTCTGAAGAGTGCATCGGTCGAGTTTTATTTTCTCAGAACTCGACCGATCGAGTAACTGACCAATAAAATTTTCATTGGCCGGTCGACTTCCCCCAGGAAAAACTGGATGGATAGTTTGAATATTGACTTTGTCTTTTACTCTATCGTTAGAGTAACCTCTATTGAAACTCGACCGATTGCACTGTATGAAATTTGCAAAAAAAGTGATTGTGACCGTTGGTGAGTTATTTGATCAAAAATAGAGTCATTGCCTTTGGAAAAAATGACTATATTTTGGCCCAAAGTGTACCACAACTTAAAGGGGCACCCTCAACTATAAATAGGACCGCTTGGAGTTCATTCCAAGGTTGCTCATTCACTACATGCTTAGTTCTAGCTTAGTTGAGAGTGTTCCCACCCTTTGAGCTTGTTTCTCTCTTTACCTTCAAGTCAATTTTGTGAGTATGAGTGATATATGTTCCTTTGTATGAGAGCTACTCTTTGTATTGATGTAAAGCTCTCCACCTCCATCTTCCTACCCCCTTTCCTAATGAAGAAAAGGCTGAAGAGCTTCTCCGAGTGAAGGAGAAGGAGTTGTTGTTCTTCAAGGTTTAATAAAGCATGGTGTTCCAGATCTTTGAGAGAAGGAGATAGGCAAGGAAGATGGTCAAGTAGGATAGGTAATCCCTAGAAGGATGAAGACTTGAAGGAGTGGGCAAGTACATGTTGATGGCTGAAGACTCCATGGTTCAAGTGGGTAAGCTCTTTCTATAGGTTGAAGGTCCTTCCTTGAGGTACTAAGTCGTTGGATAAATGTGGTTTTGTCTTGTAATCTTATGATGGAATATAAGAATACCAAGATTGCAAATCCTAGAAATTAACCACCTCTAGGTAGTGGACTGACATTGCTCCTAGTTAGGATGTGGAACCACACTAGACAACTTTTTCTATGTGTATGCTCTTCCTTGTCTCTCACCCTTGCTATGTTTTCTAGTTAAGATCTCAAATTGGCTACTTGTTTAAGTTTTTGCAATTAATATAAATTTGTGATCTAATCCATATTGTAAGAATTGTGAAGCTCTATTCACCCTCCTCTAGAGAACTTGATCCAACAAGTGGTATCAGAGTAGGTCTTCTCTAAACTAATTCCACAAGTATGAGAAGATGGGTGATTTAGCACTTGGATCTCTCAACTTGGAGGGAAGCATCTCCATGCGACCTCTGGTCGTTGATGGCACCAACTTCCTCTATTGGAAGAGAAGAATGTAGTTCTATCTCCAAGGAGTAAGCTATGAGATGTGGAAGGTGGTGCATCTAAAGTATGAAGATCCTAAGGGGGAAATCTCCACATGGACGGAAGCCCAAATTAAGCAACCTCAACTCAATGCCAAAGCTGTGTGCATCATCTATGCAGCCCTCACCCCATCTGAGTTCAATTGGTTCTCCTCATGGGATACCACAAATCAAATCTGGAACAAGCTATGTGTCACCTATGAAGGAACAGAGCAAGTGAAGGAAGTCAAGATCGACATCATTTGTGGTCTACTTGAGAACTTCAAGATGGACAAGAATGAAAGAGAGGCGGATATGTACACAAGGCTCAATGTGATCAATAAATGGATTGGCAGCCCTTGGTAGTGTGATGGACAAATGCACTATCAACTCCAAGATCTTGAGATCTCTTCCAAAGAGATGGGAGCCCAAGGTTACATCCATTGAAGAAGTGTACAAGCTTAGCGAATTGTCAACTGAGGAGCTGGTTGGCAACCTTCAAGCTCATGAGCCAAGGCTAGACAAGCAGAAAAAGCAAAAAAGAGAGAAGAGAAGGAGTCCAAGAAGATTAAGGACACAACTTTCAAATCTCAAATTGAAGAGATGGTTTGGTAGCAACAACTTACTCTCAAGTCCCCAACTCCTTCCTCAAGTGAAGATGAAGGCCCAAATTAGCATGAAGCAAAATACTCCAAGGGCAAACACTTCAAGGGGAATCCTTCTTCATCAACTCCTAGATGCTATGAATGTAGCCAAAAAGGCCATTACAAGAGTGACTGCCCCAAGGCCAAGAAGTGCCACCAAAAGAGCAGCCACAAGAAGGACAAGGAGTATAAGAGATAAGGAACATATAAGAGAAAGGAGAAGAAAGAAAGAAAGAAGAAAATATGTAGCTCATGCAGCTTGGGAGGAGTCGTCCTCAAGTTTTTCTAGCTCTCAAGATGGATAATGCCACCTTGCTCTCATGGCCTCCACAAGTGATGATGTAGGTGAGGTAAGTGAGGTAAGTGAAGTCAACTTGCATGAGTTGTCTAAGAAAAATCTTATTGGTATGCTTAATGCTTGTCGGTCATCTTTTACTAAATGCAAATCTAAAAAGAAAAGGTTAGGAAAGATTATAGATGATCTTTATGCTAAAATTGAAATTCTTGATCAAAATGAAAAATTGCATCTTGATAGCATTGATTTCTTGCGAGAGAAATTTCTTGACCTTGAGCTCCAATACAATGGAGTTGAAGTTGAGAATGCTGTCTACCTTAAGAACATTGCAAATCTTAAGGAAGAAAACCAAAAGTGCCTAGATGAGATTGATATTCTTAAAACTAAAAATGTAGAACTTAAACTCATTGATGATGCTAGGAGAAATAAAGCTCATTCTTATTAAAGAGTAATTCTTTTGTTTAAAATTGAAAATGCTAAGTTGCTTGCTCAAGTTAATGATCTATCTTCTAGACCTATCTTGCCAAGTAATGAGGTAGCTAGCACTACACTAGAATGTGATTATTTTCATACTAAATCCCTCTGTTTAGAGGACAACCTGCTACATGCTAGAGATGATCTTGCTAGCTTATCTTCTACTGTCATTAGTCTTAGTGGTGATAATGACAGATTAAGAGCTTCTTTGTAAAAGTTTCTTATGGGAAAGAAATCCCTTAATGCTGTCCTAGAAAACTCTACCAAACAAATTGGTAATAGTGGTTTAGGATATTATGGGACTACTCCTAAGGGTAAGAACTAGAACAAGAGTAAGGGTAAGAAGAAGAGTGTGGAACATACTATCTTCCATGGAGATATTTCCGGCTCTAAGAACCCAATGGTATGTGTTCATTATAAATGTGATGATCATTATTCTACTTATTGTCCTTATAAGTCAAAGGGGACCAACCCAAAGATGAATTGGGTCCCCAAGCTAACCCCGGATCCCAAAGTTTGAGTTGGGTACAGACATCCTTCTTTCGTGCAGGCTAAAAGAAGATGGATTGTTGATAGTGGCTGCTCTGAGCATATGACAGGGGAAATCAACCACTTCAACAAATTCATTAAGAAGAAAGGAGGATCGGTGACCTTCGTGGATAACAAAAAGGGTAAGGTTATAGGTGAGGGTGTTGTAGGGAACAAGCTTTGTATAAAAAATGTTTTACTTATTGATAGTCTACATCACAACTTGATAAGTGTAAGCCAACTTTGTGATAATGGATAGCTTGTTCTCTTTACATCTTTAGAATGTTTTCTTCTAGATTTCCTCACTTATAATGTTATATATAAGGGAACCAGAAATGGCAATCTATATGTTATTGTTCTTGATGCTCTTAAGTCCATACTTGATAGATACTTGGTTGTGGATAAAAATGATATATCTCTGTGGCATCGTCGTTAGGGTCATGTGAATATACATCAAATGAAGAAATTGAGCAAAAAGGAATTGGTTAGGGGTCTTGCCAAATTGGATTTTGAAAAGGATGAGGAATGCCAACCTTGTACACAAGGCAAGCAAACCAAATCCTCCTTCAAATCCAAAGGAGTCCTTAGTACCAAGAGTGTTCTTGAGCTTCTTCATATTGATCTATTCAGACATATGAAAACTCAAACGCTTATTGGTTCCAAGTATTATCTTGTGATGTTGATGATTTCTCTCACTATACTTGGACATTTGATGAATGAATATTCATCATGAAAATTCAACTATCACCTTGGGACCAATTCAACTCTATATATACTATTTCACTCAATATGAATCATAATGTGCAAAACTACTTAATTGATTCGATTATTAAGGTTTTAACTAAATATTGTTCATTTAATGCAGGTTTTGACAACGCTTAATAAGTAGGTAGGATCCGCCTTCATCTATGACTCTGGTCTAGGAATCAAACCAAGACCGTTTGGGTCTATGCAGTCCCAAGACCGTTTGAGTCCATGCGGTCCCAAGATCGTTTGAGTCCATGCGGTCCCAAGACCATTTGGGTCCAAGCGGTCCCAAGACCGTTTGGGTCCATGTGGTCCCAAGAACGTTTGAGTCCATGCGGTCCCAAGACCGTTTGGGTCCATGCGGTCTCGAGACCGTTTGGGTCCATGCGGTCCCAAGACCGTTTGAGCAGTAGAGACCGTTTAGAGGAATCACTCATCCGCAAAGGATCGAGCAATGCACAAACTCATAATTGCGAAGCAGAGTCCTGACCACGACCGTGGTGGTCCAAAACGACCGTGGTGGTCCAAAACGACCGTGGTCTTCTGCCATCACCACGACCGTGTGACTTGGCCACGACCGTGGTGGATCATCCCAATACCTGACTTCATACTCGCCACGCCCGTGCAAGGCAGCACGGCCGTGTGGCAGCTGCCTCACCACGACCGTGGTGTCTCACCACGGTCGTGGCATGACGCCATCAGAGTCCAAGTTCTCACCCACCACGCCCGTGTAAGGCAACACAGTCGTGGGATAGCAGCATCACCACGACCGTGGTGCCTCAAACATGGTCGTGGCGCGTCGTCCCCTACCTCCCGATGTCGCTGACCTACTAGTTCAAGCTTCCATTGCCTCCCCCGCGGTTGCAGCACCTCCGCACCTGCTACCTGCAGCCACGCCGCCACCATGGAAGGGCCACAAGACCCACAGATGTGTGGATCACCTAGCTTTAAGAAGAAACCTTTGCTTACCAGACCGTATGGCCTAGGATGCAAGGTCATTTAGACGTGATCCAGCAGACCAAATCGGTTGAGCAAAACAAAACCCTAGAGACCGTTTGAGTTGATGACTATCAGGATCGTTTGGAGGTCGATTGGACAAGATACTAGCAGACCGTTTGCTGAAGCAGAGATGGTTTGGCTGAAACGGCAGACCGTTTGCCAAAGTCAAAGATGAGGACCATTTGGTGATTGAACGGTTTGCAAACCGTTTGCTGTCAAACGGTCTCCAGACCGTTTGGAGAAGATATTTCTAGGACCGTTTGGCTTATTTCTACAAACCGTTTGGGGGAGTTTTAAATGAAATTGTTTGGTCTCTTTTATTCCAAGACCATTTGGGGGTCAGTCTTGGGCCTATAAATAGGACCCCAAGGGTCCTCATTTGGACATCGGTTCTAGGACGTCAGTAGGTTTCCTGTATACAGATCCGATCCGAAACCAGTCCAGTTCGGGCCAGTTTCATTCCACCTACTACCCGTGTTGCAGCCAAGGAGGCTGAGGAGAGAAGGAAGATGGGGCGAGGGAGACTGTCCGGTCTGTCGTGGCATATTCCGTTCGTGCCTAGATCTACCCCGATACGACGTAGAAGGCCGTATTTTCTTCACCGAGCTGCGACTACCTTCTGCACTGAGTTCATGGCGGATTTCTCTCTCTTTCTCATTCTTCTTGTTTCTCGCATCATGAGCGAGTAGTACCTTTTCGCTGGGGTGCGGGGACTAGCCCCGCTGCTCATGCAACATGTTATTTTGTTAAACTTTCCAAGGCAATGTATATAACTCTTCATTTCGTTGTTAATCTTTATGCTCATAATTTTATTGATTGCTTGCTTTCATCTTGGTTCTTCCTATGTTATGAGAACTTATATACATAAGATTGGATGTCGTTTAACGAGATGACTCCCAAACTAGAAATAGAATGGGATTCCTTGAGGTCGTAAGTGTATGATCCGCGAGGGGACGAGCCATCTAGCCTTCGGTGACGCTTCTGTGAACCTAACGCCCTTACAGGGGGTTCACAGCCTTAGTTGGGTTTTGTATCTTCCTATTAATCGTCGATGCTTGCTCGTATATTAATCTTCTACTGGCTTATCGATTAATGTGGTTGACTCCCAAACTAGAAATAGAGTGGGATTTCTTCGGAGCCGTAAGTAAAGTGATCGGGTTGGTGACGAGACATCCGATGCCTAAGGTGATGCTTACATGAACCTAACGCCCTCACAGGGGTTTTGCAGCAGCTCTTTTGGATTATTATAACTTGCCTGGTTTGTTTGCGACTAAATGTTTTGCGTGTGTAGCGGTGGTGAAACCCGATACCATCCCAGCGATTCCATACCATTGATTGAAACCCAACTTTAATTCAGCTTTTACTTTCTTGCTATTAGTTTAAGTAACCTCAAATCAATCAACCTATCATTTTAAATATTAGTCTTAACTCGAATTAGACTAGACTGACTAGATTCTTAAAAATGTTGTCCTTTGGGTTCGATCCTAAGCTATATTGTAATTGACCCATCCGCTTGCGGGTGGTGATATTGCTCGTTAGTTTTGGTAAAAACTCGGGGATTTCAACCCCGAGTGAGTTTGTTAGTGAAATTCTAGCCATATCAAATTCTGGCGCCGTTGCCGGGGACAACGGAATCAGTTTAGTAAAATCTAGTTCTGTTAAGGATAATTTAGGATTTTGCTTTTTGTTTTGAAACTATTGATCATCTACTTGAATTTGACTCAACTTTGTGAATCTCACTCTTGAAATCTTCCAATTTTCAGGTACCACTAAAGCATAGTGCATGCACCGTTCGGACAGCCCCGGACTAGAAACGAGCTTTGACCCTGAGATAGATAGAATCTTTCATCGTCAGATCTGAGAAAATCAAGAAAGGATGGCTCAAGAAGAAGAAGTAGCCCGAAGGGTGGCTCACGCCATCAATGCACAGAGAGAGAGACTCATGGAAGAAGCTAGAGCTACAGTTCAGTAGGAAATCCTAGCAGCGCAAGCAGCAACACAAGCAACTGAACTACAAAAGGATCTCAGAGAGTTCTCAATCCCGAAAGCCGCGAATTTTCATCATCCAGTACAACCTCCTCCCATCCACGCTCCTAATTTTGAGATAAGAGCTCATTGGATCACCCTGCTTCAGAACAGCCCATTCTATGGAAAACAAGGCGAAGATAGTCAAGAACATCTTCTAAGATTTATTGATCTTTGTGCTACGACGAAGTAGAATGGAGTATCTGATGATGCCATTAGACTCCACCTCTTCAAGTATTCCCTTGCTGATAGAGCCATAAGTTGGTACAATTCGTTGCAAAGTGAAACACCCATCACCACCTGGGAACAACTCCAAAATGTTTTTCTAGAAATGTTCTACCCTCCATCTCTCACCTATGAAATTAGAGGGCGAATAACAAATTTCACTCAAGTTCCTGGAGAAACTCTTGCTGAAACTTGGGATAGATACAAAGAGCTACTACGCAAGTGTCCACACCATGGAATTCCTAAGAATCAACTCATCGAAATTTTCTATAGAGATGTGGACGACGATATCAAGAGATTCTTAGATTCCTCGTCTGGAGGAAACTTCATGCGTCAAAGTTACGAAAGTGCATGGAGAGTCTTCACCCTTGGACCAGAGAATCAAGCAAATTGGGGAAGATATGTAGGAAAAGGAGTCTTGAAAGTAGCTATGGCCGAAGCTACTCCCGAGTACAAGTCTATAGCTGAAACTTTGAAACTCTTAGTTGCCAAGCAAGACCATATTGAATCATCCCTTGCTGCTATTAGTAGAGGACGATCACCTACTCAACAACAAGAACAGGTCAAGTCCGCTTCATTATTTTGTGAGGCATGTAAAAACACCGATCATTCCACTATATCATGCAATGTTCTCTATGATGTTGTTCTGAGCAATGTATGCGGGCAAGGAGATAGTGGTCAAATGGAAAATCTTAATGCTATCAATACCATTCCTGGGCAAAGTTACTACAATCCGAATCAGAATAGGATTCATCCTGGTTTTCAATACGGAAACCCCTGTGGAGTAGCGAACTCGCATCAATTTGGTTCAAACAATCAATCAAGATGCCCACCAGGATTCTAGTATAATCAACAACAGAATTTTGGGAATCATGGAAACTACAAGGGGGACTTTCAGAATAGGAACTACAATAATGATCAAAATAACTCACAATATCAAAATATTAATCAACAGCAAGGGCAACAAGCAGGACCCGTATCTTCTGATGACAAGCTGTCAGCCATTGAAAAGATGTTACAAACTCAGCAAACTATGATAGCCAACCAACAAGCTCAATAGAAGGCTATTGAATGTCAACTAGCTCAACTTGCTGCTAGCATAAAGCCACCAGCTGGAGTTTTTGTTGGACAACCCGAGAACAATCCTAAGCACCCTGAACAGTTGAAGGCAGTCACCACTAGTTCAGGAAAAGACTATTCGGATCCCCTTGAAAAGACACCTGTGGTGATTACAGACGAGGATGAACCTGTGACTGCCCAAGACTCAAAAACACGAGAGTCTCAATCAAAAGATAATGAGACTGATAAGGGAAATCCTAAGATTCCCACTGATGAAGAAACTGAAACATCAAAACCTGATATTCCTATATATAAACCTCGTATACCTTTTCCAGCTCGTCTAAGGCAAACAAAGCTTGATACCAGATTCAATAAGTTTAAAGAGGCTATGAAGAAACTTCATGTTGATATACCGTTCTTGGATGCGCTGACTGAGATACCAGCATGGACAAAGTACTTAAAGTCACTTCTCACAAGGAAGTATATAACTAAAGAGTATGAGACAGTAAAACTGGCGACAACTACATCTGACATCATTTTGAGCAATATGCCCAAGAAACAAAAAGACCCGAGATCCTTTGGAATTTCATGACACATCAGCGACTCGTCATGCAAGAAAGGATTGGCGGATCTCAGCGCAAGCATCTCTATTATGCCACTTAGCCTGTGCAACAGACTAGGGTTTGCAGAATTGCTTCCTACTGGCATGACCATACAGCTTGCAGACAATTCGATAAAATGTCTGTTAGGAATCCTCGAAGATGTCCCAGTCAAGGTCGGCAAGGACACATACGTTCCATGTGACTTTGTCATCATGGACATAAAAGAAGACACAAGATATCCTCTCATCTTCGTTCGTCCGTTCCTCACCACTGCGAGAGCCCTTATTGATGTTGAAGCTGGTGCCTTACTGCTCAGATTAGGCAAAGAAACTCTCAAATTCAAAGTTTTTGAAAGTATGAGAAGACCAAGTATGCAAGAAGAAGTATATCTGATTGACTGTATTGAGAAAATGTCACTTCTGACCCAAGAGCATCACGAATCAAACGATCCCTTAGAAATTGCTCTAACAAACCAATAAGTTGATGAACCAATCGATGAACGAGTAAAAGATTGCATGGAATCCCTCGACTCTGCTAAGGAAGACGTTGAGGCCACTATTGAAGAGCTCAAGGCCACTATTGAAGAGCTCAAGGCTATCAAAACTATAGAAGAAACAAGCAAAAAACAAGAAGCTCCTGAAATGAAACCCATGTCCAAAGGACTGAAGTACGTGTTTTTAGACGATAGAAAGGTTTTCCCGGTTATTATTAATTCCGATCTAACAGCTGAACGAGAAGAGAAACTTCTGAAGGAATTGAGGGAAAGAAAAAAAAGCCATCGGTTATAAAATGAGTGACCTCACAGGGGTCAGTCAAGCGTTGTGCATGCATAAGATCCCTATGATGGAAGATCACAAGCCTACTATTGAGCATCAAAGGAAATTGAATCCAAATATGAAGGAAGTGGTCCTTCGCGAAGTCATCAAACTACTCACAGCTGGAATCATCTATCCGATATCCGACTCGCCCTGGGTGAGCCCAGTGCATGTAGTCCCGAAGAAAGGTGGAACAACTATTATACAGAATGAAAACAATGAACTAATCCCCACTCAAACAGTCACAGGGTGGAGGATGTGCATTGATTATAGGAAATTAAACAAGGCAACTCAAAAAGATCATTTTCCAATGCCTTTCCTCGATCGAGTCCTAGAAAGGCTGGCTCACCAAGAATATTTTTGTTATCTTGACGGTTACTCTGGATTCCATCAAATACCCATATATCCAGATGACCAAAATAAAACAACCTTTACCTACCCATTTGGGACATACACATTAAAAAGAATGCCATTTGGTCTCTGTAATGTGCCTGCTACTTTTCAACGTTGCATGGCTGCCATATTCACTGGTCTTACTAAAACTATTATGGAGGTTTTTATGGATGATTTTTATGTATACGGAGATTAATTCGATTCATGTCTAAAGCACCTCTCCCTGGTCCTCAAACATTGTGAAGAAGCACATCTTGTGCTTAATTGGGAAAAATGCCATTTTATGGTAAAAGAAGGCATTGTCCTCAGCCATAGGGTCAGCAATAGAGGAATTGAAGTAGATAAAGCCAAGATTGAAGTGATTTCTAAACTGGCTATTCCCACAAATGTAAAAGAATTTCGTGCTTTCCTAGGTCATGTAGGATTTTAGAGAAGATTCATAAAGGATTTTTCCAAGATAACGAAGCCTATGACAAACCTACTACTAAAGGATACTGATTTCAATTTCAATGAAGAATGTGTCAAAAGTTTCAACACACTAAAGCAGGCCCTTACAACCACCCCTATCATTAGAGCTCCTGACTGGGACCATCTTTTGAAATTATGTCCGATGCCAGTGATTATGTTGTGGGTGCAGTTTTAGGGCAATGTATAGAGAAGAAATAGTATGTGATCTATTATGCATCAAAAACTCTCGATGAAGCCCAGAGGAATTATGATACTACTGAGAAAGAACTTCTAGCAGTCATGTATGCCTTTGACAAGTTCATATCCTACCTAATTGGTTCAAAGGTCATTGTCTACACTGACCACGCTGCCATTTTCTACCTTATGGTAAAGAAAGATACGAAACCCAGGTTGATTAGATGGATCCTCCTATTACAAGAATTTGATTTAGAGATAAGAGATAAAAAGGGTACAGACAATGTTGTAGCAGACCACCTCAGTCGCATCCACACCCTAGATACTGAGAAAATTCCAATCAATGATGCCCTGCCAGATGATCAACTAATGAAGGTCTCAGAAGTTATACCATGGTACTCAGATTTTGTGAACTACCTTGTTGCTGGGGTTAATCATCCTCAATGTACTGGAAATGCACTGAAGAAGTTCATGCATGATGTGAAGCGATATCACTGGGATGAACCATATCTTTTTAAACTATGTGCTGATGGTCTGTATAGACAATGTATCATCGAAGAAGAAGCACAACTTATTTTGGATCAATGTCATTCGGGACCAGTGGGAGGACATATGAGCTGTAAAAAGACTGCTTTTAAGGTTTTGCAATGTGGATTCTTCTGGACAACCTTATCCAAAGATTCCTATGATTTTGTCCTATCGTGCAACAAATGTCAAAGAACTGGCAATATAACAAAGAGAGATGAGATGCCGCTGAATCTATGGCAAGAAGTAGAGATATTCAATGTTTGGGGGGTGGACTACATGAGTCCATTCCCATCTTCTCATGGATTTTCATACATCCTAGTGGCGGTAGACTACGTCTCGAAATGGGTTGAAGCTATACCAACCGTCACTAGTGATTGCAAACCCGTGATCAAATTATTCAAAGATATTATTTCCCCCCGTTTTGGAGTGCCATGTACCGTGATATCTGGCGGAGGGTCCCACTTCCTTGAAAGAAGCTTTGAAGCATTACTAAGAAAATATAGTGTAACACATAAGGTAGCCTCACCTTACCATCCACAAACAAGTGGATAGGTAGAGGTCTAATCGTCAACTAAAGGCTATTCTGGAAAAAATTGTAGGACGCAATCGAAAGGACTGGGCAACGAAAATCAACAATGCCCTATGGGCTTATCGAACTGCTTATAAAACTCCCATTGGGACTAAACTTTTTCAATTAATATATGGAAAGGCTTGCCATCTGCCAGTAGAGCTGGAACACAAGGCATGGTGGGCAATTAAACAACTAAACTTTGATATGAAAGAAGCCGGCCAAGCTAGGATTCTGCAACTCCAAGAGCTGGATGAACTCAGGATGACAGCTTATGAGAATGCTCGAATCTAGAAAGATCGCACAAAACTGTGGCACGATGGACATCTAAAAAAAAGACATACAAGTGGGAGACCAAGTTCTTCTTTTCAACTCAAGATTGAAGTTATTCCCAGGAAAACTCCGCTCACGCTGGTATGGACCATACATCGTCAAGGGCATCTCTCCACATGGTGCCTTCTCATTATGGAGTGAAAAGTCAGGTGAATTTGTAACAAATGGTCACCACTTAAAGAGATATTTCACCTCAACTGACATAGGTGATAAAGAACGTTGGAACTTGCCAATCCAAAGGATCCACCGTGAAGCTGAAGGATTCAGTCGAGTCATCGACATAAAACAAAGGCGCTTGTCGGGAGGCAACCCGATCAATAAATCTATTTTTACTAATTAGAATTTTCCTTCAATTTTGTTTTTACATTCTAGTTAATTTTCCATTAAATAAAATTCACATCGCAAGATTCTATTTCAATATCTAATTGTCCTTCACCTTTGAGTTTTTCAGATAAGAGGCTGCACGCTGATCGGAACTCAACCACACCTGGTGGTCATTCTGGCATGATTTTTCCCCTCCATCTTAGATTTAGGGTTTGCTCAGGACGAGCAAAACTCTAAGTTCAGGGTGGAGGGTGGGTGGTACATACCTCACATTCCACCTACACCCATCCTTTTCATACTCAAATTTCTCACTATCACATTCTTGCTAAAATTTTAAAAATTTTCAAAATTTTTAATGTTTTTCAAAGAAATGAACAGATACTTGATTTATTTTTGACACTTTCTGTTTCAGTAAAAATCACTTACTAAACTGCTATGCATTTTGAATCATTATATCCTCCTTATTCAAAGTAAATCCTCAAAATGACCATTTTTGGAAACAAGCCTTTTGATTGAAATCATCTTGTGAAGCTTATGACTCCTAACATCATGATACTTTTACAAAATTGACAAGTGTCTGTCGAACTGATAGGGATCAAACACGTCATGCTTCCTAACTGACTAGTGGAACCATAACATGGAATCTCCACCAGATCCTCATAAAGTCATTATTTGAGCAGAGTATGATAAAGAGAATGACCTGGTGCACTAAATTGTAAATCAAGTTGCATTCTGATCTGAACTCTCTTCTACACTTCTTCTATCATCTTCGTACCCCTCCATTCATAAAAAAGAAACAAAAATAGCCAAATTTGTGCCAAACCCTAAGTTCGTGGTGGCACGCCACTTCCCTCTTTATCCGCTTCTTCCATACCCCTCACAAACAAATAGGGGCGTACCACCAAAATGCAATCTCGAGTCAAATAGAGGAGAGACTTGCAAAAAAAAAAAGATGCCAAAGCACACACATAAAGAAATGCAATCTCGAGTCGAATAGAGGGGAGATTTGTATAAAAAATGCAATAAATGAAATTGCAAAGCAAACAAAAATCTCGAGTCGAATAGAGGAGAGATTTACTTCTTCCTTCCATACCACCTTTCACTCCTTCTTCTACCTAATGGCACAATGATTGCCTACCCTATCCTGAAAAACACCAGTGTCAGATCAAATGCACACTTGTTGTTCTGCGGGTATCTCTGGACTCTTACAAAACTCTTTGACATGCTTGTTGTTGGAAAAAGTGAGGAGGAAGTGATATTGGAAAACGAACTCAAGAATGAAGATATGGTAAGATGTGTTTAGTGGTCTCAGGAGGTTGAGATACTGAGTCATATTGAGAAAAAGGAAAATATTCATGATGCGAAGACGAAGTAATCACACGAATTGAAAGTATTCATTTGGCGACTGTTTCAAATTTTGTGTTACTCGAGGAAGAGCAATGTTTAAGTTTGGGGTATTTTGATGAATGAATATTCATCATGAAAATTAAACTATCAACTTGGGACCAATTCAACTCTATATATACTATTTCACTCAATATGAATCATAATGTGCAAAACTACTTAATTGATTTGATTATTAAGGTTTTAACTAAATATTGTTCATTTAATGCATGTTTTGACAAAGCTTAATAAGTAGGCAGGATCCGCCTTCATCTATGACTCTGGTCTAGGAATCAAACCAAGACCATTTGGGTCTATGCGGTCCCAAGACCGTTTGAGTCCATGCGGTCCCAAGACAGTTTGAGTCCATGCGGTCCCAAGACCGTTTGGGTCCACGTGGTCCCAAGACCGTTTGAGTCCATGCAGTTCCAAGACTGTTTGAGTCGATGCGGTCTGAAGACTGTTTGGGTCCATGCGGTCTCGAGACCGTTTGGGTCCATGTGGTCCCAAGACCGTTTGAGCAGCAGAGACCATTTGGAGGAATCACTCAGCCGCAAAGGATCGAGCAATGCACCAACTCAAAATCGCGATGCAGAGTCCTGACCACGGCCGTGGTGGTCCAAAATGACTGTGGTCTTCTGCCATCACCATGACCGTGTGACTTGGCCATGACCGTGGTGGATCATCCCAACACCTGACTTCATACTCGCCACGCCCATGCAAGGCAGCACGGTCGTGTGGAAGCTGCCTCACCACAACTATGGTGTCTCACCACAGTCGTGGCACGACGCCATCAGAGTCCAAGTTCTCACCCACCATGCCCGTGTAAGGCAACACGATCGTGGGACAACAGCATCACCACGACCGTGGTGCCTCAAACACGGCCGTAGCGCATCGTCCCCTGTCTCCTGACGTTGCTGACCTACTAGTTCAAGCTTCCATTGCCTCCCCCGTGGTTGCAGCACCTCCGCACTTGCTACCTACAGCCACGCCGCCACCATGGAAGGGCCACAAGACCCACAGATGTGTGGATCGCCTAGCTTTAAGAAGAAACCTTTGCATACTGGACCGTATGGCCTAGGATGCAAGGTCGTTTAGACGTGATCCAGCAGACCAAATTGGTTGAGCAAAAGGAAACCATACAGACCATTTGAGTTGATGACTGTCAGGATCGTTTAGAGGTCGATTGGACAAGATACTAGCAGACCGTTTGCTGAAGCAGAGATGGTTTGGCTGAAACGACATACCGTTCACCAAAGTCAAAGATGAGGAACGTTTGGTGATTAAACGGTGTGCAAACCGTTTGCTCTCAAACGGTCTCCAGACCGTTTGGTAGCAAACGGTCTCCAGACTGTTTGGAGAAGATATTTCCAGGACCGTTTGGTCTGTTTCTACAGACCATTTGGGGGTGTTTTAAATGAAACCGTTTGGTCTCTTTTATTCCAAGACTGTTTGGGGGTCAGTCCTGGGCCTATAAATAGGACCCCAAGGGTCCTCATTTGGACATCGGTTCTGGGACGCTGGCAAGCTGCCTGTATACAGATTCGATCCAAAACCAGTCCAGTCCGGGCCAGTTTCATTCCACCTACTGCCCGTGTTGCAGCCAAGGAGGTTGAGGAGAGAAGGAAGATGGAGCGAGGGAGACTGTCCGGTCTGTCATGGCATCTCCCATTCGCACCCAGATCTGCCCCGACATGATGTAGAAGCCCATATTTTCTTCACCGAGCTGCGACTACCTTCTACACCGAGTTCATGGCGGATTTCTCTCTCTTTCTCATTCTTCTTATTTCTCACATCATGAGCGAATAGTACCTTTTCGCTGGGGTACGGGGACTAGCCCCGCTGCTCATGCAGTATGTTATTTTGTTAAACTTTCCAAGGCAATGTATATAACTCTTCATTTCGTTGTTAATCTTTATGCTCGTAGTTTTATTGATTGCTTTCTTTCATCTTGGTTCTTCCTATGTTATGAGAACTTCTATATGTAGGATTGGATGTCGTTTAACAAGATGACTCCCAAACTAGAAATAGAATGGGATTCCTTGAGGTCGTAAGTGTATGATCCGCAAGGGGACGAGCCATCTAGCCTTCGGTGACGCTTCTGTGAACCTAACGCCCTTACAGGGGGTTCACAGCCTTAGTTGGATTTTGTATCTTCTTGTTAATCATCGATGTTTGTTCGTATATTAATCTTCTTCTTGTTTATCGATTAATGTGGTTGACTCCCAAACTAGAAATAGAGTGGTATTTCTTCAGATACGTAAGTAAAGTGATCCGGTTGGTGACGAGACATCTGATGCCTAAGGTGATGCTTACGCGAACCTACCGCCCTCACGAGGGGTTTTGCAGCAGCTCTTTTGGTTTGTTATAACTTGCCTGGTTTGTTTGCAATTGAATGTGTTGCGTGTGTAGCGGTGGTGAAACCCGATACCATCCCAGCGATTCCATACCATTGATTTAAACCCAACTTTAATTAAGCTTTTACTTTCTTGCTATTAGTTTAAGTAACCTCAAATCAATCAACCTATCGTTTTAAATATTAGTCTTAACTCGAATTAGACTAGACTGACTAGATTCTTAAAAATGTTGTCCTTTGGGTTCGATCCTAAGCTATACTGCAATTGACCCGTCCGCTTGCGGGTGGTGATATTGCATGTTAGGTTTGGTAAAAACTCGGGGATTTCAACCCCGAGTGAGTTTGTTAGTGCAATTCTTGCCACATCAACATTCTTTCTCATTTCAAAAAGTGATACTCTAGATGTTTTCTCTAGATTTTGTAAACGAGTTGAAAATGATGTTCTTGCTGGATTGTTTCTATCTGTAGTGACCATGGGGGAGAGTTTGAAAATGATCTTTTTGAGAATTTTTGTGAAAAATATGATTACTTGCACAATTTCCCTTGTCCTCGTATGCCTCAAAAAAATGGGATACTAGAGAGAAAGAACAGGTCGCTATAGGAGATGGCTAGGACAATGTTTCTAGAGTATGACACTCCAAAGAAGTTTTGGGCTGAAGCCATTAGCACCTCATGCGTTGTGCAAAATTGAGTTTTCACGCATCCTTCTTTAAAGAAAACCCCCTATGAGTTATGGCACGATAGAAAGCCATCATCCATTGATTTCATTCACATTTTGGAATGCCCTTATTTTGTTTTGAACATGATGGATTCTCTCAACAAGTTTGATCCAAAATCGTATAAGGATTTCTTCCTTGACTATAGAACGACAAGTAGGGCATATAGAGTTTCCAATATTGAATTGTATAAAATTGAAGAATTTATTAATGTCAAGTTTATTGAAACTAACCCTATTGTTGGCAAGAATATTGTTGATAATGATGTTGCAGATGATCTAATTCCAATCTTGAAAGACCTCAACATTGATAACAATGGTAAGCAGGTGGTTGAAGCTGAAGATGAAGAGAAGTATCCCACTACTCACTTTGTAAAGAATCATCCCAAAGAGCTAATCCTAGACTACCCATTTGAGAGAGTGAAGACATGAGCTGCCTACAACAAAGAACAAGCAGACAATGCCTTCATCTCATAGCTGGAGCCAAAGAACAATAAGGAAGCTCATAGAGATGACGAGTGGATCCTAGCCATGCAGGAGGAACTAGAGCAGTTCAAGAAGAATCGAGTGTGTACTCTATTGCCAAGACCGAGTGACAGAAAAATCATTGGCACCAAGTGGCTCTATTGCAACAAGCTCGATGAGAATGGTAAGGTGGTAAGGAACAAAGCTAGGCTAGTAGCATAAGGCTACAACCAACATGATGATATGGATTTCAATGAAACTTATGCTCCAATTGCTATACTTGAATCTATTAGAATGCTACTTGCCTTTGATAGTTATACAAATTTCTTGATATATTAAATGGATGTTAAAAATGTGTTTTTGAATGATACAATCGAGGAGGAAGTATTTTTTGCTCAACCTCCGGGCTTTGAAAATGGCAAGCCACCTAACCATGTTTACTTGCTACAAAAATCTCTCTATGGACTCAAACAAGCAACCTCAAGCTTGGTATGAGAAATTAAAGAATTTTTTGTTAGACAATGGCTATGTCATGGGCAAAGTCGATTCCACTCTATTTCTAAAACACACTTCTAGAAATTTTCTTATCATTCAGATTTATATTGATGATATCATTTTTGGCGGAACTAATCTTAATCTTTGCAAGGAGTTTAGTTCTCTTATGAAGAGTGAATTTTAGATGATCTTGATGGGTGAGGTTACTTTCTTCCTTGACTTCCAAATCAAGCAAACCAAAGATGAAAACTTCATCAACAAAAGAAAGTACACTAGTGAACTACTCAAACACTTTGGGATGGAGAACATGAAGTCGATGGACACACCCATGTCCAATACTGCCAAACTTGATAGAGATGAAGAAGGTGAGAAGGTAGATGAGAAGCTCTATAGAGGTATGATTGGAAGTTTACTTTATTTAATTGCCTCTAGACCTGATATAATTTTTAGTGTTGGCTTGTGTGCTCACTTTCAATCAAGTCCTAGGAAATCACATATTATTGTTGTTAAGAGGATTTTGAGGTACTTAGCCAAAACTCAAAAGTTTGGACTATGGTACCCTAATTCAAGGGACTTTACTCTTATAGCATATAGTGATGCGGATTACATGGGATGTTTGGTTGATAGAAAGTGCACAAGTCGCACTTGCTTTCTTCTAGGACCATGCTTGGTGTCTTGGTTTTCTAAGAAACAAAGCACCATAGCATTATCAACTATTGAGACTGAATACATTACAGCCAGGAGTTGTTGTGCCCAGGTTCTATGGATGAAGCAAATGCACCAAGAGTGTAACATACATTTTGATGCTTCTCCTATCTATTGTGGTAATACTTGCTATCAATCTTTCTTATAATCTTATATTGCATAGTAGAGCTAAACATATAGAGGTTTTCCATCACTTTCTTCATGATCACATTACCAAGAAGGATATTTATATCACGCATGTGGACATAGAAAATCAGTTAGCGGACATTTTCACTAAACCACTAGCTAGAGAGAAATTTTATTTCATTAGATATAAACTGCTCATTATTACTTTAGATGATATTGACAAGTTATCTATCTAGTTGTCTTTAACCTATATGTATTTCTCATACTTTACTAACCTTGCTTGCCTAGAATTTCTAAACTTTGCTTGTTAACATGCTTAGCTTCACTTATTTTTGGGCTTTTCTCAAATTTCATAGTTTTATCGCTAAATAGTACCCAATGATGAGTGATATATCCCTAAGTATGTTCAAAATACATAATATACTTGAAAAATGAATTTAATTAGCATTCATAAGGCTAGAAATAATGTTTGATGGTTTTATGTAAGGTTGACCATCGGTCGAGTTTTCCCCGATCAAACTCAACTGATTTGTGGTTGAGAGCTATTCGACCATTTGGTCAAGTTTCTAACTCTTAGAACTTGACCGGTCAATGGGCTGAAGCCAACTTAAGTTTGGTTCGGCCGACTGTTCTCCCTCTCAACTAGAGAATAGATGACTGATTCCTATTTTTCTAGCCCTAGGCTCTCTACCCTAGCCCTAACCTTCCCTATCCTAGCCCTTTCCCAACCTAGATAGATTGACCTACACCTCCCCGATCGCTCCTTGGTGGTGTTTGGATGGCTTTTAAGGTTTGTTTGGTGCGCTTGTTCATTTCTCCTCTTCTTTTTCGCCTACATGGCTTCCCAAAGGAGAAAATGCCCTGCCCCTAGCAATGCTCATTCATCTTCTTCGTCTAATCTCTTGATACCATTTGATGATACCTCTTTTGTCTCAATAGAGGCTGTTAATAGGTATAATGACCTTCTTCCTTAGAGTCCTTTCCCTTTTTGCACCTTGTTTGAACCTAGCCCTAGGCATCAAGCGGTTATAGACCAAGTTGCTAGGTTGCTAGTTGCTCACCGCCTCTCCGCCTTGGCTGTCGAGCGTGACTATTTTTTCAATTCTATGACAAGCACGAAAGCAGTTCATGAGTTCTACGCTAACTTACGTTAATACTATGACACCCACATACCCCTATCGAATACTCAAGTAATCCTATCTTTGATGATCGTCATAAGCATTTTCAAATCTCTGAGGATATTTTAAAGTTTTCTTTTTTGGAGACGATGA
Source organism: Alisma plantago-aquatica (assembly GCA_963693085.1). NCBI lineage: Eukaryota > Viridiplantae > Streptophyta > Magnoliopsida > Alismatales > Alismataceae > Alisma > Alisma plantago-aquatica. The sequence continues at coordinate 1,322,799,787 of OY856410.1, forward strand.
AAATGATACCTAGTGCAAGGATTATGGCGAGTACTTTGATCTTTTGGATCTTGAAGGTTTCTACAAGTAGAATGAACTTACTCTCCCAGAGATTCATTGCTACTTGAAGAAACCATATGTTCCATATAAAAATAAGAGTACCCTACCTTTCTCCTCCCTCGATCTTCAGAAGTGCATTTTGGCCTTAGTGATTAACTGGAATATCCATCTGAAGAAAAACCAAATGGATATTTTAGAGAACATTGTGATCATCTTGTACAACATCCACGAGAATATCGATGTCAAGTGGGCCATATATATTCCTACACCATATGACTTGCTTTGACACTGGTAAGAATACCTGGGGCACCCATCCCCCATACCCAGCCCTGATTTATGGTTTGTTTTAGTTTCTACTAAGAAATCACTATTCTCTAACTTCCATTACAAGTTAGCCAGGAAGGGTGTATGTATCAGTGAAATCATGATTCAGAAGTCTGTCCTAATTTTTGCCTCTACCACCCCTGTTACTTCTCCCTCTTCCTCTACCTATGCAGCCCCTACCTCCTCTGCCCGAGATCCACCTCCTCAGCCTCCTCCTCGACCTAGTCGTGCTTCGTTTCATGTGTCAAATGAAACCCTTATGGGATACATGTTGCACCAACAAGCATACAAGCAATAGATTCAGGAGAACCTACATCAGGATCTATGTTCCATCATGTCTACCATGAACATATGTTGTTCACACCCCTACCCCACCTACCATCCCTTCCCTGGTAGTGATTATGTTTCATATCCATACAATCATTACTACCCTACCCTCAAGCCTTCCGCTGTTGCTCCTCCTCCACCCTTTTCTGGTGGTGGTCCTACTCCTACTCCTGCCTACTGGCCACCCTTCTTGCCTCTCTTGGAGACTTTTCTCCATCCTTTCCTCAGGACAAAGAGCTCTACGCTCTTGGTATGACTTGGGATGAGCAGAATGCCCACTGGCCTAGTCGTGGTTTTGGTCCTCCTGCAGACGAGGAGATGTCTGATCAGGCTATTGATGTTGAGGCTACTGATAACGACAATGGTGATGGAGAGGACGCCTCTGATGATGGTGATGGTTCTGGTGCTAATTCTTGTGATGAAGGCACTACAGCTACACCTTCAAATGGAGATGAGGATTACAAGCATGGAGCTAATCATGATGACATTGTGGATATAGATAGTCTAGATGTCTAGCTTGTTTCATAATTTTTAGTCTAGTATACTGATCATATATATATCTTTCTAGGCTATTTTGTATAAGAAATGTCTGGGCACATTACCTGAGTTGTGCTATTTTATCTTCTATTTTTCATCATTTCTTGCTTGTAGTTGCTTTCATGCGAACATGCTTCTAAGTTGTAATATATGTGATGTGCACTCTTTCTCTTTCCTTTGCTTGTATGTTTCCTTCATCTCTAGTTGATGTATGACATGTGATTGCTTGTATGATTATCTGCTTCATTGTGTTTTGGAGAAGACCTGGATATATGCTCTTCTACCCCCCTACTTTTTGATAATGTCAAAAGGGGGAGAGAAATTTCAATATTTGAAAACTCAATCATATTGTTATTTCTTTGTCATATTGTTGTTTATTGCTTATGAGATCCTTTTCTTGTCAGTTATATGTTTTAACATGTGACTTGAAAAGGACCTTATAATACATGTATGCCATAGTTGCTTTGTATAGATAAAATAACTATGCAGGATAAAAGTAAGCATAGATTGAGGGGGAGCAATTCACATTTTTCACATCTTGAATCCCCCTAATTCACAAGGAAAATGTATAACTTCGATTTTCAATATGTTTGAGGAATGGTTTGTCATTGTCAAAAAGGGGGAGAATGTTGACCTAGAGCTTATACATTGTCCATATTTTGATAATGACTTAACCATATGTATCTAACATGTGTATCCAAGATTGATTTCAGGAATTAGGTTCATGAAAAGGATCAAATTTCACAAGCCCTAATTTGCTCAAGGTCAAGCTAAAATCTATACATGTGTACAATTTAGGAAATCCATGTAAACGACCTTAGAATAGTTTTATAATCACTTGTATTGATGTATTGGCTTGTAACTAAGATGAGAAAATTGATTGGGACACTTAACACCAAGTTTTAATCAATTTTGATGCACTTTAGACAATTGATCATAGGAAGTCAATTGGTGGAGTTCCAATCTCGACTGATCCACTAGGATCAATTCTCTAAAGAGTGCATCGGTCAAGTTGTGTTTTCACAAAACTCGATTGATCGAGAAACTGACCAATTTGATTTTCATTGGTCAGTCGAGTTTCCCAAGACAAACTCGACGGATGCTTTGAATATTGACTTTTTCTTTTACTATATCGATCGAGTTACCTTTATTGAAACTTAACTAATTGCATTGTACAAAGTTGTAGAAAAAGTGATTGTGACCGTTGGTGAGTTATTTGATCAAAAATAGAGTCGTTGCCTTTGGCAAAAAGGGATATATTTCGTCCCAACGTGTACCACAACTCAAAGGGGCACCCTCAGCTATAAATAGTACCTCTTGGAGTTCATTCCAACGTTAGTCCTTCACTACATGCTTGGCCCTAGCTTAGTTGAGAATGTTCCAACCCTTTGAGCCCCTTTCTCTCTCTACCTTCAAGTCAAATTCGTGAGTATAAGTGAGAGAAGTTCCTTTGTATGTGAACTACTCTTTAGATTGATGTAAAGCTCTCCACCTCCATCTTCCTACCCCCTTTCCTATTGAAGAAAAGGCTGAAGATCTCCTTGGAGTGAATGAGAAGGAGTTGTTGTTCTTCAAGGTTTGGAGAAAGCATGGTGTTCTAGATCTCTGAGTGAAGGTGATAGGCAAGGAGGACGCTCAAGTAGGATAGGTAATCCCTGGAAGGATGAAGATTTGAAGGAGTGGGTAAGTTCATGTTGATGGATAAAGACTCCATGGTTCAAGTGGGTAAGCTCCTTCTATAGGTTGAAGATCCTTGCTTGAGGTATTAAGTTGTTGGATGAATGTGGTTTTTTCTTGTAATCTTATGATAGAATATAAGAATACTAAGATTGCAAATCTTAGAGATTAACCACCTCTAGGTAGTGGACAGATATTGCTCCTAGTTAGGATGTGGAACCACTCTAAACCACTTTGTCCAAATGTATGCTCTTCATTGTCTCTCACCCTTGATATGTTTGCTAGTTAAGATCTCAAATTGGCTGTTTGTTTAAGTTTCTACACTTAATATAAATTGGTAGTCTAATCCATTTTGTGAGAATTGTGAAGCTCTATTCACTCCCCTCTAGAGCACTTGATCCAATAAGTGGTATCATAGAAGGTCTTATCCAAGCTACTTCCACAAGTAGGAGAAGATGGGTGATTTAGCACTTGGATCTCTCAACTTGGAGGGAAGCTTCTCCATGCGACCTTTAATCTTTGACGGCACCAACTTCCTCTATTAGAAGAGAAGAATGCAGTTCTATCTCCAAAGAGTAAGCTATGAGATGTGGAAGGTAATGCATCTAAAGTATGAAGATCCAAAGGGGGAAATTTCCACATGGACGGAAGCCCAAATGAAGCAAGCTCAACTCAATGCTAAAGCTGTGAGCATCATCTATGCAGCCATCACCCCATCTGAGTTCAACCGAATCTCCTTTTGGGACACCGCACATGAAATTTGGAACAAGGTATGTGTCACCTATGAAGGAACGAAACAAGTGAAGGAAGCCCAAATCTACATGGTTGGTGGTCTACTTGAGAACTTCAAGATGGGCAAGAATGAAAGAGTGGTGGATATGTACACAAGGCTCAATGTGATCATAAATGGATTGGAAACCCTTGGTAGTGTGATGGACAAACACACTATCAACTCCATGATCTTGAGATCTCTTCCAAAGAGATGGGAGCCCACGGTTACATCAATTGAAGAAGTGTACAAGATTAGTGAATTGTCAACTAAGGAGCTGGTTGGAAACCTTCAAGCTCATGAGCCAAGGCTAGACAAGTAAGAAGAAGAAGAAAAGAGAGAAGAGGAGTCCAAAAAGATCAAGGACACAGCCTTCACAACTCAAATTGAAGAGATGATTTAGTAGAAAGAACTTACTCTCAAGTCCCCTACTCCTTCCTCAAGAGAAGATGGAGGCCCAAATGAGCATGAAGCAAACTACTCCACAGGCAAACACTTCAAGGGGAAGTCTTCTTCATCAACTCCTAGATGCTCTGAATGTGGCCAAAAAGGCCATTACAAGAGTGATTGACGCAAGGCCAAGAAGAACCACCACAAGAGCAGCCACAAGAAGGATAAGGAGTACAAAAGAGAAGGCAAATACAAGAGAAAGGAGAAGAAAGAAAGAAGAAGAAAAGATGCAGCTCATGCAACTTGGGAGGATTCTTCCTCAAGTTCTTCAATCTCTGAAGATGGAGAATGCCACCTTGCTCTCATGGCCTCCACAAGTGATGATGTAGGTGAGGTAAGTGAGGTAAGTGAAGTCAACTTGCATGAGTTGTATAAGGAAACTCGTATTAGTATGCTTAATTCTTGTCGGTCATCTTTTACTAAAGGCAAATATAAAAAGAAAAGGTTAGGAAAGATTATAGACGATCTTAATGCTAAAATTGAAATTCTTGATCAAAATGAAAAGTTACATCTTGATAACATTGATTCCTTGCAAGGGAAATTTCTTAACCTTGAGCTCCAATACAATGGAGTTGAAGTTGAGAATGGTGTCTACCTTAAGAACATTGCAAATCTTAATGAAAAAAAACCAAAAGTGCCTAGATGGGATAGATGTTCTTAAAATTGAAAATGTAGAACTTAAACTCATTGATGATGCTAGGAGAAATGAAGTTCATTCTTATCAAAGAGAAATTCTTTTGCTTAAAACTAAAAATGCTAAGTTTCTTGTTCAAGTTAATGATCTATCTTCTAGGCCTATCTTGCCAAGTAATGAGGTAGCTAGCCCTACTCTAGAACATGATTCTTTTCATACTAAAGCCCTTTATTTAGAGGCTGACCTGCTACATGCTAGAGATGATCTTGCTAGCCTATCTTCTACTGTCATTAGTCTTAGTGATGATAATGAAAAATTAAAAGCTTCTTTGTGAAAGTTTCTTACAGGAAAGAAATCCCTTAATGTTGTCCTAGAACACTCTACCAAACAAATTGGTATTAGTGGTTTAGGATATGATGGAACTACTCCTAAGGGTAAGAACAAGGACAAGAGTAAGGGTATGAAGAAGAGTGTGTAACCTCCTATCTTCCATGGAGAGACTTCTGACTCTAAGAACCCAATGGTATGTGTTCATTGTAAATGTGATGATCATTATTGTACTTATTGTCCTTACAAGCCAAAGGGGACCAACGCAAAGATGAAATGGGTCCCCAAGCTAACCCCGAAACCCAAAGTTTGAGTTGGGTACCGACATCATTCTTTCATGCAGATTAAAAGAAGATGGATTGTTGATAGTGGCTGCTCTAAGCGTATGACATGGGAAATCAACCACTTCAACAAATTCTTAAAGAAGAAAGGAGGATCGGTGATCTTCGGGGACAACATAAAGGGTAAGGTTATAGGTGAGGGTGATGTAGCCAACAAGCTTTATATAAAAAATGTTTTGCTTATTGATGGTCTACAACACAACTTGATAAGTGTAAGCCTACTTTGTGATAATGGATATCTTGTTCTCTTTACATATTTAGAATATTGGCTTCTAGATTCCCTTGCTTACAATGTCATATATAAGGGAACTAGAAATGGTAATCTTTACGTTATTGTGCTTGATTCTCTTAAGCATGTACTTGATAGATGCTTGGTTGTGGATAAAAATGATATATCTCTATGGCATCACCGTTTGGGTCATGTGAATATGCATTAAATGAAGAAATTGAGCAAAAAGGAATTGGCTAGGGGTCTTCCCAAATTGGATTTTGAAAAGGATGAGGAATGCCAACCTACACAAGGCAAGAAAACCAAATCCTCCTTCAAATCCAAAGGAGTCTGTAGTACCAAGAGAGTTCTTGAGCTTCTTCATATTGATCTATTAGGATCTATGAAAACTCAAATGCTTCGTGGTTCCAAGTATTGTCTTGTGATTTTCGATGATTTCTCTCTCTATACTTGGACATTCTTTATCGTTTCAAAAAGTGATACTCTAGATGTTTTCGCTAGCTTTAGTAAATGAGTTGAAAATGAAGCTTCTTGCCAGATTATTTCTATCCATCGTGACCATGGGGGAGAGTTTGAAAATGATCTTTTTGAGCACTTTTGTGAACAATCTGGTTACTCGCACAATTTCTCTTTTCCTCGTACGCCTCAACAAAATGGGATAGTAGAAAGACAGAATAAGTCACTATAGGAGATGGCTAGGATCATGGTTCTAGAGTATGACACTCTAAAGAAGTTTTGGGCTGAATTCGTTAGCACCTCATGCTTTATGAAAAATTGAGTTTTCACGCATCCTTCTTTAAAGAAAACCCCTATGAGTTATGGCACGGTAGAAAGCCATCCATTGATTTCTTTCATGTTTTCAAATGTCCTTGTTTTGTTTTGAACATAAAGGATTCTCTCGACAAGTTTGATCTGAAATCGTACAAGGCTTTCTTCCTAGGCTATAGCACTACAAGTAGGGCTTATAGAGTTTTCAATATTGAATTGTCAAAAATTGAAGAATCTATTAATGTCAAGTTTATTGAAACTAATCCTGTTGTTGGCAAGAATATTGTTGATAATAATGTTGCAGATGTTCTAATTCCAATCTTGAAAAACCTCAACATCGACAACAAAGGTAAGCAGGTGGTTGAAGATGAAGATGAATAGAAGAAGGATCCCACTCCTCACTTTGTAAAGAATCAACCCAAAGAGCTAATCATTGGCAACCCATTTGAGAGAGTGAAGACACGAGATGCCTACAACAAAGAACAAGCAGACAGTGCCTTCATCTCACAGCTGGAGTCAAAGAACATCAAGGAAGCTCATGGAGATGACGTGTGGATCCTAGCCATTCAGGAGGAACTAGAGCAGTTTGAGAAGAATCGAATGTGGACTCTAGTGCCAAGATCAAGTGAAAGAAAAATCATTGGCACCAAGTGGGTCTACTACAACAAGCTTGATGATAATGGTAAGGTGGTAACGAATAAAGCCAGGCTAGTAGCACAAGGCTACAACCAACGGGAAGGTATTGGTTTCGATGAAACTTATGCTCCTGTTGCTAGACTTGAATCTATTAGAATGCTACTTGCCTTTACTAATTATAAAAATTTCTTGCTATATTAAATGGATGTTAAAAGTACATTTTTGAATGGCACAATCGAGGAGGAAGTATTTGTTTCTCAGCCTCCAGGCTTTGAAAATGACAAGATACCTAACCAGCTGAGTGAATTTGAGATGAGCATGATGGGTGAGCTTGTTTTCTTCCTCAGCTTCCAAATCAAGCAAACCCAAGATGGAAACTTCATCAACCAAGGCACGTACACTAGTGAACAACTAAAATGGTTTGGGATGTAAAACATAAAGCCGATGGACACACCCATGTCCAATACTGCCAAACTTGATAGAGATGAAGCAGGTGAGAAGGTAGATGAGAAGCTCTATAGAGGTATGATTGGAAGTTTACTTTACTTAACTACCTCTAAATCTGATATTATGTTTAGTGTTGGCTTGTGTTCTTACTTTCAATCAAGTCCTAGGAAATCACATCTTATTTCTGTTAAGAGGATTTTGAGGTACTTAGCCAAAACTCAAAACTTTGGACTATGGTACCCTAAGTCAAGGGACTTTACTCTAGTAACATATAGTGATGTGAATTACGCAGGCTGTTTGGTTGATAGAAAGTGCATAAGTGGCACTTGCTTCCTTCTAGGATCATGCTTGGTGTCTTGGTTTTCTAAGAAAAAGAGCACCATAGCATTATCAACTATCGAGGATGAATACATTGCAGCCGGCAGTTGTTGTGCCCATGTCCTATGGATGAAGCAAATGCTCTAAGACTTTAACATATATCTTGATGCTTCTCCTATCTATTGTGATAATACTAGTGCAATAAATCTTTCTAATAATCCTATATTGCACAGTAGATCCAAACATATAAAGGTTCGCTCACTTTCTTTGTGATCACATTGTTAAGAAGGATATTTATATCACGCATGTGGACACAAAAAATCAATTGCAGACATTTTCACTAAACCTCTAGCTAGAGAGCAATTTAATTTTATTAGATCTAAACTTCTCATTGTTGCTTCGGATGATATTGACATGTTATCTAGCTAGTTGTCTTTAACCTATATGTCTTTCTCATTCTTTACTCACCTTGCTTGCCTAAAATTGCTAAAATTTGCTTGTTGACATATTTGGGATTTTCTCAAATTTCCAGGTTTTATCGCTAAATAGTACCTAATGATGAGTGCTATGTGCCTAAGTATGTTCAAAATACATAATAGAATCAAAAAAATGAATTTAATTTGCATTCATATGGATAGAAATTTAATTTAATGCTTTTAGGTCAGGTTGACCATCTGTTGAGTTTCCCCAGGATAAACTCGACCGATTCATGGTTGAGAGCTATTTTGAAATGGACCATTCGGTCGAGTTTCTGACTCTTAGAATGTGACCGATCGATAGGCTAAAGCCAACTTAAATTTGGGTTGGCCGACTATTCTCCCTCTCAACTAGAGAATAGCCGACCGATTCCTCTTCTTCTACTCCTAAGCTCTCTACCCTAGCCCTAAACTTCCCTATCCTAGAGGGGTTTTAGGGGAGGCAGAGAAGGTAGAGGAAAGAAAAATTTTCTCCTCCCCCGAACCCATGACAAGGAAACGCGTCAACGTCTATACAATAGGAAGGGATGGCTTGTGGAATCATACCTTGTCCCGAGGCTTGCTCGGCGACAATACCTCGCGCCTTGTGTGGTCTTCACCTCCGGTCTTAGATGGTGTCTGTGCATCTCCTGGTCGCACCGGGACTGACGACTCATGGCCGCACGGGGACTGTCAGGATTGACAGATATCCTCTGAGCGACAGAAATCTCCCCCCTCTGAAGTAGTTCACACGGACCACCTAGAACTCCAATCTCCTTGTCCCACAAGAAATTGGAAGGAGTCGCACCCTCCTGTCAGCGTACTAGTCGCCAACACACTCTCCTGCTACCAGTCGCTTTCTACAGTTGTCTTTCCCTTACTGTGCCTCCCTTATCGGGTAGCACTTGCTGGGGCTCTCTCAGTTACCAAAACCAGAGAGAACGACAACTTTACAGAGCAACTGGTTGCACTTAGTTGTTCTTCGAGAAGCCCCCAATACCCCTATATATAGGAGGGTCATGGGATAGGGTTCTCTATCCCAGGCAATGCGGGATTAAAGCAGGAGTAGAAGGGTTTGAGATTTTCCACAAAAATAACCAAATGCGTGACCTGAACCGATCGTTTCACAACTGAAATGGTCGGTTGGGGACCTGAGTCGATCGGTTGACACCTCAACCGATCATTTGGGACCCATTAAACGGTCGGTTCACTTCTGAACCGTTCAGTTCGTGGTCCTGATCAGTTCTCAATTGACTTTCCTTCTTTTGTTTTGAATCAGTATCAAATACTAATCCTTGTTCCAATCAAATTGGGCAAGTGAAACGAAAAGAAATTTCTCACCAATATTACTTTCCCAACTTGCTTGGTTGGGCCAATTGAGCCGATCGGTTTAACATTTGAACCAGTCATTTCACCCTATCCATGAGCCAGTCGACTCACCACTTGAGCCGATCGGTTCACCCAACTCAACCGATCGGTTCATCACATGAGTCGATCGGTTGGGAGTGTAGATTATGCAGAAACAGTCAATTGCAGTTCCAATCAATCTGATACTCTAATCAATTGATCCAACACCTTGAATACTATGATTTTGAGCTATCAATTAATTGAGTGTTTAATTGAACTACTAAACTCCTTTAGTAATTAGTCTAAACAAAGTTTGTGGACAAAACTCCTCTTCCAGGTTAAATCCTATGTCTGTGACCCTGTAGGTCCTTTTCACGTTGGCAGTGAAAGTCCATAACACTTATGACTTCACAAGAAAAGAACGATGCCTAGTCACACATCAGTGCTACCCAAGTGAAATAGAACGTTGAAAAACAACTTTCAATCCGTGAATGGTGTTACAGTGAATGTATAATTCCTTTATCACTGACATCCTGAATGAACTCGAGGCATGGAACAGTCATCCTGTCAACGTTCATTCACTTTCTTGATCTCAGAGTAGATTGGAAGAGATATGTATGACATCAATATCGCATACTGATTCACACATGTGTGCATGCCTTTCTCAATCCTACTCATCAAGTGGCCATAGATATCAAACTCCCTCAGGAGGGACAAATCCCATGTCTATCACTCACCCCTCAAAAGCCCCATGTGTCAAAGCCACCCAATCATCACCTTTATAATAACCCACGGTTCAGGACTGTATTTGATGATGTCAAAGTGTGCCCAACGACATGTGTTGAGTGTAGTGATTTCAGGTCAAAGAATCACATTCACCACCATCACTGTGAGTACGAACTGTGACTACCATGTCATGGTTCCATGTGTCAAACTCATGGTGGGCCTCTCTGGTACACTTGTTCTCTAACAAGTACCTATGTGTTTGGTTTGATATCAATATATCATGACTAATGAGATTCTGTCATCAACCAACACCACAATCTAGTCTTGTGTGTCATTGTTGTCTATCTACCTTCCACAATGACATCTAACTAGGGCCATAGCAAGAATGTACAAACTCTTAGCATCCGTATGATCTCATCGTTTAGGTCCTGAACTTGAAGGCATACGTCATTGAGTATTTTCATTCTCTAGACATTCAATATGTTCTATCACTATATCATATGACTGAACCAGAAAGAATTGGAAGCTTGCCTTTGATGTTTATCAAATCAATCTCAATGTATCCCACCAATCATCCCATGATTGGCTCTCAGGGCATACATACCAACAGACTCCCAGTTGCACTGCGAGCCAATCACCCTTGAATCATATTCATAGTGATCTTCAAACATGTCCCACATGTTACTATTCTCTAGTGCTTACATAGTGAGTTATGGCAACACCTTGACAAAGTCAGTATTAATTGCTTGTCTCAGATCTCTTCATTGTACGTCATACGTATGAGATGGAGTTGTCGTAATATGCGATCTAGTATTCCTTTGCTAACCTTTAGCCACATTGCATGATCAAGGATTCCATACTTGTCATCAATGACCGGAATATCTATAAGTTCATCTCATGAACTTCCAGATCTATATAGTATCCACTGCTGTTCTCTAACACACGGATACTCGACATTTCCTTGTAAACGGCTTTATTGGAACGTTTCCAATAATCAACAAACTTTCACTTTTATATATCCTATATATATTTTGTGATTAATTTTTTGTCCTTTTCGAAAGTTCGCATCAATGTAACTCTTTACATCGAACTCTTCCTTATCTCCATAGAACTAGTACTTATCAAGTTCTCAAGGTATTCCAGTAACCCTTACTAGAAGTAGACAGACATCCACTCGTCATGTCCTACATACAAGTTATCAGGATGAGCACATCATATTGTCATGTCCTACATACAAGATGATGAATGCATTTTACTCTTGTCATGTCCATACATGCAAGGTGATGGAATGATCACATACATGATAGATCCATATCTATTCTTAGTGTTCACATTCTTCATAAGAATTGGACACTTGGCCTTGGGATACTAACTCCATGAAGTATGGACAAGTTTTCTCCCACTGAATATGTGCATACTAAACCCTTCAGTACAGATTACCAATGTATGCTTTCTCTTTTCAGGTCAAGAGGTTTTCGAGAACTATCTCTATAGGTCTCTATTCCTATCACATAGGAAATGCCTCTATATTCCTTAAAGATAATTTCCACTTTGGATTTCCATTCTAGAACAATTCCATTTCACATCAACATGTGGAATGTGAATACGCTCCCACTAAATCACAGATCCCTTCTTTATCTTTGACATATCAGTCAAACCCTTTGACTATATCATCAAAGTATAGATCCAATTATGAGTTTCTTGTACTCAATCAATCACATTGATTAGTCCATTGTAACTTATATACTTCATTTGCATTTGTGGATTCATAAACCTTATAGGTTGTGTCACGTACACATCCTTGTTTTATTCCACATAGGAATGCGGTTTTTAGTATCCATATGCCAAATGTCTTAGTCATTAAGTTGCAATCAACAAGCATCATCCTTCTCAAAATGGCATCCATGTGTCTTAACGCTTAAGACTTAATTGCACTTATGGATTTCCTTCCAATGGGTGCTACCATCAAGGCCATACCTTATGGTTCACATGGAAGTCTTTAGGATGTAATGGTCATATACCATAACTCCAAATCCAGTTCCTCATATTCATCTAGATAGTTGACTCATCACATGACCAACTCATCACATAGATAATTTAGGTGTATCTGTCATGGATAAAAGAACTCACAACTCCTTGTGATTCTTAATGTCCTTTTATTAGTGTGGGGTATTCTTTTATTGAGAAGAATTTAGTTATTTGACAATCATTCTCTAACTCCTTAGAGTATGAATCCTTCTTGATTTATACATCACCATGCCTTAATCATTAGCTCACTATGATACACTATCATAATCACTCATAAGGTTCTCAAACATTTGGTCCAAGTAGTTCATTCATTGATCTCATCAAGAATTAATACTTTACCAAATTTGTACTTCAAGATATTCATATTGGTATTTCTCTAAACACCACTTGAAGTATTAGCATGTATTCCAATAGGTATGTAAATACATCACATGTATTATACCTAATAGGATAATCATTCTCCCACTACCACTAGTGAAGATTGATTAATCATGTCCAAGATATTCATGTCTCTTATTGGTTCTCTAACCAAAAGAGTCTAGATCTATCCATCACATGGAAACTAGAAATGAATTTTCATGATTGATGCTAATTTGATTATTTGAGTTATCAATAACTTTTAGGTATCATTTTATCTTATGCATATCAAATACCACAAGATGAACAAGGCTTTGCCACAAAGATCATATCTTTTGAAGAATGAAACATCAACTTTATTGATTGCCATCATTATCATACAATATGCAAAATAAAGTGTTTCTATCTATTGACAAATATGAAATAGCAGTTCATAACTCTATTACATGCCTTTAAGGCTGAAAAATAAACTAAAGTACTCCTATCTATGGTGGAAAAACTTACCCCATTTATTGAGTGCTTTACACTTTACATCTTGGTATCATATACCTCAAAAGTGTTACAAGTTTACTTTCATGACACCTTTAAGTGGAGACGGCAGTTGCCTCCTTCTTCTTTTGTTCTTCCAGATAGAGAGGACAATTCCTTTTCCAATGTCCTGGATTTTGACAATGGTGGCAATTTCCTTTCTTGGTCACGCCTCCCTTGGCCTTGAGAGCTGAAGACGACTTGGACTCCTAGATAGTATCAGAACCTTTCTTAGCTTTGCCCTTGCCCTTGCACTTGGACTTGCCTTTCTTTCCTGTGATCACCATCACAGACTTAGGCTTGTCCTTCTTCATCTATGTCTCGATTGTCCTCAACATTCCCAACAACTCTGACAGTGGCCTATCAAAGTTTTTCATGTTGTAGTTCATCTCAAACTGTCTGTAGGATTCTGGCAACGATTGCAGTATCACGTCAGTAGCCAACTCTTGGCTCAGTGGAAATCCCAGTCTAGTCAGGTTCTCCACATACCCAATCATCTTGAGTGTGTGAGGACCAATTGGATCTCCTTCTGTCATGATGCACTTGAACAGTGCCCTTGAGACATCATATCTCTCTTGCCGTGCTTGATCTTCATACATGTTCCTGAGATGTTGAACCATCTCAATGACACCCATGTTCTCATGTTGTCTCTGCAACTCGTGGTTCATAGAGTACAACATCAAGCACTTTGCATCAATGGCATCATCAGAATGCTTCTTATAAGCATCCCTTTCTGCCTTTGGTGCATTGGGAGCAGGTTCCTCTGGAATTGGAGTATCCAGGACATAGAGCTTTCGCTCTTGAGTGAGAACAATTCTCAATGTCCTATACCATTCGTGGAAGTTTGTCCCATTCAGCTTGTCCTTTTCAAGGACCGATTGCAAATAAAAGTGATTGTTGTTTGTTGCCATTTGTACTACAAAAAAAAGAAAATATGCAATTTCATTCCAAAACTCATTTTTGACTTATTTGATTGATTTGAAAAGTTAACGATATAATTAGGCCTTTAACTAATTATCGCTCCCACTATTTTAGTTCAAATTGATATCCCTCACCATCAATTCGGAAGATTGCAGTATACAACCTTCTAGTGGGCAAGATCCTAAAATCCTCTAAGTCATGGACCAACTAGGGCTATCACCCACAACTTAGATCTCTCAGGTAGGCAACTCTTGCCAATTGCATCATATGCAACTCTTGATAAGATGTCATATGCAACTCCTTGCCATGATCATCTCTGTAACATCCCTGACCTAGGTTATGAGTTAACCCTAGATGTGTTACTTAATAAGTTTGAGTAGATTCTTAATCTTATCTTGGGAAAAGTAATTAGGGCTCATGAGAAACTTATGTTTCAATTTTGGTCATATTTGAACAATGTTGAAGCAATGTTTGCTTATTTTGGACTAAAGTGCAAATTACCCAAGTTGAGGGGTCAACTTGCAAATGTTGGATGATAATATGTTCCTATGATGTTGAGACATCATAAGAATGAATATGATATAGTGGTATGGTTTTCACAAGCTTGGGCACCAAGATTAAGCTTGTAAAGCAATGTTGTGCATTAAAACCTAGTTTTGGTGAAAAGTGCAATTTACCCAAAAGATAGGGTTCAATATGCAAATTACCACTTCAATAAGGTCCTTAATGTTTCTTGGCATCATGTAGAGCAAAGAAAATGAGAGGGACATCTCATTTGAATTAAGTTGGAGGAGAGAGAATCTTGATATTAAAATAATCAAGATTTAATCATAAGTGAAACCCTAATTCAATTTAGGGCAAAAATGAATGTATTAATTAAAGGGACTTCAACCAAAATGTTATTGGTTGATTTTGAATTAGGATTGATGTTCTTTTTCCAAGATAAGGAATGAAAATATCCTAAGTAGGTGAAATTCCACTCACTTTATTATAAAGAAAAATAATATCCACTCAAATTATGGATATTAATATAATATGATTAAGGTGCTTAATTTGTATTTCTTTAAATTGAGGATAATGAAGGAAAATAAAAGGAAAAGGAAGTTGCTTCATATATATGGAGTTGAGGGGGAAGAGGCAGCCATGTTTGTGGAATTAAATGCATTTTAATAATGCATTTTCTCTCTCATCAATTTCCTTATAAAAGTACCTTTTTCCAAATCAATTGAAAGGATTTTTCGGCCCTTTCTTCTTCATTTTCTTTGGATGAGCTCAAGGGGACTTAGGAGAAACAGGAGGATGAGCCCCAACCTCTTGGTAAGCCCTTGACCTTCGTTCTCCTTGATTTCATGGTGGAAATCGAATATAAATTATGGATTCCTTCTTATTTCGATCTCCTCTTCAACCCTAGCCAACTTTTACAATCAAAAGCTTGGGGACGAGCCTAGGGGGAGTTGCAAGAGCTCCATCCACCATTGATGGCGTGATGTTGGAGCTTTTGAGCTCAATTGGAGGCGGGTTTTATAACTTGATCCCTTAATCTTATTATTGCAATCAATTCCTTTTCAATTGGTGAACATTTCTACATTTCCGAAATTGATTTTGGTTGATTTATGCAATTTCCATGGAAATCATAGTGGATCTCGTGAGTTTGCAGGTTTATGATGATGACATCATCATAAGCACACACCTCCCCAAATATCTTGGGCAAACGGTTTCAAAGTTTGGTTGGACCAAACGGTTTGCAAAACGTTTGGGAGCAAACAGTTTCAAAACCATTTGATATGGTTGACCAAGGGTTTACTGTTTGGTATTCCTGTTCATAATTATGTTGGTTGATAACCCTACAAATTTTAGGGATTAAATCCAAAGGAATCGTGAGTTGAAGGCTAATCAATTAGGTAAACCTAATTGGATTAAGTGCTGATTTTCAATCTGATTAACTTGACCTTTTTGGGAAAATGGTTTAAAAACCGTTTGGTGGAGTTGACCAAGCATTTACTGGTTGGTATTACTGTTCCTAATGATGTTGGTTAATGACGCTCCAAATTTGAGGGGTTAACTCCAAAGGAATCATGAGTTGAAGGCTAATCAATTTGGTAAACCTAATTGGATTAAGTGCTGATTTTCAATCTGATTAACTTGACCTTTTTGGGAAAACGGTTTCAAAACCGTTTGATGGAGTTGACCAAGCATTGACCGTTTAAGATTATTGTTCCTCATTATGGTGTTTAATGACTCACCAAATTTGATGGTTTAACTCCCAAGGAATCGTGAGTTGAAGGCTAATCAATTAGGTAAACCTAATTGGATTAAGTGCTGATTTTCAATCTGATTAACTTGACCTTTTTGGACAAACGGTTTCAAAACCATTTGAGTGAGTTGACCAAGCATTTACCATTTGCTATTACTGTTACTAATCATGTTGGTTAATGACCCTCCAAATTTTATGGATTAAATCCAAGGGAATCATGAGTTGAAGGCTAATCAATTGGGCAAACCCTAATTGAAATTAGTGCTGAAATTTCAATGAGTTAATTTGAGATTTTGGGTTGATTAGCCCAAACGGTTTCAAAACCGTTTGGGGATCACCCAAACGGTCTCAAAACCATTTGGGGGTCACCCCAAGACCATTTGGAGGTCTAGGGTCAAGTATGGATATGTGTTTGAAGATCCAAAGATGTGGTATGAACCCTAATCGGCTAAGTGCTGATTTTGCAAGTGATTGAGATGATGTTTTGGGTTGATTGGCCCAAACGGTTTCAAAACCGTTTGGGGATCACCCAAAAGATTTCAAGACCGTTTGGGAATCACCTAAGACCGTTTGGAGGTCTGGGGTCAAGTATAGTTGATCAAGTGAAGGTCCAAAGGTACCAAATCATATTGCAATTAAGTGCTGATTTATTGATCAACTCGATAGACCAATCCTTGATGAAATTTCACTAGAATCCAAAAGTTGGATGACCCAAACGGTTTCAAAACCGTTTGGTAGTCACCCAATACCGTTTGGAGGTCTAGGGTTGAGTATAGTTAGGTGTTTGAAGGTCTAAAGGTACCAAGCTGATATACAATGCAATGCTGATTTGGTGATCAATCAATGATCCAAACTTTAATTGGTTGACTTGGATTATGATGTGGACATGGGAAAACAGTCTCAAGACCGTTTGGAGGTTATCCAAACGACCTAAAGACCATTTGGGGTCAGGTCATACCCAATTTGGATGATGGTTCAATGGTTTCAAAGTAACTAGTCTTACATTGATTAGTATTGAAGGATCATCGATTCCAAACCCTAATTCAATTGATTCAAACCCTAATTGATGATAAATTGAGGATCAATTGAGGGTCAAATTAGTTGAAGGTTGTCCTATTAAACTCAATTGAAGTATTAGTATAGGTCCAATTGATGATTGGTTCCATGAATTCAATGATTGAAGGAATCAACATTGAAAACCCTAATTCAATTGGATACCTCGTGTTATTGAAGGTCCAATTGATCAAACCTTTTTGGAAACCTAATGTAATTAGGTGGGAGATACCCTTAATGGTACAAATCAATAATGCATAATAAATGCATGGATCCAATACATGATGTAAACCCTAATTGAGGCTGATTCCATGTATAACCCTAATAAGAGGTTGTCTACATATGAAATCACTAATTAGGATGAATAGTAAACCCTAGTTGAGGGTGTATCCAAGTGAAACCCTAGTTGAGGGTGTATCCATATGAAACCCTAAATGAGGGTGTATCCATGTGAAACCCTAACTGAGGGTGTATCCATGTGAAACCCTAATTGAGGGTGATTTCATGAGAAACCCTAATTGGGAATGATTAGTAAACCCTAATTATGGGCAATGTGATATGAAACCCTAATGAAGGGTGATGCTATATGCAATACCTATTCTAAAGAAGGGAAATGGTATGTGAAAACCTAATCCCTAATGAAAGAATAGAATTCATACTTGAATATGATTCATGAGGTGAACTCATGTACCACGACCATGTAAGGTAGCACGACCGTGGTGGTTTCACTTTGCATGACCGTGCAAGGTAGCACGGCCATGGTAGCTTCACTTTGCACGACCGTGCAAGGTAGCATGGCCATGGTGGCTTCCCTTTGCATGGTCATTCTTGGTTACACGGTCGTGGTACTCTATGCTTGACTGAGAGTTGTTTTGAAAAGGACCTGACATGGTCTTTTTGTTAATTTTTAACTTAAGGATGAATCATTAATATTGGCAATGGTTGTATATTCCAAGTGAGTGATTATTGTTCACTTCTTTACATGGTGAATGTGATGAATTGGTGCATAAAGTATTAGGATGGGTAATACCCTAATACAAGCTAAGTATATGAACTTAAGTAAGATGAGGGTGTTGAGGGAAGTGATACATCATGATATGATAGATATCATATCCAACACCCCAAATTTTGGTACATCTTGTTGTGTTATAAGTCCAATATAATTGGATGAATGATACATGAGATATGTGATGGGAAACCCTAATCCTGGTAAAGGAATAAGGGTGATACCCTTGAAATAATAATTCATCCGTTTTGCATGGTGTTGATAGATAATTGATGTACTGCTATCATATGTGCTAACCATGCAGGTATCATGAGATGATGAGCATAGCCAGGTATGAGCTATGATGTGTTATTAGTTTGAATTTTCTTATTGGACCTTGTGTGCCATAATATGCCTTCTACCTGGTAAGAGGTAGCAAGAGAGTGCAAAGGCTGCTATGTGCATACTAAAAAGCAAATTGAGCAATATAAGGATATAGGGACATCAAAATATACAAGGCTTCCCATGCAAGAAATAAGTATCACCCAAACGGGTATCAAGAGAAAAGAATTATAACAAAAAGGGATACTTGCCATAAAACAAAACATATAAAAAGGATTGTGCCATAAATAAATCCACTACCATGGTGGTAAACAAAGCACAAGTAGGGCACACACCCCACAATCAATATCCTGCATGCATGTGAGATAAACATAACACTAGAACAATATAAACACAATTGGTGGCCAAGCACACACTTGAACCTGATAGAGAAAGGAATACTGCCAATCTCCCAATATATAAAATTTTGAGCATGGATTACTTCCACACTCGATTTACAGAGGAATGGTATACTGCCACCCTCCAAATAAACAATAGGGGAATACTGCCCCAAAACCAATGTAATTACACTACTCTAGTGCTACTGGATCACATTGCATGTTTAATGTAGAGGCAAGTAGAAAAGTATAGTCAGAATAAACAATGTTGCCATCACACAATGGACAACACAACATATAGCAAATCCACTTCAAAGTGGGCATATAACAACAAGTAAAAATCCACATCACGGTGGGCATATAATATCAAAAGTCCAACATGCACCAAGGCATATGAAACAGAGTCAAGAGAATATCCATGATCATAAGATCAATAACAAATAGATAGTTCACAAGAACCAAAAGATAAGAGCAATGTGTATAGGCTATTGTCCATAGGACCAAGAGAATGATAAAGATAGGCTATTGCTCAATATAGAAATAATATGGGATGCAAGCATACATCAAGAGACAAGAATTGCTCAATACGAATAATCGGAGATGCAATCATACCTCAACTTCAGAGTCAAACGATCCAGGGTCACATCTAGGTCCAAGCCTAGGCTTCAAAACACCTATTTAACATATATGGGAAATTAGGGTTAGGTTTCCATTATTATACAAAACCCTAAAAACTACCTTTTTATTATTATGTGAATTAGGTTTCCAAAACGATTCCATATTTTAGATTATATTTTCCTGAGTTCAAAACATATTTTATTATTTTTTTCTGACTTATAAATATTTAGTTATGAATTTTAGAAGTTAATTCATTATTAATTGGATCCATTAAAAACACATGTTTAAAACATCAGATTCAGGCGATAAAACCAACACCATAAGAAAGCCCTTATTTTTCTGAATCCAACGACTATTTATTTATATTTTTCTGATCAGTAGATTATTAGTTATGGATTTTTGAAATTCGGCCAATGAGAAAATAACACATCAGCAAACGAGTTGCAAAAGAGAAGAGAGAGAGCGAGAGGGCCCCACAGACCTGGCCCAATGGGTGCCAGCCAAGTCATCGGGTCAGCGGATCACCTGACTCGTTCCAAAGCAAGGGACAAGAGCACGAAAAGACTAAAATGCCCCTAAAAGAAAAACCAAAGATAAAGAAGACTGAAGGGCAGACCAGACCGATGGCTATGGTCGTATTCTTCGTTTTGACAGATACACGAGAACAGCGAGCCACAGCAAACCTTGACAACAAGGGAACTCAATCGGGCATCAGATGCCAAAACAAGTCGGAAATATCACCGTCGAGTTCGCGGGAGCTTCACGAACTTAGAGATCCAAAAGCCAACGAAAATCACAGAGAAAAGCAGGGAAGAGAAAGCTTAGGTTCCAGGTAACCGTAAAAGGGGGAAAACCGGCTAGCTACCTGATCGTTGCAATTGATGCTATGGAAAGCATCACGGAAGCAAAGATAACACCTCCAGCTACCAAACGAACCACGCGGAGGTCCGGGGACGAGAGCTCAGCGAGAATAGGCTGATGGGGCGGCGCGGAGTAGGGGGGTTCATGCCGGAAACAAAAGCAGCCCAACCAAACTGTGCGAATTGTAGCTGGGACCTCGGCGGAGGTCATGGGACCAATCCTTCATGGTCAGATGGCCCATGGAGCGGAGAAAGAGAAAAGGGAAAAGAAAACAGAGGAGTAGCATAGGAAAGGGGAGGCGCAGATCAACTGGCGCGAGAAGGAAGAAAAAACCCTAGAGTTTATATAACTAATGGGTTCGGGAAAGGATGAGGAAGTTGAGGGAGAAGAAACCGGAGAGAATCCTTGAGAGATGAGAAAAGAAAGCGAGAAAGAATCGAGGAAGCAGAGCCAACAGCTCGCGAGAGGAAACCAGGAAACGGAAGGTAGGAGAAAAGCAGATACCACAAGATCGAAATCCAACGCTCCAAAAGAAGTCTGAGATTCCAAAGCCAGCGTGACACAATAAATCAAAATTCGAATCCGATTAAATCAAAGTGTGAACATATTATTTCCTTATTTTCTCTTTCTTAAATTGAGGGCTCAAACATTATCCAAATTAAACCAAACTTTGCACACAAGTTAAGTTAAACATGTAGATTCCAAATATAAAATTAGATTTGCCTTTTAAGAACTTTTAATGTGTCAAATAAATCAATTAATATATTCTCTTTCCTCCTTCATTAATGGCTTTAGGATTATCCAAATTTTATGAAACTTAACCCACAAGTCACATTTAATGTGTTGGATACGAATTTGACATCAATTTTACATATTGGATATATTTGCATATTTATTTAATATCTTGAAGATTTTACACACTTTCTCTCTCCTGATTTCACCCTTTAAGCAAACTTTCTCCAAATTGGATGAAAATTCACCCAAAGGATATATTTATTATGTAGATTACGAATCTAAGATTATTTTCCTCTTTCAGAGTCTTTTATTATATTTATTTATTAATTATGCCTTTTAGGCAATTTCTCTCTCCTAACTTATCATATTATTTCAAGGTGGTCCAAATTAAATGAAAATTGGCATGTATGCTTATTTTAATGTGTAGATTATGAATTTGGAGTCTATTATTTATTTTGAGACTTTATTACATACATTATGCCATTAGGCCCATTAACAACATTATGCATACAATTAAGTTATTTATCATCTTATTATCACCAAATGAATTATATGACATATTAGATTACATTATTCGCGCATTAGACTATTATCATCACTCTAACCTTAACCGTGTTTGATCAAACCGAAAAGGATCAAAGTTCTAGGGTAGGGTTCGTGTTCTGGTATGTTACACTTCCCTAGCAGGGTGCATATTC
Organism: Alisma plantago-aquatica; assembly: GCA_963693085.1. NCBI lineage: Eukaryota > Viridiplantae > Streptophyta > Magnoliopsida > Alismatales > Alismataceae > Alisma > Alisma plantago-aquatica. Next base: position 1,322,821,895 of record OY856410.1, read on the forward strand.
ATCGTGTTTACTTTGGGTCGGACATAACAAGGTGATCTAGATGGGATCTAGTACCTTGAGGCATGGAGATTGTGGCATACAACTCATAAAAACATAATTAACTAATGCGGAAGTGTTCATCAAACAGCAGATTAGCGAAAATCACTAAAAATTAAAACTTTTGCAAAGAGATCCACACATAGAAAAACTCTTTTATTCAGAACCAAAGTAAAACTTCACATCCTGGTTCATATATACATCTCATGTGCTATTACTTCTTGAGGAATTCAAACATCAACTACTCTTCTTTAACTGTACACAGGTAGTATAAAACTTTCGAGGCATTGAGCCAAAATCTCGAAATCACTAACTACTACTCCGAGGACCTGAGAGTACAGAGACGACACATAGGACTCTATATACATCTGAACATGACATGACAGTGAATGTCTCCACCTGAGACTTCACTGTTGTCCCTGCTGCTGCTGCTGTCCTTCACCTCCTGAAGGATTCCTGTCTCCTCGTCCGCATCCACCTAAAAATGTGGTTCCCATGGTGGTGACACAATTATAAAAATTGCCCTAGCGAGAGATATAACTCTCCGCAAGTAACATTATTATTGCAACTTAAGAAGATAAATATGAACAGAGGAATCATATTTATTCGACAACAAATATTTTAATGTCTAACATATTAGAACATTATTCTATATCAAAAGCATTGCACTGTAACTTGATAGAATCAACATGTCACTTATCCTTTAATGAATATGAAGAACATGTATAACATCTATTCAAACTACAGAATCATTACCACTGCATTAACTCTCTTCAGGCTTAGATCATATATCTAAAGCATGGCATTATCATTGTGGAGTCATGGCCCGTAGCCATACTCTTCTTATAAAGTGTTGGGATCTTAATCCCTCAATTCACCACTAGGAATTCTCATCCTTTCACAATTTCAATACCATAATGATGTGATTCTGGGTATTTAAACCCTTAGCTCATCACCTGAGCATTGTTACCACATTCTCAAGTAACTAACACCTTTAGGTCATCTGACCAAGATAAACATGATACTTGTTACACAAGCATCCATCATGACACTTTTGTTTCTTTTTGTTTCTCTTTTGCTGGGGTATGCTTCCAACCCTAGGTGGAGGACATGGATGGCAAGACGTGATGACCTAGGATTAGCCTGAGATGATGAAGCTTGGAGACAATCTTGAGGTGGTTGAGATTTCCTCTACATGGATCCTTATGATGTAAGTTTAAGTTTGTAACCCTTCGTTTTATAATTGAATAGTCAAATATTTTCTTCCGCTGCTATACATTGGTCTTTTGATTACCATTATATAAAGATTTGAAAATTTTACACCCACTCCATCTCACCTTTTGAGTGTGTTTGGATTGGAGGTTCTATTGTTCAAATTTTTAGTAAGGAAGTGATTTTGCTTCTTTACATCATGGTATCAGAGCCCATGGTAGTCGGAATCGACTATTTCAATTTTGTCTCCCCATTAGAACCTTTGACTTAGTTAGTTACCTCTAAGTGAGATGTTGACCCTAGATTTCATCAAATGATGATCTTTTGTGCAATGAGGTTTGGTTTGAGGATGATAATATGTTAGGAGATCTAAATATGGAAATATTGTGACTTGGTTTCCGCAATTGATTTTGGATCAACATTTTGTTTCATCTCAAAAAGATTTTTATCACCAAAAATTATTTTCATTATACTACTATATGTACAAAAGTTTTCTCAGATTTATCGATGTTTTCTTGAGCTAAGTCACAATGAAGAGAAACTATAGTTTGAATAGAATCTAACCCTAGTTTGTGACTAGGTTTGATATAATCGTGTAGTTGACCTACCCTATAACTTTTTGGATGTTCATGTAGGGTTGATAGGTTACAGACACAAGGACCTAAAATCTCAACCCTAGATGGCATGACTATAGTTGGATACATAAATAATATAAATCTCTAAAACTTTCACAACTAAGAGATGTGGGTAGATCTAAAAAGTTGTTTAGTTTGACTTGTTAAGTTGAACCCTTTAAGGGGTGGAGAATAGTTGATAGTTGATGTTTGAATCTTTAGATTTCGAGGACGAAATCCTTTTTAAGGGGTGGAGTGCTGTAACATACCAGAGCACGAACCCTACCCTAGAACTTTGATCCTTTTTGGTTTGATCAAACAAGGTTAAGGTTAGAGTGATCATAATTGTCTAATGCGCGAATAATGTAATCTAATATGTCATATAATTCATTTGGTGATAATAAGATGATAAATAACTTAATTGGATGCATAATGTTGTTAATGGGCCTCTAATGGGCCTAATGGCATAATCTATGTAATAAAGTCTCAAAATAAATAATAGACTCCAAATTCGTAATCTACACATTAAAATAAGCATACATGCCAATTTTCATTTAATTTGGACAACCTTGAAATAATATGATAAGTTAGGAGAGAGAAATTGCCTAAAAGGCATAATTAATAAATAAATATAATAAAAGACTCTGAAAGAGGAAAATAATCTTAGATTCGTAATCTACATAATAAATATATCCTTTGGGTGAATTTTCATCCAATTTGGAGAAAGTTTGCTTAAAGGGTGAAATCAGGAGAGAGAAAGTGTGTAAAATCTTCAAGATATTAAATAAATATGCAAATATATCCAATATGTAAAATTGATGTCAAATTCGTACCCAACACATTAAATGTGACTTGTGGGTTAAGTTTCATAAAATTTGGATAATCCTAAAGCCATTAATGAAGGAGGAAAGAGAATATATTAATTGATTTATTTGACACATTAAAAGTTCTTAAAAGGCAAATCTAATTTTATATTTGGAATCTACATGTTTAACTTAACTTGTGTGCAAAGTTTGGTTTAATTTGGATAATGTTTGAGCCCTCAATTTAAGAAAGAGAAAATAAGGAAATAATATGTTCACACTTTGATTTAATCGGATTCGAATTTTGATTTATTGTGTCACGCTGGCTTTGGAATCACGGGCTTCTTTTGGAGCATTGGATTTTGATCGTGTGGTATCTGCTTTTCTCCTACCTTCCGTTTCCTGGTTTCCTCTCGTGAGCTGTTGGCTCTGCTTCCTCGATTCTTTCTCGCTTTCTTTTTCTCATCTCTCAAGGATTCTCTCTGGTTTCTTCTCCCTCAACTTCCTCATCCTTTCCCGAACCTATTAGTTATATAAAATCTAGGGTTTTTGCTTCCTTCTCGCACCAGTTGATATGCGCCTCCCCTTTCCTCTGCTACTCCTCTATTTTCTTTTCCCTTTTCTCTTTCTCCACTCCATGGGCCATCTGACCATGAAGGATTGGTCCCCTGACCTCCGCCGAGGTCCCAGCTACAATTCACACAGTTTGGTTGGGCTGTTTTTGTTTCCGGCATGAACCCCCCTATTCTGCGCCGCCCCATCAGCCTGTTCTCGCTCAGCTCTCGTCCCCGGACCTCCGCGTGGTTCGTTTGGTAGCTGGAGGTGTTATCTTTGCTTCCGTGATGCTTTCCATAGCATCAATTGCAACGATCAGGTAGCTAGCCGGTTTTCCCCCTTTTACGGTTACCTGGAACCTAAGCTTGCTCTTCCCTGCTTTTCTCTGTGATTTTCGTTGGCTTTTGGATCTCTAAGTTCGTGAAGCTCCCGCGAACTCGACGGTGATATTTCCGACTTGTTTTGGCATCTGATGTCCGATTGAGTTCCCTTGTTGTCAAGGTTTGTTGTGGCTCGCTGTTCTCGTGTATCTGTCAAAACGAAGAAGACGACCATAGCCATCGGTCTGGTCTGCCCTTCAGTCTTCTTTATCTTTGGTTTTTCTTTTAGGGGCATTTTAGTCTTTTCGTGCTCTTGTCCCTTGCTTTGGAACGAGTCAGGTGATCCGCTGACCCGATGACTTGGCTGGCACCCAATGGGCCAGGTCTGTGGGGCCCTCTCGCTCTCTCTCTTCTCTTTTGCAACTCGTTTGCTGATGTGTTATTTTCTCATTGGCCGAATTTCAAAAATCCATAACTAATAATCTACTGATCAGAAAAATATAAATAAATAGTCGTTGGATTCAGAAAAATAAGGGCTTTCTTATGGTGTTGGTTTTATTGCCTGAATCTGATGTTTTAAACATGTGTTTTTAATGGATCCAATTAATAATGAATTAACTTCTAAAATTCATAACTAAATATTTATAAGTCAGAAAAAATAATAAAATATGTTTTGAACTCAGGAAAATATAATCTAAAATATGGAATCATTTTGGAAACCTAATTTACATAATAATAAAAAGGTAGTTTTTAGGGTTTTGTATAAAAATGGAAACCTAACCCTAATTTCCCATATATGTTAAATAGGTGTTTTGAAGCCTAGGCTTGGACCTAGATGTGACCCTAGATCGTTTGACTCTGAAGTTGAGGTATGATTGCATCTCCGATTATTCTTATTGAGCAATTCTTGTCTCTTGATGTATGCTTGCATCCCATATTATTTCTATATTGAGCAATAGCCTATCTTTATCATTCTCTTGGTCCTATGGACAATAGCCTATACACATTGCTCTTATCTTTTGGTTCTTGTGAACTATCTATTTGTTATTGATCTTATGATCATGGATATTCTCTTGACTCTGTTTCATATGCCTTGGTGCATGTTGGACGTTTGATATTATATGCCCACTGTGATGTGGATTTTTACTTGTTGTTATATGCCCACTTTGAAGTGGATTTGCTATATGTTGTGTTGTCCATTGTGTGATGGCAACATTGTTTATTCTTACTATACTTTTCTACTTGCCTCTACATTAAACATGCAATGTGATCCAGTAGCACTAGAGTAGTGTAATTACATTGGTTTTGGGGCAGTATTCCCCTATTGTTTATTTGGAGGGTGGCAGTATACCATTCCTCTGTAAATCGAGTGTGGCAGTAATCCATGCTCAAAATTTTATATATTGGGAGATTGGCAGTATTCCTTTCTCTATCAGGTTCAAGTGTGTGCTTGGCCTCCAATTGTGTTTATATTGTTCTAGTGTTATGTTTATCTCACATGCATGTAGGATATTGATTGTGGGGTGTGTGCCCTACTTGTGCTTTGTTTACCACCATGGTAGTGGATTTATTTATGGCACAATCCTTTTTATATGTTTTGTTTAATGGCAAGTATCCCTTTTTGTTATAATTCTTTTCTCTTGATACCCGTTTGGGTGATACTTATTTCTTGCATGGGAAGCCTTGTATATTTTGATGTCCCTATATCCTTATATTGCTCAATTTGCTTTTTAGTATGCACATACCAGCCTTTGCTGATGTCTCTTTTTGTTTCTTTTTGTTTCTCTTTTGCTGGGGTATGCTTCCAACCCTAGGTGGAGGACATGGATGGCAAGACGTGATGACCTAGGCTTAGCCTGAGATGATGAAGCTTGGAGACAATCTTGAGGTGGTTTAGATTTCCTCTACATGGATCCTTATGATGTAAGTTTAAGTTTGTAACCCTTCATTTTATAATTGAATAGTCCAATATTTTCTTCCGCTGCTATACATTGGTCTTTTGATTACCATTATATAAAGATTTGAAAATTTTACACCCACTCATCTCACCTTTTGAGTGTGTTTGGATTGGAGGTTCTATTGTTCAAATTTTTAGTAAGGAAGTGATTTCGCTTCTTTACAGCATGGTATCAGAGCCCATGGTAGTCGGAATCGACTATTTCAATTTTGTCTCCCCATTAGAACCTTTGACTTAGTTAGTTACCTCTAAGTGAGATGTTGACCCTAGATTTCATCAAATGATGATCTTTTGTGCAATGAGGTTTGGTTTGAGGATGATAATATGTTAGGAGATCTAAATATGGAAATATTGTGACTTGGTTTCCGCAATTGATTTTGGATCAACATTTTGTTTCATCTCAAAAAGATTTTTATCGCCAAAAATTATTTTCATTATACTACTATATGTACAAAAGTTTTCTCAGATTTATCGATGTTTTCTTGAGCTAAGTCACAATGAAGAGAAGCTATAGTTTGAATAGAATCTAACCCTAGTTTGTGACTAGGTTTGATATAATGGTGTAGTTGACCTACCCTATGACTTTTTGGATGTTCATGTAGGGTTGATAGGTTAGAGACACAAGGACCTAAAATCTCAACCCTAGATGGCATGACTATAGTTGGATACATAAATAATATAAATCTCTAAAACTTTCACAACTAAGAGATGTGGGTAGATCTAAAAAGTTGTTTAGTTTGACTTGTTAAGTTGAACCCTTTAAGGGGTGGAGAATAGTTGATAGTTGATGTTTGGATCTTTAGATTTCGAGGACGAAATCCTTTTTAAGGGGTGGAGTGTTGTAACATACCAGAACACGAACCCTACCCTAGAACTTTGATCCTTTTTGGTTTGATCAAACAAGGTTAATGTTAGAGTGATCATAATTGTCTAATGCGCGAATAATGTAATCTAATATGTCATATAATTCATTTGGTGATAATAAGATGATAAATAACTTAATTGGATGCATAATGTTGTTAATGGGCCTCTAATGGGCCTAATGGCATAATCTATGTAATAAAGTCTCAAAATAAATAATAGACTCCAAATTCATAATCTACACATTAAAATAAGCATACATGCCAATTTTCATTTAATTTGGACAACCTTGAAATAATATGATAAGTTAGGAGAGAGAAATTGCCTAAAAGGCATAATTAATAAATAAATATAATAAAAGACTCTGAAAGAGGAAAATAATCTTAGATTCGTAATCTACATAATAAATATATTCTTTGGGTGAATTTTCATCCAATTTGGAGAAAGTTTGCTTAAAGGGTGAAATCAGGAGAGAGAAAGTGTGTAAAATCTTCAAGATATTAAATAAATATGCAAATATATCCAATATGTAAAATTGATGTCAAATTCGTATCCAACACATTAAATGTGACTTGTGGGTTAAGTTTCATAAAATTTGGATAATCCTAAAGCCATTAATGAAGGAGGAAAGAGAATATATTAATTGATTTATTTGACACATTAAAAGTTCTTAAAAGGCAAATCTAATTTTATAATTCGATTCTACATGTTTAACTTAAATTGTGTGTAAAGTTTGGTTTAGTTTGGATAATGTTTGAGCCCTCAATTTAAGAAAGAGAAAATAAGGAAATAATATGTTCACACTTTGATTTAATCGGATTCGAATTTTGATTTATTGTGTCACGCTGGCTTTGGAATCTCGGGCTTCTTTTGGAGCGTTGGATTTCGATCGTGTGGTATCTGCTTTTCTCCTACCTTCCATTTCTTGGTTTCCTCTCGTGAGCTGTTGGCTCTGCTTCCTCGATTCTTTCTCGCTTTCTTTTCTCATCTCTCAAGGATTCTCTCCGGTTTCTTCTCCCTCAACTTCCTCATCCTTTCCCGAACCCATTAGTTATATAAACTCTAGGGTTTTTGCTTCCTTCTCGCGCCAGTTGATTTGTGCCTCCCCTTTCCTCTGCTACTCCTCTGTTTTCTTTTCCCTTTTCTCTTTCTCCGCTCCATGGGCCATCTGACCATGAAGGATTGGTCCCCTGACCTCCGCCGAGGTCCCAGCTACAATTCGCACAGTTTGGTTGGGCTGCTTTTGTTTCCGGAATGAACCCCCCTACTCCGCGCCGCCCCATCAGCCTGTTCTCACTCAGCTCTCGTCCCCGGACCTCCGCGTGGTTCGTTTGGTAGCTGGAGGTGTTATCTTTGCTTCCGTGATGCTTTCCATAGCATCAATTGCAACGATGAGGTAGCTAGCCGGTTTTCCCCCTTTTACGGTTACCTGGAACCTAAGCTTGCTCTTCCCTGCTTTTCTCTGTGATTTTTGTTGGCTTTTGGATCTCTAAGTTCGTGAAGCTCCCGCGAACTCGACGGTGATATTTCCGACTTGTTTTGGCATCTGATGCCCGATTGAGTTCCCTTGTTGTCAAGGTTTGCTACGGCTCGCTGTTCTTGTGTATCTGTCAAAACGAAGAAGACGACCATAGCCATTGGTCTGGTCTGCCCTTCAGTCTTCTTTATCTTTGGTTTTTCTTTTAGGGGCATTTTAGTCTTTTCGTGCTCTTGTCCCTTGCTTTGGAACGAGTCAGGTGATCCGCTGACCCGATGACTTGGCTGGAACCCATTGGGCCAGGTCTGTGGGGCCCTCTCGCTCTCTCTCTTCTCTTTTGCAACTCGTTTGCTGATGTGTTATTTTCTCATTGGCTGAATTTCAAAAATCCATAACTAATAATCTACTGATCAGAAAAATATAAATAAATAGTCGTTGGATTCAGAAAAATAAGGGATTTCTTATGGTGTTGGTTTTATCGCCTGAATCTGATGATTTAAACATGTGTTTTTAATGGATCCAATTAATAATGAATTAACTTCTAAAATTCATAACTAAATATTTATAAGTCAGAAAAAAATAATAAAATATGTTTTGAACTCAGGAAAATATAATCTAAAATATGGAATCGTTTTGGACACCTAATTCACATAATAATAAAAAGGTAGTTTTTAGGGTTTTGTATTATAATGGAAACTAACCCTAATTTCCCATATATGTTAAATAGGTGTTTTGAAGCCTAGGCTTGGACCTAGATGTGACCCTGGATCGTTTGACTCTGAAGTTGAGGTATGATTGCATCTCCGATTATTCGTATTGAGCAATTCTTGTCTCTTGATGTATGCTTGCATCCCATATTATTTCTATATTGCGCAATAGCCTATCTTTATCACTCTCTTGGTCCTATGGACAATAGCCTATACACATTGCTCTTATCTTTTGGTTCTTGTGAACTATCTATTTGTTATTGATCTTATGATCATGGATATTCTCTTGACTCTGTTTCATATGCCTTGGTGCATGTTGGACTTTTGATATTATATGCCCACTGTGATGTGGATTTTTACTTGTTGTTATATGCCCACTTTGAAGTGGATTTGCTATATGTTGTGTTGTCCATTGTGTGATGGCAACATTGTATATTCTGACTATACTTTTCTACTTGCCTCTACATTAAACATTCAATGTGATCCAGTAGCACTAGAGTAGTGTAATTACATTGGTTTTGGGGCAGTATTCCCCTATTGTTTATTTGGAGGGTGGCAGTATACCATTCCTCTGTAAATCGAGTGTGGCAGTAATCCATGCTCAAAATTTTATATATTGGGAGATTGGCAGTATTCCTTTCTCTATCAGGTTCAAGTGTGTGCTTGGCCGCCAATTGTGTTTATATTGTTCTAGTGTTATGTTTATCTCACATGCATGCAGGATATTGATTGTGGGGTGTGTGCCCTACTTGTGCTTTGTTTACCACCATGGTAGTGGATTTATTTATGGCACAATCCTTTTTATATGTTTTGTTTTATGGAAAGTATCCCTTTTTTTTATAATTCTTTTCTCTTGATACCCGTTTGGGTGATACTTATTTCTTGCATGGGAAGCCTTGTATATTTTGATGTCCCTATATCCTTATATTGCTCAATTTGCTTTTTAGTATGCACAAACCGGCCTTTGATGATGTCTCTTTTTGTTTCTTTTTGTTTCTCTTTTGCTGGGGTATGCTTCCAACCCTAGGTGGAGGACATGGATGGCAAGACGTGATGACCTAGACTTAGCCTGAGATGATGAAGCTTGGAGACAATCTTGAGGTGATTTAAATTTCCTCTACATGGATCCTTGTGATGTAAGTTTAAGTTTGTAACCCTTCGTTTTATAATTGAATAGTCAAATATTTTCTTCCGCTGCTATACATTGGTCTTTTGATTAGCATTATATAAAGATTTGAAAATTTTACACCCACTCCATCTCACCTTTTGAGTGTGTTTGGATTGGAGGTTCTATTGTTCAAATTTTTAGTAAGGAAGTGATTTCGCTTCTTTATAGCATGGTATCAGAGCCCATGGTAGTAGGAATCGACTATTTCAATTTTGTCTCCCCATTAGAACCTTTGACTTAGTTAGTTACCTCTAAGTGAGATGTTGACCCTAGATTTCATCAAATGATGATCTTTTGTGCAATGAGGTTTGGTTTGAGGACGATAATATGTTAGGAGATCTAAATATGGAAATATTGTGACTTGGTTTCCGCAATTGATTTTAGATCCACATTTTGTTTCATCTCAAAAATATTTTTATCGCCAAAAATTATTTTCATTATACTACTATATGTACAAAAGTTTTCTCAGATTTATCGATGTTTTCTTGAGCTAAGTCACAATGAAGAGAAACTATACTTTGAATAGAATCTAACCCTAGTTTGTGACTAGGTTTGATATAATGGTGTAGTTGACCTACCCTATGACATTTTGGATGTTCATGTTGGGTTGATAGGTTAGAGACACAAGGACCTAAAATCTCAACCCTAGAAGGCATGACTATAGTTGGATACATAAATAATATAAATCTCTAAAACTTTCACAACTAAGAGATGTGGGTAGATCTAAAAAGTTGTTTAGTTTGACTTGTTAAGTTGAACTCTTTAAGGGGTGGAGAATAGTTGATAGTTGATGTTTGGATCTTTAGATTTCGAGGACGAAATCCTTTTTAAGGGGTGGAGTGTTGTAACATACCAGAACACGAACCCTACCCTAGAACTTTGATCCTTTTTGGTTTGATCAAACAAGGTTAAGGTTAGAGTGATCATAATAGTCTAATGCACGAATAATGTAATCTAATATGTCATATAATTCATTTGGTGATAATAAGATGATAAATAACTTAATTGGATGCATAATGTTGTTAATGGGCCTCTAATGGGCCTAATGGCATAATCTATGTAATAAAGTCTCAAAATAAATAATAGACTCCAAATTCGTAATCTACACATTAAAATAAGCATACATGCCAATTTTCATTTAATTTGGACAACCTTGAAATAATATGATAAGTTAGGAGAGAGAAATTGCCTAAAAGGCATAATTAATAAATAAATATAATAAAAGACTCTGAAAGAGAAAAATAATCTTAGATTCGTAATCTACATAATAAATATATCTTTTGGGTGAATTTTCATCCAATTTGGAGAAAGTTTGCTTAAAGGGTGAAATCAGGAGAGAGAAAGTGTGTAAAATCTTCAAGATATTAAATAAATAAGCAAATATATCCAATATGTAAAATTGATGTCAAATTCGTATCCAACACTTTAAATGTGACATGTGGGTTAAGTTTCATAAAATTTGGATAATCCTAAAGCCATTAATGAAGGAGGAAAGAGAATATATTAATTGATTTATTTGACACATTAAAAGTTCTTAAAAGGCAAATCTAATTTTATATTCGGAATCTACATGTTTAACTTAACTTGTGTGCAAAGTTTGGTTTAATTTGGATAATGTTTGAGCCCTCAATTTAAGAAAGAGAAAATAAGGAAATAATATGTTCACACTTTGATTTAATCGGATTCGAATTTTGATTTATTGTGTCACGCTGGCTTTGGAATCTCGGGCTTCTTTTGGAGCGTTGGATTTCGATCGTGTGGTATCTGCTTTTCTCCTACCTTCCGTTTCCTGGTTTCCTCTCGCGAGCTGTTGGCTATGCTTCCTCGATTCTTTCTCGCTTTCTTCTCTCATCTCTCAAGGATTCTCTCCGGTTTCTTCTCCCTCAACTTCCTCATCCTTTCCCGAACCCATTAGTTATATAAACTCTAGGATTTTTTCTTCCTTCTCGCGCCAGTTGATCTGCGCCTCCCCTTTCCTCTGCTACTCCTCTGTTTTCTTTTCCCGTTTCTCTTTCTCCACTCCATGGGCCATCTGACCATGAAGGATTGGTCCCCTGACCTCCGCCGAGGTCCCAGCTACAATTCGCACAGTTTGGTTGGGCTGCTTTTGTTTCCGGCATGAACCCCCCTACTCCGCGCCTCCCCATCATCCTGTTCTCGCTCATCTCTCGTCCCCGGACCTCCGCGTGGTTCGTTTGGTTGCTGGAGGTGTTATCTTTGCTTCCGTGATGCTTTCCATAGCATCAATTGCAACGATCAGGTAGCTAGCCGGTTTTCCCCCTTTTACGGTTCCCTGGAACCTAAGCTTGCTCTTCCCTGCTTTTCTCTGTGATTTTCGTTGGCTTTTGGATCTCTAAGTTCGTGAAGCTCCCGCGAACTCGACGGTGATATTTCCGACTTGTTTTGGCATCTGATGCCCGATTGAGTTCCCTTGTTGTCAAGGTTTGCTGCGGCTCGTTGTTCTCGTGTATCTGTCAAAATGAAGAAGACGACCATAGCCATTGGTCTGGTCTGCCCTTCAGTCTTCTTTATCTTTGGTTTTTCTTTTAGGGGCATTTTAGTCTTTTCGTGCTCTTGTCCCTTGCTTTGGAACGAGTCAGGTGATCCGCTGACCCGATGACTTGGCTGGCACCCATTGGGCCAGGTCTGTGGGGCCTTCTCGCACTCTCTCTTCTCTTTTGCAACTCGTTTGCTGATGTGTTATTTTCTCATTGGCAGAATTTCAAAAATCCATAACTAATAATCTACTGATCAGAAAAATATAAATAAATAGTCGTTGGATTCAGAAAAATAAGGGCTTTCTTATGGTGTTGGTTTTGTCACCTGAATCTGATGTTTTAAACATGTGTTTTTAATGGATCCAATTAATAATGAATTAACTTCTAAAATTCATAACTATATATTTATAAGTCAGAAAAAATAATAAAATATGTTTTGAACTCAGGAAAATATAATCTAAAATATGGAATCGTTTTGGAAACCTAATTCACATAATAATAAAAAGGTAGTTTTTAGGGTTTTGTATAATAATGGAAACCTAACCCTAATTTCCCATATATGTTAAATAGGTGTTTTGAATCCTAGGCTTGGACCTAGATGTGACCCTGGATCGTTTGACTCTGAAGTTGAGGTATGATTGCATCTCTGATTATTCGTATTGAGCAATTCTTGTCTCTTGATGTATGCTTGCATCCCATATTATTTCTATATTGAGCAATAGCCTATCTTTATCATTCTCTTGGTCCTATGGACAATAGCCTATACACATTGCTCTTATCTTTTGGTTCTTGTGAACTATCTATTTGTTATTGATCTTATGATCATGGATATTCTCTTGACTCTATTTCATATGCCTTGGTGCATGTTGGACTTTTGATATTATATGCCCACTGTGATGTGGATTTTTACTTGTTGTTATATGCCCACTTTGAAGTGGATTTGCTATATGTTGTGTTGTCCATTGTGTGATGGCAACATTGTTTATTCTGACTATACATTTCTACTTGCCTCTACATTAAACATGCAATGTGATCCAGTAGCACTAGAGTAGTGTAATTACATTGGTTTTGGGGCAGTATTCCCCTATTGTTTATTTGGAGGGTGGCAGTATACCATTCCTCTATAAATAGAGTGTGGCAGTAATCCATGCTCAAAATTTTATATATTGGGAGATTGGCAGTATTCCTTTCTCTATCAGGTTCAAGTGTGTGCTTGGCCGCCAATTGTGTTTATATTGTTCTAGTGTTATGTTTATCTCACATGCATGCAGGATATTGATTGTGGGGTGTGTGCCCTACTTGTGCTTTATTTACCACCATGGTAGTGGATTTATTTATGGCACAATCCTTTTTATATGTTTTGTTTTATGGAAAGTATCCCTTTTTGTTATAATTCTTTTCTCTTGATACCCATTTGGGTGATACTTATTTCTTGCATGGGAAGCCTTGTATATTTTAATGTCCCTATATCCTTATATTGCTCAATTTGCTTTTTAGTATGCACATACCAGCCTTTGCTGATGTCTCTTTTTGTTTCTTTATGTTTCTCTTTTGCTGGGGTATGCTTCCAACCCTAGGTGGAGGACATGGATGGCAAGACGTGATGACCTAGACTTAGCCTGAGATGATGAAGCTTGGAGACAATCTTGAGGTGGTTTAGATTTCCTCTACATGGATCCTTGTGATGTAAGTTTAAGTTTGTAACCCTTCGTTTTATAATTGAATAGTCCAATATTTTCTTCCGCTGCTATACATTGGTCTTTTGATTACCATTATATAAAGATTTGAAAATTTTACACCCACTCCATCTCACCTTTTGAGTGTGTTTGGATTGGAGGTTCTATTGTTCAAATTTTTAGTAAGGAAGTGATTTCGCTTCTTTACAGCATGGTATCAGAGCCCATGGTAGTCGGAATCGACTATTTCAATTTTGTCTCCCCATTAGAACCTTTGACTTAGTTAGTTACCTCTAAGTGAGATGTTGACCCTAGATTTCATCAAATGATGATCTTTTGTGCAATGAGGTTTGGTTTGAGGATGATAATATGTTAGGAGATCTAGATATGGAAATATTGTGACTTGGTTTCCGCAATTGATTTTGGATCCACATTTTGTTTCATCTCAAAAATATTTTTATCACCAAAATTTATTTTCATTATACTACTATATGTACAAAAGTTTTCTCATATTTATCGATGTTTTCTTGAGCTAAGTCACAATGAAGAGAAACTATAGTTTGAATAGAATCTAACCCTAGTTTGTGACTAGGTTTGATATAATGGTGTAGTTGACCTACCCTATGACTTTTTGGATGTTCATGTAGGGTTGATAGGTTAGAGACACAAGGACCTAAAATCTCAACCCTAGATGGCATGACTATAGTTGGATACATAAATAATATAAATCTCTAAAACTTTCACAACTAAGAGATGTGGGTAGATCTAAAAGGTTGTTTAGTTTGACTTGTTAAGTTGAACCCTTTAAGGGGTGGAGAATAGTTGATAGTTGATGTTTGGATCTTTAGATTTTGAGGACGAAATCCTTTTTAAGGGGTGGAGTGTTGTAACATACCAGAACACGAACCCTACCCTAGAACTTTGATCCTTTTTGGTTTGATCAAACAAGGTTAAGGTTAGAGTGATCATAATAGTCTAATGCGTGAATAATGTAATCGAATATGTCATATAATTCATTTGGTGATAATAAGATGATAAATAACTTAATTGGATGCATAATGTTGTTAATGGGCCTCTAATGGGCCTAATGGCATAATCTACGTATAAAGTCTCAAAATAAATAATAGACTCCAAATTCGTAATCTACACATTAAAATAAGCATACATGCCAATTTTCATTTAATTTGGACAACCTTGAAATAATATGATAAGTTAGGAGAGAGAAATTTCCTAAAAGAAATAATTAATAAATAAATATAATAAAAGACTCTGAAAAAGGAAAATAATCTTAGATTCGTAATCTACATAATAAATATATCCTTTGGGTGAATTTTCATCCAATTTGGAGAAAGTTTGCTTAAAGGGTGAAATCAGGAGAGAGAAAGTGTGTAAAATCTTCAAGATATTAAATAAATATGCAAATATATCCAATATGTAAAATTGATGTCAAATTCGTATCCAACACATTAAATGTGACTTGTGGGTTAAGTTTCATAAAATTTGGATAATCCTAAAGCCATTAATGAAGGAGGAAATAGAATATATTAATTGATTTATTTGACACATTAAAAGTTCTTAAAAGACAAATCTAATTTTATATTCGGAATCTACATGTTTAACTTAACTTGTGTGCAAAGTTTGGTTTAATTTGGAAAATGTTTGAGCCCTCAATTTAAGAAAGAGAAAATAAGGAAATAATATGTTCACACTTTGATTTAATCGGATTCGAATTTTGATTTATTGTGTCACGCTGGCTTTGGAATCTTGGGCTTCTTTTGGAGCGTTGGATTTCGATCGTGTGGTATCTGCTTTTCTCCTACCTTCTATTTCCTGGTTTCCTCTGGCGAGCTGTTGGCTCTGCTTCCTCGATTCTTTCACGCTTTCTTTTCTCATCTCTCAAGGATTCTCTCTGGTTTCTTCTCCCTCAACTTCCTCATCCTTTCCCGAACCCATTAGTTATATAAACTCTAGGGTTTTTTCTTCCTTCTCACGCCAGTTGATCTGCGCCTCCCCTTTCC
The DNA here is from genome assembly GCA_963693085.1 of Alisma plantago-aquatica. NCBI lineage: Eukaryota > Viridiplantae > Streptophyta > Magnoliopsida > Alismatales > Alismataceae > Alisma > Alisma plantago-aquatica. The sequence goes on from OY856410.1 coordinate 1,322,837,797, forward strand.
TCTGCTACTCCTCTGTTTTCTTTTCCCTTTTCTCTTTCTCCGCTCCATGGGCCATCTGACCATGAAGGATTGGTCCCCTGACCTCCGCCGAGGTCCCAGCTACAATTCGCACAGTTTGGTTGGGCTGCTTTTGTTTCCGGCATGAACCCCCCTACTCTGTGCCGCCCCATCAGCCTGTTCTCATTCAGCTCTCGTCCTCGGACCTCCGCGTGGTTCGTTTGGTAGCTGGAGGTGTTATCTTTGCTTCCGTGATGCTTTCCATAGCATCAATTGCAATGATCAGGTAGCTAGCCGGTTTTCCCCCTTTTACGGTTACCTGGAACCTAAGCTTGCTCTTCCCTACTTTTCTCTGTGATTTTCGTTGGCTTTTGGATCTCTAAGTTCGTGAAGCTCCCGCGAACTCGACGGTGATATTTCCGACTTGTTTTGGCATCTGATGCCCGATTGAGTTCCCTTGTTGTCAAGGTTTGCTATGGCTCGCTGTTCTTGTGTATCTGTCAAAACGAAGAAGACGACCATAGCCATTGGTCTGGTCTGCCCTTCAGTCTTCTTTATCTTTGGTTTTTATTTTAGGGGCATTTTAGTCTTTTCGTGCTCTTGACCCTTGCTTTGGAATGAGTCAGGTGATCCGCTGACCCGATGACTTGGCTGGCACCCATTGGGCCAGGTCTGTGGGGCCCTCTCGCTCTCTCTCTTCTCTTTTACAACTCGTTTGCTGATGTGTTATTTTCTCATTGGCCGAATTTCAAAAATCCATAACTAATAATCTACTGATCAGAAATATATAAATAAATAGTCGTTGGATTCAGAAAAATAAGGGCTTTCTTATGGTGCTGGTTTTATTGCCTGAATCTGATGTTTTAAACATGTGTTTTTAATGGATCCAATTAATAATGAATTAACTTCTAAAATTCATAACTAAATATTTATAAGTCAGAAAAAAATAATAAAATATGTTTTGAACTCAGGAAAATATAATCTAAAATATGGAATCGTTTTAGAAACCTAATTCACATAATAATAAAAAGGTAGTTTTTAGGGTTTTGTATAATAATGGAAACCTAACCCTAATTTCCCATATATGTTAAATAGGTGTTTTGAAGCCTAGGCTTGGACCTAGATGTGACCCTGGATCGTTTGACTCTGAAGTTGAGGTATGATTACATCTCTGATTATTCGTATTGAGCACTTCTTGTCTCTTGATGTATGCTTGCATCCTATATTATTTCTATATTGAGCAATAGCCTATCTTTATCATTCTCTTGGTCCTATGGACAATAGCCTATACACATTGCTCTTATCTTTTGGTTCTTGTGAACTATCTATTTGTTATTGATCTTATGATCATGGATATTCTCTTGACTCTATTTCATATGCCTTGGTGCATGTTGGACTTTTGATATTATATGCCCATTGTGATGTGGATTTTTACTTGTTGTTATATGCCCACTTTGAAGTGGATTTGCTATATGTTGTGTTGTCCATTGTGTGATGGCAACATTGTTTATTCTGACTATACTTTTCTACTTGCCTCTACATTAAACATGCAATGTGATCCAGTAGCACTAGAGTAGTGTAATTACATTGGTTTTGGGGCAGTATTCCCCTATTGTTTATTTGGAGGGTGGCAGTATACCATTCCTATGTAAATCGAGTGTGGCAGTAATCCATGCTCAAAATTTTATATATTGGGAGATTGGCAGTATTCCTTTCTCTATCAGGTTCAAGTGTGTGCTTGGCCGCCAATTGTGTTTATATTGTTCTAGTGTTATGTTTATCTCACATGCATGCAGGATATTGATTGTGGGGTGTGTGCCCTACTTGTGCTTTGTTTACCACCATGGTAGTGGATTTATTTATGGCACAATCCTTTTTATATGTTTTGTTTTATGGCAAGTATCCCTTTTTTTATAATTCTTTTCTCTTGATTCCCATTTGGGTGATACTTATTTCTTGCATGGGAAGCCTTGTATATTTTGATGTCCCTATATCCTTATAGTGCTCAATTTGCTTTTTAGTATGAACATACCAGCCTTTGCTGATGTCTCTTTTTGTTTCTTTTTGTTTCTCTTTTGCTGGGGTATGCTTCCAACCCTAGGTGGAGGACATGGATGGCAAGACGTGATGACCTAGACTTAGCCTGAGATGATGAAGCTTGGAGACAATCTTGAGGTGGTTTAGATTTCCTCTACATGAATCCTTGTGATGTAAGCTTAAGTTTGTAACCCTTCATTTTATAATTGAATAGTCAAATATTTTCTTCCGCTGCTATACATTGGTCTTTTGATTACCATTATATAAAGATTTGAAAATTTTACACCCACTGCATCTCACCTTTTGAGTGTGTTTGGATTGGAGGTTCTATTGTTCAAATTTTTAGTAAGGAAGTGATTTCGCTTCTTTACAGGAAGACCCAACATTCATCCTTCACACTTCCACGAGATAGACGGTGCACCACGCTAGGGCATGCCCACACTTGGTCGATCAAACTTTTCATGTCTGTCGCATTTGGAAGGCATCTAAAACTTAATATTTAATGAGGGATTTGGTTTTATATACATATACATATCCAATCACCACAATATATAATACGTATCATATACATGCTATGTCCCACAGAAAACATGCGAAATGATAAAAGCGATGATTATGGCCATCCTAATGTGATTCCTTGAGCCAAGAGGAATCACGGTCATCTAGGTCTACATCACATGTAACCTGTACAAGATGAACTTTGTGGTTTAGCCATCCGAGTTGATCAACTCATCACATGAAAGATTTTCTCATCTTGGCCTGGTCGTCTGGGTTCCACCAGCCGATCGGTTGGCTCCTCCATCCGATCGGTTCTCCTGGTCGTCGTGCATCTCATCATGGCCGCCACCCGCTCGTCTCGCTCCTCGAACCGGTCATCAACTGATCGGTTCACTACTTGAACCAATCGTCTGGAATGTCAACTGATCGGTTCACTCCTTGAACCGATTGTCTCAACTGTTGTCTGGATGTTCGCCGTTCTTCGACATAACAGGAAATAAAATCTATCCTATATTACATTTAAAAGGAGAAACCCCGAGTTACATTCGGGGGGAGCAAAGGTAGGAAAGAAATTTCGAATTATTTCAAGTTACATCAGGAATAGGAGAAAGGGAATCGGTGCGTAGATCGAGATGCAAACAACCACATACAACCATACATAGATAGGGTTTATTGGCCATAACCACACTATACATCCACCACAAAACTCATTTAAGGATGACGCGTATCAAGTGCATTAATATTACATATCATATATGTATATTGGGATTTGTGGATTTAGGATTGGACATGCATAAAGCCAATTTTATTCGCATCGTATGCAATAAATAAAGGCGACAAACCAAAATCGATCATGTCGATAATCCTAAAGTATAGAGTTGTTAACCTGGCTCTGATACCACTATTGGGTTTTAGGGGAGGCAGAGAAGGCAGTGGAAACAAAAATTTTCTCCTCCCCCGAACCCATGACAAGAAAATGCGTCAACGTCTATACAATAGGAAGGGATGGTTTGTGGAATCATACCTTGTCCCGAGGCTTGCTCAGCGACAATACCTCGCGCCTTGCACGGTCTTCATCTCCGGTCTTGGACGGTGTCTGTGCAGATCCTGGTCGCACCGGGACTGACGACTCCTGGTTGCACCGGGACTGTCGTGATTGACAGCTATCCTCCGAGCGGTACAAATCTCCCCCCTCTGAAGTAGTTCACACGGACCACCTGGAACTCCAATCTCCTTGTCCCACAAGGAATTGGAAGGAGTCAAACCCTCCTGTCAGCGTACTAGTCGCCAACACACTCTCCTGCTACCAGTCGCTTTCTGTAGTTGTCTTTCCCTTACTGTGCCTCCCTTATCGGGTAGCACTTGCTCGGGCTCTCTCGGTTACCAAAACTAGAGAGAATGACAACTTTATAGAGCAACTGGTTGCACTGAGTTGTTCTTCGAGAAGCCCCCAATACCCCTATATATAGGAGGGTCATGGGACAGAGTTCTCTATCCCAGGCAATGTGGGATTAAAGATGGAGTAGAAGGGTTCGAGATTTTCCACAAAAATAACCAACTGCATGACCTGAACCGATCATTTCACAACTGAAACGGTCGGTTGGGGAGCTGAGTCGATCGGTTGACACCTCAACCGATCGTTTGGGACCCATGAAACGGTCGGTTCACTTCTAAACCGATCAGTTCGTGGTCTTGATCAGTTCCCGATTAACTTTCCTTCTTTTGTTTCGAATCGGTATCAAATACTAATCCTTGTTCCAATCAAATTGGGCAAGTGAAACAAAAGGAAATTTCTCAGCAATCTTACTTTCCCAACTTGCTCGGCTGGACCAGTTGAGCCGATCGGTTCAACATTTGAACCAGTCGTTTCACCCTGTCCATGAGCTGGTCGACTCACCACCTAAGCTGATCGGTTCATCCAGCTCAGCCGATCGGTTCATCACATGAGTCGATCGGTTGGGAGTGCAGATTGTGCAGAAATAGTCAATTGCAGTTCCAATCAATCTGATACTCTAATCAATCGATCCAAATCCTTGAATACTATGATTTTGAGCTATCAATTAATTGAGTGTTTAATTGAACTACTAAACTCCTTTAATAATCAATCTAAACATAGTTTGTGGATAAAACTCCTCTTCCAGGTTAAATCCTATGTGTGCGACCCTACAGGTCCTTTTCATATTGGCAGTGAAAGTCCATAACACTTATGACTTCACAAGCAAAGAGCGGTGTCTAGTCACACATCAGTGGTACCCAAGAGAAATAGAAAGTTGGAGAACAACTTTCAATCCTACAATCCGTGAATGGTGTTACAGTGAATGTATAATTCCTTTGTCACTGACATCACGAATGAACTCGAGGCATAGAACAGTCATCCAGTCAACGTTCATTTACTTTCTTGATCTCAGAGTAGATTGAAAGAGATATGTATGACATCAATATCGCATACTGATTCACACATGCATGCACACCTTTCTCAATCCTACTCAGCAAGTGGCCATGGATATCAAACTCCCTCAGGAGGGACAAATCCCATATCTATCACTCACCCCTCAAAAGCCCCATGTGTCAAAGCCACCCAATCATCACCTTTATAACAACCCATGTTTCGTGACTGCGTTTGTTGATGTCAAAGTGTGCCCAACGACATGTGTTGAGTGTAGTAATTTCAGGTCAAAGAATCACATTCACCACCATCACTGTGAGTACTGACTGTGACTACCATGTCATGGTTCCATGTGTCAAACTCACGGTGGGTCTGTCTGGTACACTTGTTCTCTAACAAGTACCTATGTGCTTGGTTTGATATCTATATATCATGACTAATGAGATTTTGTCATCAACCAACACCACAATCTAGTCTTGTGTGTCATTGTTGTCTATCTACCTTCCACAATGACATCCTACTAGGGACATAACAAGAATGTACAAACTCTTAGCATCCGTATGATCTCATCGTTCAGGTCTTGAACCTGAAGGCATACGTCATTGAGTATTGTCATTCTCTAGACATTTAATCTGTTCTATCACTATCTCATATGACTGAACCAGAAAGAATTGGAAGCTTTCCTTTGATGTTTATCAAATCAATCTCAATCTATCCCACCAATCATCCCATGATTGGCTCTCAGAGCATACATACCAACAATCCTAGCCCTTTCCCGACCTAGATAGGTTGACTTAGAACTCCCCGGTTGCTCCCTAGTGGTGTTTGGATAGCTTTTGAGGTTTTTTTGGTGCGTTTTTTTGTTTCTCCTCTTCTTTTTTGCCTCCATGACTTACCAAAGGAGAAAACGACCCGCCCCTAGCAATGTTCATTTGTCTTCTTCATCTAATCGATTGATACCCTTTGATGATACCTCCTTTGTCTCAATAGAGGTTGTTAATAGGTATAACGACCTTCTTCCTAGGAGTCCTTTCCCTTTTCACACCTTGTTTCAGCCTAGACCTAGGCGTCAAATTGTTATAGACCTAGTAGCTAGGTTTCTAGTCATTCACCACCTATCCTCCTTGGCTGTCGAGCGTGACTGCTTTTTCAATTCTATGACAAGCACGAAAGCAATTCACGAGTTCTACACTAACTTGCATTGGAACTATGACACCCTCGTACCCCCCGCCAAATACTCAAGTAATCCTATCTTCGATGATCACTGGTAAGCATTTTCAAATCTCTGAGGATATTTTAAATGTCTCTTTTTTAGAGATGATGAAAATGATACCTGGCGCAAGGATTATGGCGAGTACTTTGATCTTTTGGATTATGAAAGTTTCTACAAGAAGAATGAACTTACTCTCCCTGAGATTCATTTCTACTTGAAGAAACTAGATGTTTCATATAAGAAGAAGGACACCCTACCTTCCTCCTCCCTTGATCTTTGGAAGCACATTTTGGCCTTAGTGATTAACTGCAACATCCATCTGAAGAAAAACCAAATGGATATTGTAGAGAACACTATGGTCATCATGTACTGCATCCTCGAGAATATCAGTGTCAAGTGGGCCAGATACATTCTACACCATATGAATTGCTTTGATACTGGTAAGAATACCCGAGGCACCCATCCCCCGTACCCAATCCAAATTTGTGGTTTGTTTTAGTTTTCTATTGAGAAATCACTCTTCTCTAACTTTCATTACAAGTTAGCCAGGAAGGGTGTATGTATCAGTGAAACCACGATTCAGAAGTCTGTCCCAATTTTTGCCTCTATCACCCCTGGTGCTTCTCCATCTGCCTCTGCCTCTACATCCCCTACCTCCTCTGCCCGAGCTCTGCTTCCTCAGCCTCCTCCTTGACCTAGCTATGCTTCATTCCGTATGTCAAATAAAATTCTTATGGGCTACATGATACACCAACAAGCATACAACCAACAGGTCTAGGAGAACCTACATCAGGATCTATGTTCCATCATGTCTACCATGAAAATATGTTGTGCACACCCCTACCCCACCTACCAGCCCTTCCCCGATAGTGATTATACTCCATATGCATTTAATCATTACTACCCTAGCCCCGAGCCTTTCGCTATTGTTGCTCCTCTATGCTTTGTTGCTGGTGGTCCATCTCCTTCTCCTGCCTACCTCTCGTTGCCTGCTGGCCCCCTGGCCACCCTGCTTGCCTCTCTTGCAGACTCTGTTCCATTCTTTCTTTAGGCCAATGAGCTCTACGCTCTTGGTATGACTTGGGATGAGCAGAATGCTCGCTGGCCCGATTGCAGTTTTGGTCCTCCTGCAGACGAGGAGATGCCTGACCAGGCTATTGATGTTGAGGCTACTGATGATGACGATGGTGATGGCGAGGATGACTCTAATGATGGTGATGGTTCTGGTGCTGATTCTGGTGATGAAGGCACTACAGCTGCACCTTTAGATGGATACGAGGATCATGAGCCTGGAGTTGATGATGACGACGCTGTGAGTATAGATAGTCTAGATGTCTAGTTTGTTTCTGATTTTTTAGTCTAGTATGTTGATCATATATATCTTTCTAGGCTATTTTGCATAAGAAACATCTGGTCACATTATCTGAGGTATACTATTTTATCTTCTATTTTTCATCACTTCTTACTTGTAGTTGCTTTCATGCGAACATGCATCTAAGTTGTAATATATGTGATGTGCACTCTTGCTCTTTCCTCTACTTGTATGTTTCTTTCGTCTCTAGTTGATGTATGACATGCAATTGCTTGTATGATTATCTACTTGATTGTGTTTTATAGAAGACCTAGATATATGCTCTTCAACCCCTACTTTTTTATAATGTCAAAAGGGGGAGAGAAATTTCAATGTCTTGAAACTCAATCATATTGTTATTTCTTTGTCATGTTGTTATTTATTGCTTATGAGATCCTTTTCTTATCAATTATCTTTTTTATCATGTGACTTGCAAAGGACCTTATAATACATGTATGCCATAGTTTCTATGTATAGATAAACTAACTATGCAGGATATAAGTAAGCATAGATTGAGGGGGAGCAATTCACATTGTTCACATCTTGAATCCCCCTAATTCACAAGGAAAAGGTATAACTTCTATATCCTTTTCAATATGTTTGAGGAATGGTTTGTCATTGTCAAAAGGGGAAGAATGTTGACCTAGAGGTTATACATTGTCCATATTTTGATAACGACTTAACCATTCCATTCATATGTATCTAACATGTGTATCCAAGATTGATTTCAGGAATTAGGTACATGAAAAGGATCAAAATTCACAAGCCCTAATTTGCTCAAGGTCAAGCTAAAAGCTATACAAGTGTACAATTTAGGAAATCCATGTAAACAACCTTATAATATTTTTGTAATCACTTGTATTGATGTATTGGCTTGTAACTAAGATGAGAAAATTGATTGGGACACTTAATACCAAGTTTTAATCACTTTTGATGAACTTTAGAAAATTGATCATAGGCAGTCAATCGATCGAGTTTCAATCATGACCGATCCACTTGGATCAATTCTCTGAAGAGTGCATCGGTCGAGTTGTGTTTTCACAAAACTTGACCGATTGAGTAACTGACCAATTTGATTTTCATTGGTCGGTCGAGTTTCCCCAGGACAAACTTGACCAATGGTTTGAATATCGGGTTTGTCTTTTACTCTATCAGTCGAGTTACCTTTATTGAAACTCGACCGATTGCAATGTATGGAATTTGTAGAAAAAGTGATTGTGACCGTTAGTGAGTTATTTGATCAAAAATAGAGTCGTTTCCTTTGGCAAAAATGGCTATATTTTGGCCGAAAGTGTACCACAACTCAAAGGGACACGCTCAGCTATAAATAGGACCTCTTGGAGTTTATTCCAAGGTTGCTCATTCACTACATGTTTGGTCCTAGCTTAGTTGAGAGTGTTCCAACCCTTTGAACCCCTTTCTCTCTCTACCTTCAAGTCAAATTTGTTAGTATGAGTGAGATAGATTCCTTTGTATGAGAGCTACTCTTTGTATTGATGTAAAGCTCTCCACCTCCATCTTCCTACCCCCTTTCCTATTAAAGAAAAGGTTGAAGATCTTCTCTGAGTGAAGGAGAAGGAGTTGTTGTTCTTCAAGTTTGAAGAAAGCATGGTGTTTCAGATCTCTGAGTGAATGAGATAGGCAAGGCAGACGCTCAAAGAGGATAGGTAATCCCTAGAAGGCTGAAGACTTGAAGGAGTGGATAAGTCTATGTTGATGGATGAAGACTCCATGGTTCAAGTGGGTAAGATCCTTCTATAGGTTGAAGATCCTTTCTTGAGGTACTAAGCCCTTGGATGAATGTGGTTTTGTCTTGTAATCTTATGATGGAATATAAGAGTACTAAGATTAAAAATCCTAGAGATTAACCACCTCTAGGTAGTGGAATGACATTACTCCTAGTTAGGACGTGGAACCACTCTAAACCACTTTGTCCAAGTGTATGCTCTTCCTTGTCTCTCACCCTTGCTATGTTTGCTAGTGAATATCTCAAATTGGTTGCTTGTTTAAGTTTGTGCACTTAATATAAATTGGTGGTCTAATATGTTTTGTGAGAATTGTGAAGCTCTATTCACCCCCCTCTAGAGCCCTTGATCCAACAATATATACAATTTGATTTTTAGTATAACCAAAAAACATCGATAACTACATAAAAGTTAAGAAATTGAGTTTTACACCGTATTCATCATCATCACCACCATCATATAAGCCTCAATCTCAACCATGCTAGTGTAGGCTACATCGATCCTTCTTTTCCAATCAACTCTATTATGGATCATATTTTGATCAATATGTAATGATTCAAAATCTCTATTTATATGCTCATGCTAGGTTAATTTAGGCATGCCTCTTCTTCTTTTAATTGTTCTTGATTCGATAGTGTTTCTAAGCATAGACATTTTACTATCAATATTTGTCAATAATATATATGCAATTGTCTATTAAGATGAATGTGCACGACTTTGTTATTTGATTAAACAAATAAAAGTATCTCATGAGGTCACTTCACTTAGTGAAATTATATCTATGTAGTGCATGATAAATATAGTAACTAAACAATATATTTTGTATTTCATACAATACTAAGACTTGTACTTAATAATGTGTTATAGCTTGAAGGTTCGTTGTGAGTAGGAACATAATTACATTTGACTTTATGTTCTTACTATACATTTGATGTAAACATGAATGCCAAGTGAGATTTTTTCTTGTATGTGGTTATGTAAAATTGTAGCTTTTCTCTTAGTAGTAGACGAAGCACAAAAGTCAGCTATATAATGAACCTATTCTGTGCTTAGAAAATGGGAGCTGGCCTATAAATTCATAGTCCCTTTTGAATTTGGGACTATATATGTATATATAGAAAATGCCCCCCCCCAAAAAAAAATTGAAAAATAGTTAACATATATGTATATATACATATGTTTATAAGTGTGTGTTAAAGTATATATGATGTTCAACATATGCGTGACCTGAAGTCATGCATAGCTCATTGGTTAGCTGTGTCTCGCCTTACTTGTGCGGCGTGAGTACGCATCTGCATCTTGGTTCATGTTTTGATATATGTATGTGTAAATTAAAATTATATCTAATCGTTAGCGCAAGTTGGCATAACAATGCTTGTGGTTTTGTGGCTGCTTGATTGTTAGAGAACTTATTGGTGGCAGGTTCAAGCTTGTGTAAACACATATAATATGTTTTTGGCCCCCAAAGATTAAATCCTAGATCCGCCTCAAATTGTGAGTCTATTGAAGATACTCTCTTTCAAAGATTAAATCCTAGCACCGCCTCAAATTGTGAGTCTATTGAAGATACTCTCTTTCAGCAACTAGCAATGATTATAATCAGTAGAGAAATATTCACTTTCACCCAAATAGCTCTTCGATGTTACAAGTGTCAATCTCAAAAGATATGTAAACCCCAAATCTATGAGTTGTTTGTAAAAAAAAAATTCTGAATTCCATAACATAATAGAAGTTATTTGACCGTAATGACACGATTTTTGACTAATTTCTAACATTAGGTTTCACATCCTACTTTGAATATTCTTGTTAATGGCAAGATGATAAAGTTTTAATTTCAAATATGCAAAAATTAAATAATTTAATTTGTTTTTATATTAAGTACCTTAGTGATTTATGTAAAGAGTAGAATATTTTCCAACTGAAATAAACGAACATTATAAATTTTGCTTAAAGAAATCACAAATTGTATGTTCGTTGAACCTTTAGACGAAATGGTTAAATAACATATGTAAACAAAGAGTGTGCTTACCGGTGGTTTCTTCTGTTATGTGAGAGATATGCTGAGAGTTATGCTTGTCATTGATCATACGATTTTTAATCTAGGGTGCCGATCTAACCACAATTTCCACCACATTGCTCATGGGGTGTTGCATCAGAATCACCATTTGCTGCTGGGCTTCACTATGGTAGCGCAGGTCGTAGCATAAGCCATTCTGGTATCTAGGATAATATTAAGTCCAGAAGTATTGAGTATATTCTTGTTAAGTAACCACGTGAGCTAGGCCAAAAAATCACAAAACCATTATTAAAGATATAGAAGACTCACCTACGTTTCAATGCAATTTTCTCTATGCCATCTTGCCTGACATTACTTCCTTTCACCCCTATAGCACCTTGCTAGTTAGCCTCTCGCCCAAGAACAACATGCATCAGAAGTAATCAACACATGCAGACTGGTAGTGCTGAACAAACAAGTTTGGGCGCTGCTGTAGTGTTGTCAATGTCTGAGTTGCGCCACCGAGCAATCCCTGTAGGAGTGGTACATCTTAGTCCTTCCCTAATCTCACTCTGCACTCCATGGTGCCATCCAGAGCTTAAGGGCTTCCATCAGGCTGAGCGAGCGAAGATCATGGTTGCAAGTTTAGTCTTCATGTATTTCACAAGTGGGACAACTTGCCCATGAGCTAGTGTTGATTTCGCCGTCACTGAAGATTCAGAGTGCAGATCTGCTGTTCCTGATTTTATCAGGAGCAGACTGTTCCTACTTTTATCAATCAGCACGTGTCACTATCCACCGGTTTGTAGGGTGCGGATTGTATTTATATAACAGGTGGCTTAATCACACACAAGGTGCAGCCTACACCTTCTTTAATCAGGAACTGCAAATCCTGAGCGGAAGACTATCTGGTCCTTGTGTTTGACCTGTGGGATCAATGGTGTGGAGTCCAAACATATCATCATGGCAAACTTCTGCATGTCCCAGAAAACTAATTAATATCATCTATCATGTACCACCTATCTACGCATCCGTGTGTCATTACGGTTACCTACAAAACCGGAGTCTTCTTTGTCGCAATGCTACTCAATTACAATTTGTCTGTCACTAAATTATTTATGGCTGTTCAGCGTGTCCTACTTTTCCACCTGCCTTCTTAGATCACATTTAACTTTTACTAAGTTCTTGTTTTTAATGTGTTGAGATTCCGAATACGGAGAACTGATGGCAAACAAAACCGTGGAAAAACTCCAGGGAAAAATTAAAAAGCAGTGGACATGGATGGACCGTGGTACTGGTGACGGAGCAAACGTACAACTACGACAAATACGTTGGTGAAGGTGTGGACGGATGAGGGTTACATGAAGAGGATGCGATGAGCAACTTCATATACGGCGATCGCAAAGAATCTGTTGAAGTACATCTGCAAAACAGCTATTGCCCTACAAATATATGTCGTTCTTTAGTTCTGTTCACTTATCTTATATCTAGGGGTGAGCATTCGGTTAATTCAGTCGATTTCAGTTAATTTGGTTCGATTGAACGGTTAATTTGTGGTTTGAGGTTTTAACCATTAACCTAATCAAATTGTGTCGGTTAATTTGGATATTTTCCAATTGGTTAATGGTTAATTCGGTCGGTTAATTTGGTTAACCAAATAACACTCATGTATGCAATTTGCAAATCATATATGCAGTTTATATATGCAGTTCTTAGACAAAATGTCAATGATGTACACAATATTTATACTTGTAGGTCTTCTTTCTTAAATTACAGCCAACCACGTTGATATATAGCTGCTGGAAATTCTTTCTTTGACAAGATCTAAACTTGTAAGTCTTCCTTCTTAAATTACAGCCAGCCACATTGATGTATAGCTGCTGGAAATTCATTTCTTTGACAAGATCTAAGCTTGTAGGTCTTCCTTCTTAAATTACAGCCAACCACGTTGATGTATAGCCGCTGTAAATTCCTTTCTTTGTCATAATATCAAGGATATAGGCAATAACTAATATTATTGGTCTTCCTTCTTGAGTTACAGCCAACTATATTGATGTATAGCTGTTGTAAATTCATTTATTTGACATAATATCAATGACATATACAAGAGCTAAGCATGTTGGTCCTCCTCCTTGAATTACAACCAATCATGTGAATGTAGGAGGGAACATTGCAATTAATTAGACTAGAGCTTGTCATTTATATTTCTTATTAGTAACTCAAGAAGCTACAAAGAAATCACTTATGTATACATCTCATGCGTATAAATATTTGGATATGTATACTTCACATTACATCATTAGAAAGACAAGATTACAACAAATATCAAGACAAGAGTATATACGTATCAATGTAAAAATAAAAATAAAAGTAAGAATGGGTTACCTAGAGCTGAGAAATCACAAAAGGTACAAAATAAAATAGCAGAATGGATCAACCACAGATAGATCAAGAGCAGGCAGCAAGAAGATTGCTAGACTAATGCAAAGTGTTGTCCACTTGTTGTAATCAACCACGAATCCCAGAATAAATCAAACCAGCAGGAAGCAGCTAACCAACTGTCCAATAGAGACCAAGAAGATTGGAAGATGCCAATCAAAGTGGCTAATAATGCTCTTCAAAAACTATAACAAATGGCCAGAAAGATGGGTAGATGACTGAAATCCTTGGTTATGTAGAAGCGCAACATGTACTTGGTGACCAGAATAGGGGAGACTCAGACCGAGGCCAAGGGAGCTAGAAGAACCAGTGGTGACGAAAGACCTGCAACCTGGAGTTTTGGTAGCTGCGACCTGGAGTTTTGGTAGCAGATCCGCCGAGCGACAGTCGGTGGTGGATCCAGAAATCTACCATAGGGGGGGCTGAATTACTACTAGTAGTGACGATAGGGGAAAGAATACTTATTTTTTAAAAATTGAAGAAAAATATACATAACCAATGTCTCATTGTCTCCAACATATACATTAAGTAATTTGTAAAAAATAAAAATCTAACATAAATGAAATGATATAATTCACTATTTAAAATAATAAATTTGTTTAAATGTCTAAGGTCACATTATTTGACATGGCTTTCAGATTAAACAAATAGATGATCAACAGTATAATCATAATTGGTAATTAATGATCACTTAATCAGGCAATGTGCAGACAATTGGTAATACGTAAAAAAATCAAATTTTATTAAAAATGGGAACAAAATCATCTTTTAATTGGAGAACAAGCATCAAAATATAATATGACATCATATAGTGGATGGTGTCATACTAGAAGACCCAAAAAATTATAGCAGTCAAATCTTATACTTTAAAGGATATAAGCAAATGTACTTGGTAAATTCTAAGATCTTGACACAATGATCAGTTGAGAAAACTTCAGAAAAAAAGAAGAATAATATTTAATGCGGTTGTATAAACAACATATGATGGGGAAGCAAATTGGGAAATAAAAAGTGAAGAGAATGAAGAGGAAAGATCCATATGTATCTTTTATTTAAAAGTTGAAAAAGAGAGGACATGAAAGAAAAGATTATATATTTTAGTTGACTTTCATTTTACATGTCATCCTTATTTTTCTCTCTCGATTTGAATAAAATTATATTTACTAGATGGGTTTTCTTACCTTTTCTTTTCCTTCTTACCCCACATTTTACATATTTTTCCCTACTCTTTTTTTACCTTACTCCTATTCAATCATCTTCTTTTCTTTTATAGATAGAAATATTATCATTATCTTCTCAAATTCTTATAAATTTTAATAATTGTTATTTGGCTTAAACTTATAATATCTAAATGTTATGTAATTAAAAAAGTTTGTGAAACACCATGTAAAAATAAATATTATTTGGATTTATTTCTATATAGTAATACATATCTTTTCTAAATTTGAGAGTGATTGACTAATAAAAGTTTGAAACGAAAAAATATACATAGAAGGTGATAGTTGTGCATGGATGATTATCATTTTTTCCAATGGTGTATAGTTATAATTGAGTGACCTTACTCAATTTATAGCTAATAATGTTTAATTAATAAGTCAATTATATTGTATTAAATCCCAATTAATACGTCAACATGATGCCTATTATATTTTTAGAAACTTCATTTCATATAATTAATTTCATCTTTTAAGGCTACATATTCCCTACTCTTATAGAGAGCTTCGCATTCAAGTATGAGAGACAATTGTGTAAGTCTTAACACAATTAATATGAAACTTTAAGCAAATTTTAGTAGGAGAGAAACTAAAAATATAACTTCTTAAACTCAAAATTAATGACATGCATATTAGGACAGTAAATTTTATGATTTGTAAGTATATAAGACACACAATCTACAAATATATAAAGTTTAACCATTAAGTAGTTCATAAAAAGAAGGATGATAGGATTGACTGAAATTATAAGATTAAAAGTCATATTTTGTATGGTGTAATAAAATATTTCTATAAAATAAAAATATTTACATGGTATCATAGTAATAATAAAAATATTTTTTGAAGGAGGGGCTTCAGCCCAGCAGTCCCCCCTCTGGCTCTGCCCCTGGCGACAGTGATCCAGAACAGTTCAGCGGGACAGAGGCAGCAAGGTCTCTTGGAGAAGTAGACGTCTGCAACGGCCAACAGTGACAGAGGGAAAAAATTGACAACCAGGGATGGATGACCGGCGCTAGGGGTGCGACGGCGCTACGGATGCGACGGCGGGCTCTAAGGGCAGGATGATTGGCGGGTCCAGCGTTGTCGGCTAGGGTTCGCAGTGTTTCTCGCTTGGGGGGAAGTTGCTGCGGCAGAACGCTGTCTCAGACTCTCAGCGTGGATATGAGCGTGGGGGGTGGCCGGGTGGGGCTGGGATCAGGAGTTGGAGTGTGAAACTGAAAGGAGAGTGTACCAACCAAAATTACAAATGGGCCGGCAGATTTTGGGCCTATTAGGATTTGGTTTAATTTTGTGTAAAATTTATTTCGGTTAATCGGTTAACCACATTAGAAAATATATTAACCGAATAACCGAATTAACTGATTTTTTTTGACCGAATTAACCGATTTGGTCTAACCATATATGGTCGAATTCGAATTAACCATTCAGTTAAATCGGTTTTAACCAAAGTTCGCTCACCCCTACTTGCACCTCTCGCCGGTGTATCTCAGCCCTTCTGATGAAACCAACTACCAGATCTATAACTACTGTGGCTTGCACTCGGGTACCGTGTGCGTCGGGCTAATGATATAGCATATTAGGCCGTCGATGGTGCCGATTGCCACACGCACAATATGCCCGTCTGATCCATCACCGGAAACCGAACACCCGGTTGTGATCAGTTGTGTGAACCCTACGTGGTCACCGTAAGACGAAACAAAGAAACCGGCAGAATGAAATAATAAGATTGCGAAAATAAAACCGGTAAACCTCCTTGGTATCCTACGTACGGTTGATACCCAAAATTCACGTGTTTATCACGAGGGGACGGAAACAAGTTTGTATTTCCTCCGTTCTTAGTATGGTAATAGTAGATTAAATAATGCTATGCTAAATTTTAAATGAAATAAAAATGTTGTTTTTATTCTAATGCATAATATTATTCAAGGTTTTTTTTCTACAATAATCTTCGTTCACCTATTTCTATATTACATGTAATGATAACTAAAATTAACTGCTCTTAACCTCCCTTGCTCTTAACCTCCCTCTGTGTCCCTCTTCTTCCAACCCCCCCACGCCCCCTCATAATTACACTTACTTCCCAAATAATTGGGACTAATTATTATTGATTGGTTGTTCCATTTTTTTTTATTTAACCCCGGAGTTTTCATTCATCCTGACTCCCATTCAGGCTAACAAAAAAAATCCATGTACATCCGTAATCAAGAAGGAAAAATCAAAGGTCAAGTATACCCCTTTACTATCTATCTATCATCTATCCATCAAAAACCGAATCTGTCCAGAAAATTTATACTACTATAAAAAGAACGAGTTCACACTGCGCTCTCCTTGATTCTCTCTTGTCTCACAATTTTTCTCAACCTTTTATATTTGTTTAACAATTATGTTCCTCCATTATGTTGATCCACAAATGGCAATAAGTTAGAAACCAACTATCCCGGTATTTACCATTCATTGGAAACAATAACTAACAACCCATCCCACGTCCACGTACTTCATATCCATGTTTTTCTCGCCTCTCACACAACTGCATCCCATCATTATCTTTGACCACGCCAACTGAATTCTATTATCTTTATCTCTCACGTCAATACAAAGTTAAACATTTTAGAACCTGAATCAAAGTAGGCGAGGATAGACCGCTACGAACAGAATGCAGCCCTACATGCCGAAAACTGACGGCTTCACAACAACAACCAGGCCAGTGGCAATAGGCGGTGCCGGTGGGAGAGATGAGCTCTAACATTTAGAAGAAGAGAGTCGAGTACAAATCGGAACTCCCAATGTGCTTCCAGGTAAGGGTTCGTGTTCTATGGTAACTCTCCCCAGCACATAGATACAAGTCGCAGAATGTATCCACCATCCTTGCTTTGGTTTCTCTCGCCGTTTTCCTTTGTAACCCAAATATAATAGGACATTCTTCCTATTTTGGTGTCTCTTGACGTGATTTGTGCTTCTCAATTGACCACCTTCAGTAAATTTGTCATTCACCCTCCCAATACTACACACTTATTCTTTTTCAGTCAAAGGATTTGCAGATAAATTCCAAATAGGAGAATTTATTCCTTGCGAAAAGATCAAAAGTTGACGATCCACAACTATTTCTTATTGAGGAAACTTGAGGGGTGAATACGAAATAACTTAGCAGCATGTTCCGGTAGCTTAATTTTACTAGAAAAACGTAACTGGTTATCATCTTTCCTATTTTACTTTTTTGTTCTCCACTATCTTCACCTTTTCTTTTTCACTGCCCTTGCCACTTTTTTGCATGAATTCGACAGAACATGATTAAGTTCGGGGACACAACCACGACTGTCAATGAGTCCAGCCGCCAGGTCATCAGTCAGGCCTTCCCACACACCTATGACCAGCCAGTCACACACTTCCTCTGGCCCAAGACACAGGTCGCCGACACGCATGATACAACGTAGTGACAGCCGATCGTGTAGGTCATGACTCGGGAGCTATTTTATAATTTGCCTCTAGTTGACGGTAATATGCGTTGGTTGGTTATATGATAGAATCCCAAATCATATCAATAATTGTTTGTTCTCTACTACTTTATCTGATATCGGTTGGTTATCTGCAGACCCAACTCATTTTGTAGGGTCGAATCCATTTTCTCTAGATGGCTTCAACGTCGTGAGGGGTCTCTATGAAGCCCTCATGTTGTACATTCCCAAAAACGTAGGTTTTGTTGGTAAAGTTCTTTCTTAGGTTTAATTAATCGTTATCATGTGTTGTCATGCAATTTTGTAACTCCATTTCCTTCTTTCCCACTATCCACATCGGGACTTTGCCACGTGGAATCATATATGCTTGACTGCCTTGGATTTGATTAATTTCTCCATGCTTTCTTTCTAACTTAACATCTTTTTTTGGCATGGAAATATATGTAGCACGGAAGGGTTGTTCTCCTAGAAGACTTTAGTAATCATAGTGGAAGTGCTTTCTACTTACAAAAACAAAAGTGCATGAATTTTTTTTCCGTTATTCTTTTTTTTGATCAATTAATACATTCATTTGAAGGCTTGGAAAGCTGATCATGTAATCGGTGTTTCCACGTTTTCTCTGCATTTTATGATTTTTGCAGATGATTACAGACTTCTATCATAACTTCACCCACCAGATTCCCACCATCTTCATCTCCTTCACCAGACCAAAAGTATAGATGAAGACATAACTTAGAGTTTATCAAAAAGGATGTTTCAATCCCCACTGTAAACAGACATGAAATTAATATACCAACATTGATACATAAATTTGAAAAATTCAGATGCAAAATTACATAAAATAATTAAAACAAATATATTATTTTATGCAACACTGGGAAAAATGATAGTAACGTAGATTATTGATATTACTATATGTTAGGTTTCACAAGATCTCAAAAAAGGGTAAGTAGAATCTAATACAAAAAATGAACATGATTCTAAGCTAAATAAAGAAAACAATCAGATTTACCTTAAAAAAATAACATCTCAATACAGATAATGCGATATTAGAAAAAATATCACATATAATATCCTTGTTAGCATCTATATACAATGAATATTTGTTTTTTGTAAATACAAATCATGAGCTCTACATTGTTGCAAGTTTCAATAATAGGAAACTAATGACAACATTCTTGTTTGCTTTAAATTAGTTTATTACATTTAAGTTAATTAATGGGGGATGTAAAAATGATTTAGATTTGGTATTTAATAAGAAATAAGTAATGAATTTATTATAACATATTTTTTGAATGCATAACTACTTCCATATATCCATGAATTTATAAAAAATATAACAAAATAAAGCATAACACATTAGCACATCTACGTGCATAAGTGTGATGTTAATTGTATTATACATAATTTTACATCAACATTAATTCTCTCTCATCTCACATTTTTCTCTTCTTCTAGAATTTCCTTTCCAACTTCAAAGTCTTTTTCCTATTTATTTTTTCCAACATCCTCTTTGATGATTATGCCTTGTACTTTCTACCTGCTAAAACCTAACCACTCACCAATGATAAATTACCATTTTCTCACCTCCATTTTTAACGATTTCGTACAATCGAACACATGTCACTTTCACCAACTACTCGGACTCCTAGAAATCACGACACGGCTTTCTTAAACATATGATAAGCACACCCTTCATTACTCCAAATGTGGGTGACAAAATTCATGACATAAATATGTTTTCTTCCATCTTTCCTATCTAATACTCCACTACTCATTCTAAATCCACCACTCTCTTGTCTCCTAACAACCCATGATCAATCCCCAATGGTGATCTCCTTATCAATATCATAATTTACTTATTTTGGGTATTATTAAATAATTTGTCACACACATAAAATAAACTAAAGTTTATAATATGGACTATCTATAATTAATATGCGTAAATAATTTGGTTAATCAATGAAACCAATCAATCAAATATTACCTCTACAAGTATTGACACTATGGAACATATATTGTTTGCTCAATTCTGATAATGAAAGATAAACAAATACAAACAATGTATGTTAATTTAATAATTGATCGTCACTTTCTGGAATTATCCTCATATAGACATATTTCATCATCTCTATATTTTTTCTTTTGACATGTAGTGAGGTCGTTCTACATTATATTTTGTACAAAATGGTAATATAAAGGTATACACCAACTTTCTTTTGTGAAAAAAAATTAAATACTTTTCTTCTATTTCACAAGCTTTGTAATACCTCGCAAAGATTGCATAAATATATTAATATAAAACATCCTCCTTTATTATATTTTTTAAATTATATTTTAAGTTAAAAAAAATTGCAACACATATCACAAGTGTTTATTCTAAGATTTATTCGAAAAAAATATATGTTTCAAAATTAAATAGGCTCCACCATCTAAAAAAGACTGGCATTCCAATTCGTTGTTTGTACCTCTATAAAGATATTTTTACAAGACACGATAAATACATCTATATTATCTAAAAAAGATCATCTAATTTATGTTTATTATATTTAGCATGACACATGCATGTGCATGTGTATGTTCACTAGTTTTAATATAAGGGACAACCATTTTGTCAAGGTACAGAAGCCCTCTCACCCTCCTCGACAGCCTTCCTTGATCCTTCACCACTAGGATGTTGGAATGTATGCCCTGAGATCCAATCATGGGATGATTGGTGGGATACATTAAGATTGATTTGATAAACATCAAAGCCAAGCTTCCAATTCTTTCTGGTTCAGTCATATGAGATAGTGATAGAACAGATTGAATGTCTAGAGAATGACAGTACTCAATGACGTATGCTTTCAGTTTGAGGACCTAAACGATGAGATCATACGGATGCTAAGAGTTTGTACATTCTTGTTATGTCCCTAGTCGGATGTCCTTGTGGAAGGTAGATAGACAACAATGACACACAAGACTGGATTGTGGTGTTGGTTGATGATAGAATCTCATTAGTCATTATATAGAGATATCAAACCAAACACATAGGTACTTGTTGGAGAACAAGTGTACCGGACAGACCCACCGTGAGTTTAACACATGGAACCATGACATGGTAGTCACAGTCAGTACTCACAGTGATGGTGGTGAATGTGGTTCTTAGACCTGAAATCACTACACTCAACACATGTCGTTGGGTACACTTTGACATCATCAAACGCAGTCCTGAAACATGGGTTGTTATAAAGGTGATGATTGGGTGGCTTTGACACATGGGGCTTTTGAGGGGTGAGTGATAGATATGGGATTTGTCCCTCCTGAGGGAGTTTGATATCCATGGCCACTTGATGAGTAGGATTGAGATAGGCGTGCGCACGCATGTGTGAATCAGTATGTGATATTGATGTCATACATATCTCCTTCAATCTACTCTGAGATCAAGAAAGTGAATGAACGTTGACAGGATGACTAATCCATGCCTCGAGTTCATTCGGGATATCAGTGACAAAGGAATTATACATTCGCTGTAACACCATTCACGGATTGTAGGATTGAAAGTTGTTCTCCAACTTTCTACTTTCACTTGGGTAGCAATGATGTGTGACTAGGCACCGCTCATTGCTTGTGAAGTCATAAGTGTTATGGACTTTCACTGCCAACGTAAAATGGACCTGCAGGGTCACACACAAAGGATTTAACCTGGAAGAGGAGTTTTGTCCACAAGTAATGTTTAGATTGATTACTAAAGGAGTTTAGTAGTTCAATTAAATACTCAATCAATTGATGGCTCAATATCATAATGTTCAAGGTGTTGGACATATTGATTGGAGTATCAGATTGATTGAAATTGCAATTGACTGATTCTTCACAACCTACACTCCCAACCGATCGGTTCATGTGATGAACCGGTCGGCTGGGGTTGCTGAACCGGTCGGCTCAAGTGTTGAGCCGATCGGCTCATGTACAGAGTGAAACGAGCGGTTCAAGTGTTGAACCGATCGGTTCAACTGGTGCAACCGAGCAACTTGGGAAAGTCAGGTCGGTGAGAATTTTCCTTTCGTTTCAATTGCTCAATTTGATTGGGAATAAGATTGGTATTCAATACCAATTAGAAACAAAAAAAGGAAAGTCAATTGGGAACTGATCAGGACCACGAACCGACCGGTTCAGAAAGTGAACCGACCGGCTCATGGGTCCCAACCGATCAGTTGAGTATCAACCGACCGGTTCAGGTCCCCAACTAACTGTTTCCGTTGTGAAACGATCGGTTCAGGTTGCGACTGGGTTGCTTTTTGTGGAAAATTCTCGAACCCTTCTACTCCTGCTTTAGTCCCATATTGTCAGGGCAAGAGAACCTTGTCCCATGACCCTCCTATATATATAGGGGTATTGGGGGCTTCTCAAACAACAACTCAGTGCAACCAGTTGCTCTGTAAAGTTTTCGTTCTCTCTGATTTTGGTAACCGAGAGAGAGCCCGAGCAAGTGCTTCCCGCAAAGGGAGGTGCAGCAAGGGAAGGACAACTGCAGTTGCAACTGGAGGCAGGAGAGTGTGTGGGCAACTAGTACGCCTACAGAAGGGTTTGACTCCTTCCACTTCCTTGTGGGACAAGGAGTGTGGAGTTCTAGGTGGTCCATGTAGACTACTACAGAGGCGGGAGGTTTTTTCCGCTCAGGAGCATATTGTCAATCCTGATAATCCCGGTGAGAGGAGGAGTCGTGAGTCCCGGTGTGACCAGGAGCTGCACAGACACCGTCCAAGATCAGAGGCAAAGACCGTACTAGCTGCGAGGTATTGTCGCCGAGCAAGCCTCAGGACAAGGTATGATTCCTCAAACCATCCTTCCTATTGTATAGACTTTGACGTGTTTCCTCGGTTCGGGTTAGGGGGAGGAGAAAAGTTTTGTTTCCGCTGCCTGCTCTGCCTCCACTAAAACCCAACAGTGGTATCAGAGCCACGTCAACTGCTCTATACTTTAGGATTATCGATATGATCGATTTTGGTTTGTCGCCTTTATTTATTGCATACGATGCAAATAATATTGTCTTATGCACGTCCAATCCTAAATCCACAAATCCCAATATTATATATATGATATATAATATTAATGCACTCGATACGCGTCGCCCTTAAACGAGTTTTGTGGTGGATGTATGGCGTGATTATGGCCAATAAACCCTATCTGTGTATGGTTATTTGTGGTTGCTTGCATCTCGGTCTGTGCACCGATCCCTTCTCCTATTCCTGATGTAACTCGAAATAATTCGAGATTTCTTTCCTACCTTTGCTCCCCTCGAATGTAACTCGTGGTTTCTCTTTTAAAATGTAAAATAGGATAGATTTTATTTCCTGTTATGTCGAAGACCGGCGGACACCTGGCGACAGATGAGAGGATCGGTTCAAGGAGTGAACCGATCGGTTGGCGTTCCAGACAGTCGGTTCAAGGAGTGAACCGATCGGGTTGATGCCCGATTCGAGGAGCGAGATGAGCGGGTGGCGGCCAGGAGGAGATGTACGATGACCAGGCGAACCAATCGGTTGGAAGAACCAACCGATCGGCTGGTGGCACCCAGCCGAGCAGTCTGATGGCGAGCCAATCGTTTCATATGATGAATTGATCAAACCCAGAAGACAAAGCACAGAGTTCATCTTGTACAGGTTGCATGTGATGTAGACCTAGATGACCGTGATTCCTCTTGGCTCGAGGAATCACATTAGGATGGCCATAATCATCGCTTTTATCGTTTCGCATGTTTTCTATGGGATATAGCTTGTATACGATACGTACTATGTATTGTGGTGATTAGATATGTATATGTATATAAACCAAATCCCTAATTAAAAATTAAGTTTTAGATGCCTTCCAAATGCGACACACGTGAAAAGCTTGATCGACCAAGTGTGGGCATGCCCAAGCGTGGTGCACCGTCTATCTCGTAGAAGCGTGAAGGATGAATGTGTGGGTCTGCCCAAGCAGGGTGCATATTCATCGTGTTTGCTTTGGGTCGGACTTAACAAGGTGACCTAGATAGGATCTAGCGCCTTGAGGCATGGAGATGATCTTGGTAAGGAGTTGCATATGACATCTTATCAAGAGTTGCATATGATGCAATTGGCAAGTGTTGCCTACCTGAGAGATCTATGTCGTGGGTGACAGCCCTAGTTGGTCCATTACTTAGAGGATTTCAGGATCTTGCCCACTAGAAGGTTGTACGCTGCAATCTTCTGAATTGATGGTGAGGGCTATCAATTTGAAGTAAAATAGTGGGAGCGATAATTAATTAAAGGCCTAATATTATCGTCAACTTTTCAAATCAATCAAATAAGTCAAAAGGAGTTTTGGACTAAAATTGCATATATTTCCTTTTGTTAAAATAAATGGTTAATCAACAATAATCACTTTATTTGTGATCGGTCTTTGAGACCAACAAATTAAATGGGAATAATTCCACGACTGGTAGGACGTTGAGAAGTGTTATCAATCAAAGAGCAAAAGCTCTAGTCCTAGTAATACCAGAACCAGATGAACTCAATCCCACCACATCAATAGCTGAAAGTATGCTTATGGAAGCATACCAAGAATGACATTGATGAGGAGTGCTTGATGTTGTGTTCTCTGAACTAGAGTTGTAGAGACAACATGAGACATATGATGTCTCAAGGATATTGTCCTAATATGTCATGACAGAAGGAGATTCAGTAAGGTATTCACACACTCAATGTGATTGGGTATGAGGAAAAACCTGAATAAGAAGGATTCCCTCTGAGCCAAGAGTTGGCTATTTATATGATACGGAAAATGTTGTGAGAATCATACAGTTCATGATAAATTACAACATGAACAACTTTGACAAGCGTTGACAAAGTTGTTTGACATGTTGAGGACAGTAGAGGAAAAGAAGAAAGACAAACCCTAATCTTTGATGTGATCAATGAAGGATAAGACTTAAGGGTAAGGGCAAGGGAAAAGCTAAGAAGTGTTCTGATGCTAGCATGTAACCCAAGCCGTCTTCAGCCTCAAGGCACATGGGGAAAGAGTGTATGAGGGAATTGACCTCGATATCTGGAAGAACAAAAGAAGATGAAGGAGGGGATGGAGATCTCCACCTAAGGTATCATGAAATGAACCGCTTCTTTATCTTAGGTATATGATACCAAGATATGGATAAGTCATATGTGATATGCAAGATCCACAAAGAAGTGATGGCCTTTGTAGAAGGACCATGAAAGGAGTACTCATCATTGGAGCAAGTGTTGTTGCCATAGATAGGAGTATCTTTCAGCTTATTTTATCCTCAAGGGTACGAAATAGAGTTGAGAACTGCTATTTCAATTTGCCAATAGAAACACTTTACTATTGCACCTTGTTGAGACAAGGATGGCTATCAATATAGTTGATGTTTCAATTTCAAACATATGATCTTTGTGGCAATGCCTTGTTTATCTTGTGGTATTTGATACACATAAGATAAAATGATACCTAAAAGTTATAGATAACTCAAACAATCAAATTAGCATCAATCATAAGAAATTCATTTCTAGTTTCCATATAATGGATAAATCTAGACTCTTTTGGTTAGAGAACCAGTGAGAGACATGAATATCTTAGACATGATTAATTAATCTTCACTAATGGTAGTGAGAGAATAATTATCCTATTAGGTTTAATACATGTGATGTATTTACATACCTATTGGAGAAAATGCTAATACTTCAAATGGTATTTCGAGAAATACCAATATGAATATCTTGAAGTGTTCAATAATATCATAGATGAAGTACGAATTTGGTAAAGTGTTAATTCTTGATGAGATTAATGAATGAAATACTTAGACCAAAAATGTTTGAGATCCTTGTGAGTGATTATGATAGTGTATCATAGTGAACTCATGATTAAGGCATTGTGATGTCTAAATCAAGAAGGAGTCATACTCTAAGGAGTTAGAGAATGATTATCAATTAACTGAATTCTTCTTAAGTAAAGAATACCCCACACTAATAAAGGACATTAAGAATCACAAAGAGTTATGAGTTCTTATATCCTTGACAGATACACCTCAATTATCTATGTGATGAGTTGTTCATGTGATGAGTCAACTATCTAGATGAATATGAGGAACCAGATTTTGAGTTATGGTATATGACCATTACATCCTAAATAACTTCCATGTGAACCATAAGGTATGACCTTGATGGTAGCACCCATTGGAATGAAATCCATAAGTGCAATAAGTCTTAAGCGTTAAGACATATGGATAACATTTTGAGAAGGATGATGCTTGTTGATTGCAACTTAATGACTAAGACATTTGGCATATGGATACTAAAACCACATTCCTATGAGGAATAAAACAAGGATGTGTACGTGACACAACCTATAAAGGTTTATGAATCCACTAATGCAAATGAGGTCAATAAGTTACAATGGACTAAGCAATGTGATTGATTGAGTACAAGCAACTCAGAATTGGATCTTTACTTTGATGATATAGTCAAAGGGTTTGACTGATATGTCAAAGATAAAGAAGGGATCTGTGATTTAGTGGGAGCGTATTCACATTCCACATGTTGATGTGAAATGGAAATGTTCTAGAATGGAAATCCAAAAGTGGAAATTATCTTTAGGGAAGATAGAGACATTTCCTATGTGATAGGAATAGAGATCTATGAGATAGTTCTCGAAAACCTCTTGACCTGGAAAAGAGAGAGCATACATTGGCAATCTGTACTGAAAGGTTCAGTATGCACAGATTAAGTGGGAGAAAACTTATCCATGTTACATGGAGTTAGTATCCCAACGCCAAGTGTCCAATTCTTATAAAGAATGGGAACACTAAGAATAGATATGGATCTATCATGTATGTGATCATCCCATCATCTTGCATGTATGGACATGGCAAGAATAAAATGCATTTATCATCTTGTATGTAGGACATGACAAAATGATATGCTCATCCTGATAACTCATATGTGGGACATTATGAGTGGATGTCTGTCTACTTCCAATAAGGGTTACTAGAAAACCATAAGAACTTGATAAGTACTTGTGAAGTACTAGTTCTATGGAAATAAGGAAGTGTTCGATGTAAAGAGTTACATTGATGGAAACTTCCGGAAAAGGGACAGAAAATTAATCGCAAAATATATATATGATATATAAAAGTGAAAGTTTATTGATAATTGGAAGTGTTCCAATAAACCCATTTAAAAGGAAATGCCGAGTATCCGTGTGTTAGAGAACATCACTGGATACTATATGGATCTGGAAGTTCATAGAGACGAACTTATAGATATTCCGATCATTGATGACAAGTTTGGAATCCTTGATCATGCAATGTGGCTAAAGGTTAGCAAAGGAATACTAGATCGCATATTACGACAGCTCCATCTCATACGTGTGACGTACAGCGAAGAGATGTGAGACATGCAATTTATACTGACTTTGGCAAGGTGTTGCCATTACTCACTATGTTGGAAAAAGAGCACAGTAACATGTGGGACATGTTTGAAGATCACTATGAATATGATTCAAGGGTGATTGGCTCGCAGTGTAAGTGGGAGTCTGTTGGAATGTATGCCCTGAGAGCCAATCATGGGATGATTGGTGGGATACATTAAGATTGATTTGATAAACATCAAAGGCAAGCTTCCAATTCTTTCTGATTCAGTCATATGAGATAGTTATAGAATAGATTGAATGTCTAGAGAATGACAGTACTCAATGACGTATGCTTTCAGGTTGAGGACCTGAACGATGAGATCATACGGATGCTAAGAGTTTGTACATTCTTGTTATGTCCCTAGTCAGATGTCATTGTGGAAGGTAGATAGACAACAATGACACACAAGACTAGATTGTGGTGTTGGTTGATGACAGAATCTCATCAGTCATGATATAGAGATATCAAACCAAACACATAGGTACTTGTTGGAGAACAAGTGTACCAGACCGACCCACCGTGAGTTTAACACATGGAACCATGACATGGTAGTCACAATCAGTACTCACAGTGGTGGTGGTGAATGTGATTCTTAGTCCTGAAATCACTACACTCAACACATGTCGTTGGGTACACTTTGACATCATCAAACGCAGTCCTAAAACATGGGTTGTTATAAAGGTGATGATTGGGTGGCTTTGACACATGGGGATTTTGAGGGGTGAGTGATAGATATGGGATTTTTCCCTCCTGAGGGAGTTTGATATCCATGGCCACTTGTTGAGTAGGATTGAGATAGGCGTGCGCACGCATGTGTGAATCAGTATGTGATATTGATGTCATACATATCTCCTTCAATCTACTCTGAGATCAAGAAAGTGAATGAACATTGACAGGATGACTGGTCCATGCCTCGAGTTCATTCGGGATATCAGTGACAAAGGAATTATACATTCACTGTAACACCATTCATGGATTGTAGAATTCAAAGTTGTTCTCCAACTTTCTACTTTCACTTGGGTAGCAATGATGTGTGACTAGGCACCGCTCATTGCTTATGAAGTCATAAGTGTTATGGACTTTCACTGCCAACGTGAAATGGACCTGCAGGGTCACACACATAGGATTTAACCTGGAAGAGGAGTTTTGTCCACAAGCAATGTTTAGATTGATTACTAAAGGAGTTTAGTAGTTCAATTAAACACTCAATCAATTGATGGCTCAATATCATAATGTTCAAGGTGTTGGACATATTGATTAGAGTATCGGATTGATTGAAATCACAATTGACTGATTCTGCACAACCTGCACTCCCAACCGATCGGTTCATGTGATGAACCGGTCGGCTGAGGTTGCTGAATCGGTCAGCTCAAGTGTTGAGCCGATCGGCTCATGTACAGAGTGAAATGAGCGGTTCAAGTGTTGAACCGATCGGTTCAACTGGTGCAACCGAGCAACTTGGGAAAGTCAAGTCCGTGAGAATTTTCCTTTCGTTTCAATTGCCCAATTCGATTGGGAATAGGATTGGTATTCGATACCAATTAGAAACAAAAAAAAGGAAAGTCAATTGGGAACTGATCAGGACCACGAACTGACCGGTTCAGAAAGTGAACCGACCGGCTCATGGGTCCCAACTGATCGGTTGAGTGTCAACCGACCGATTCAGGTCCCCAACTGACCATTTCAGTTGTGAAACGATCGGTTCAGGTTGCGACTGGGTTGCTTTTTGTGGAAAATTCTCGAACCTTTCTACTCCTGCTTTAGTCCCATATTGTCGGGGCAAGAGAACCCTGTCCCATGACCCTCCTATATATATAGGGGTATTGGGGGCTTCTCAAACAACAACTCAGTGCAACCAGTTGCTCTGTAAAGTTGTCGTTCTCTCTGGTTTTGGTAACCGAGAGAGAGCCCGAGCAAGTGCTTCCCGCAAAGGGAGGTGCAGCAAGGGAAGGACAACTGCAGTTGCAACTGGAGGCAGGAGAGTGTGTGGGCGACTAGTATGCCTACAGAATGGTTTGACTCCTTCCACTTCCTTGTGGAATAAGGAGTGTGGAGTTCCAGGTGGTCTGTGTGGACTACTACAGAGGCGGGAGGTTTCTGTCGCTCAGGAGAACATTGTCAATCCCGATAGTCCCAGTGAGAGGAGGAGTCATGAGTCCCGGTGTGACCAGGAGCTGCACAGACACCGTCCAATACTGGAGGCAAAGACCACACTAGCTGCGAGGTATTGTCGCCGAGCAAGCCTCGGGACAAGGTATGATTCCTCAAACCATCCTTCCTATTGTATAGACGTTGACGCGTTTCCTCGGTTTGGGTTAGGGGGAGGAGAAAATTTTTGTTTCCATTGCCTGCTCTACCTCCCCTAAAACCCAACATAGGACCTCGGTGTCCCTCCTTCTCCATCTACCCAGCTCCCTGGTTGCAACATTTGCTTTAGGAGGGGGGTGTAGCAAACCAAAACTGATCTCGTGACTGAATCATCAGAAAGTGTTGGTCAAATTTCCAGTGACATGGGGCCTCCCCTTTAATCCTTGCCACTAAAGAAAAATCATCCATCTCCATGGTTGCATAATCTATGAGTTCATCATCACATATCTTTAGGGCCAAAATCCCCACTTGAGTACCCGCCTTCTCATAGTAAACGGCTGACATTCATGTCTTAAATGCTAGGTTCAATCTTCTGTCATTGGATCTAATGATAGGTCTCAAATCGTATGTTCCTGTCACATGTATGCCCAAACTGTCCATTCTTCCATAGTCCTACAAACCAACATATGACATTTCTCAGTCACACATATGTTGTGTTCGGCAACACGATCGGCAGCGGCCGGGCAGCGATGCCTTGCGTTCGGGCAGGCATAAAAGCTTGTACTGAAACACCAGTGACTTGACACTTATTTTTTGTATTAGATCTAGCGTTCCGAAGCGTCCATTTCTAATTTTTTTCCATCATGTTGAAATGAAGCAGTGACTCACCAGCGGCGAGCGGGCGAGCATCAGAAGCAAATGCGTTGCTGAACGGAGCAATAGATGGGCATCCAGAGATGGTAGTGTGCGGGTATCATTATGGGTCTAAATCTTCTGTGCCCATATGTGTGTCCATCTGTGTGACTGAAAAATATCATCTGTTGGATTGTGGGGCGATAGAAGAGTGGACAGTTTGAATTCAATGGCCATACATGTGACAGACATAATGGATTTGAGCCCCTCCTATCCTCACCTGCATGGGAATCCTTTCCAGATGTCAAATTCGGCTATTTAATTCTGAGATCGGGGTGGTGCCATCGAACTAGGTCCAGACACCTAATTTTGAGTTTGGGTTCCAATAAACCTCCATGTATCATGGAGAATAGAAATTGTTTCTCTTCAAAACTCTTAAAAGATTTGTGTTTGAGTTTTGTGTTGATATAAACTATCACTTCCTTCCATAGGGAATTTTCATGTGAACAATGCACCTCATACATCCTTCGACAACACTCCCTCCAAATTGTCTAGATAATAACACTTGGTATCAATCTTGACAACTAGACTTTCATATCTTGTTGATTTGAATGTGCCCAAAAAAATGAGACTTCCCATGATGGTTTGCTGGTCTCCTAGGGTGTCATATCTTAGTAGGGTTATCGCTTTATTCCATTGACTCACCCCTAGATCACTGTGAAGGAATAGGTGAGAGTAGATTTAGACTTGGGCACTAAGGATGTGTTTGGTACACGGTGACGGTGACAGTGACAGTGATAGTGATGATGATGTTGAAATTGTTGTTTGATAACACCTGCATGGTGATGGTGAAAGAGATGGAGAAATATTTAAAAAGTGTTGTTTGTTACATGGTTACAATGATGGGATAGGGGACTGTGTTTACCTCATACAAATATAAATTCTATTTGTTAAACACCTCATACATGAAAATTTCTTATGGTATGAATAACACAAACATTCTATCATCAAATTTTAGTATGGGTGTGAACTATTTAATTTAAAGAATTATCAAGGAGACTTTTTCACATGCGAGTTATATTTCTTAACAATCATTGCAAAGAAATTCTTCATTGAAAAATTATGAAAACAAAAATATTTCATCATAAATATTTTCTTGATAAGAATATTTCATCAACTAAACAACTTATATCGAGATGGAAGGCAGATGTGAAAAATTATGAAAATAGTGTGGCAGAAAACGTTGTCTTGGAGGAAAAAAGATATCTTAGAGGAAAAAGGTGTGGCAGGAAACTTTTTCTTGGAGGGAAGAAGATTTGACAGAAAAGTTTATCTTGCAAGAAAAAAGATTTAGTAGGAAACCATATCTTGGAGGGAATAAGGTGTGGCGGGAAATGTTGTCCTGGAAGGAAAAAAAACATTCTTGGAGGAAAAAGGTGTGGCACAAAATTTGGTCTTGGAGGGAGAAAACTCGTCTTGGAGAGAAATGTTGTAGTGGAAATTTTTCCTATTAGAAGAGAGATTTTTAACGATGTAAAATTTTTTAGTTGGTAAAAGGTATTAACAAATAAAAACATAATAGAAAAAAAATTTGTTTGAAAAAATAAGATACATAAAGAATATTTATAGAAAAATAATTGTTGGTGGTAAGTCAAAATTTGTTAGCAGGAAAGAAACATTGGAGGGAAACATGTTTCAAAAGGAAAAATACAGTAGAATTTTTCTTTGCAAATATGTCCATATATTAATGGAGAGTTAAAAAGAGCTTTTTTCATCATCATTCACTATGCTTTTCCATGGAGACAAAAACATGACAAAATTCACAATGGATTCACCACGGGAAAATTATCTATCACTATCACCATGCACACCAAACAAAATTTTTGTTTCACCATCATTCCCTATCACTGTGATTCACCACATACCAAACGTAGCCTAATCTGCGTTTGGTACGTGGTGAATCATGGTGATAGGTGATGTAGCCCTATTTTTGGGCTCCATCTTGTGCCATTTTGTACTTTATTAACATCTAAATATAGTATAATGCAAGTTAAATTCCCCAATATGAGTATTACTATCAAATGCACTTATGGACGTTCTTTGTATTATTTTTAGGTACATGGGCCATGCTTTGGATGGATGAGAGAGAAGGAAGGATTTATAGAATTCCTCCACTCATGGAGGGGTCCAAAGAAGACCCTAAAGCTCCCTCAACCTACCCCTAATGGCCAAGATTTGACATCAAGCAAAAAAGTCCTTTGATGATGAAGATTGAAGCTCATTTTGCCATTGAAGACCCCAGTACGACCATGGTGCCAAGGAACGACCGTGCTGTCTAATGCACAAGTTATAGGAAAATTTTCAAGATTTGTAGGTTACAACTACTTAGCCACCACGGTCGTGCTACCCAGCACGGCCGTTCCATGAAGCTCCCAAAGTGACCATGCTAGATGAAGACAGAATGGGCGTGCTAGTGGGAATGACTTCCTCTCATACTCCAACACCACATATGTGCTAGACAGCACGACCGTTCTATCTAGTCCTCACCACGACCATGCTATCCAAAACAATCGTGCTACTAACCTTCATTCCGCCACTTCAACATGTGATTCTGCCACTTTCTTGGAATGATCGTTCTCTACCACCACGACCGTTCCCACTACTACCCACCATAGTAATGTTTCCCAGCACGGCCGTTCTACCACCTAAATCCTACCATTTTCTGCACTATTTTTTCACCAATGCCCCTACTTACCCTAGTACTTCCACCCCCACCTATATATACATGGGTGGCATCCACAACACTAGGTTAGCTGTAATTACTCCTCCCCAACCACTCCTTGAGCATTCATTGCATCCTACTTGCATTTATGCTCTCCACCCACCATTTCCACCTCATTTCCTCCTCATTTCCACCTTAAAAACCTAGTTTTCTAAGTTTTCCTCCATAATCCCCCATATTCTCATGCCCATTTACACCATTGGAGGAGAGAGGGCATTCCCAATCTACTAGGAGGTGAAGAAGGAGGCTTCTACTTCAAGCTTCATGGAGTTCTATCCCCTTCTTCCCCTTTCTTTTACTATCTCTTTGATCATGTCTAGCCAAGCCCCTAGTGGTGAGCTATTTATGGTTAAAATGTGACTGATGCCATGTTGGGGGAAAATAACTTGTAATGAACATGATTACTATCTATGATGATTGTCTCTTGCTTATATCTCATTTTTGGTTTTATTGTATGTGGTTTGTTCTTATAACATGGATTGCTTGCTTTGAGATGTTTGACAACACTTAGCCTCTAGAAGGAAATGGAGTGTATGTAGGAAACTTAGGAATGGCTCATAGGTCCAATTAGTGGATCCCTAGCTAGCTCCCTTTGTTCCTACATACATATCCCTCCTTCTACAAGTGAATGTGAGATCTAAGTGTCTAGTGTAAGTGTGATTAGTGCAATTTCCTAGAGCTTTCTAAAGGTTATATGGCTGGTGGCATGAGGTGAAAAACCATCATCTCTACTCACATTTCTACCCTTGGCTCTCAATTTCCCTCATACCACTTACCCTAGAGATCTAGACTTGACAAATCCTACTAGAATTAAACTTAACCCTAGTTCTCCAACTAGTAGTATAGGGTACATTCTAATTGCACTTGCCTTGTTGTTTGGTTTGGTAATCTAGATGGAATTGTGATAATTTCTTGCTATCTTGAGACCCCCCAACTAATATCAAACCACATCCCCAAATGGCCCACCTACCTAAATCTCATTGCTTAAAATCCACTTTTCTTTCTTAGCTTGTTCATGCTAGCCTAGTTTAGTTTCTTTTATTGAATCTAGTTAATTGTTTAGTCTTGCTCTTTAGTGTGAACTGAGGCTCTTGTTCTCTCTAGTAGTCAATTTAGTTCTTAGTTGCTAATTGCTCTACTAGTGTAGTGTTGTTAACATTTGCTCTTGTTTGGTTAATTGCTTAATCTAGTTCCTTAGACTTGCTTGTGTAGGATAATTTAGGATTTACGATAACTTAGATTTCATAATTGCCTTTACTTGTTTGTTCACCTAGTTTAAAAACCAAACAAACCCTTCAACCCTAGTCTCTGCATTAGGAACGTAGCCAACGCTAACCTAGCTCTAGGTCCCCCTCTCTCCCTGAGGATCGACCCCTACTCTTTCTTATCACCTATACTATAATAGTATCTTGTGCGCTTGCGGGTGACCTATTTAGTGTTGTGATTGAATCTTGTTAGGGTTGTTATAAATTTTGAGAAATCCCGTGTGCTTTCCCTTAGGGTTGCATCTATCCACCTTTAGTTGGCTAGCCTTGATAAGAATCACACCAAGCATTCTGGCACCGTTGTCGGGGATACAGTCGCTTGGCCTAGTTAGATAGTGTATCTTAGCCTTTCCATTTTCTCTCATCATTGCTATTCTTTATTCTTTGTTTTCTTTTGCATATTTTCATTCTAACTTGGTTTCTTGTTTCTTGTTTGTGTATTTTGCAGGTGACAGATGTGTATGTGCCACACGCATTCTACTTGTACTGACTTGGTGTTGTACGACCCCGAGATAGGTAGGAGGAGATGCCAAAGCTATCATAACCAACACTGAGAAGTTGTGATTGGTGGCCACATGGCTGACAAAAACCCTCATGGGAATGATAAACAACCTCCACTGCTGCCCAACCGCCCACTCCATGAGTATTTCACCTCGGGGAACTACAATTCTCCCATTGCCACCCTAGTTGACCAACTGTTAGGTCAACAGTTCTCCATTCCACCTGCACTCCTTGGACTTATCCCCACCTACTATGGTATGGAGAATGAGAATCCCTACCATCACATCGATGCATTCCTTGAGACATGTTCTACTTTCTGTACCCCTTATCCCCACCTACTATGGGATGGAGAATGAGAATCCCTACCATCACATCAATGCATTCCTTGAGACATGTTCCACTTTTTGTACCCCTACTACTACTGATGACTCCATCCAAAGGACCCTCTTCCCGTTCTCTCTAAAGGAAAAAGATAAAGAGTGGTACATTTCAAAGCTAGAGTTGGTGACTTGGAATGAGGTCAAGAATGAGTTTCTTAAAAAGTTCTTCCTGATTTCCAAGCTAACTCGCATGAGAAGATGTATCACCACATTTTCCCTAAAGGAAAATGAACCTTTCCACAAGGCATGGGAAAGGTTCCAAAAGCTCCTTCACAACTGCCCCCACCATGAAGTACCTTTATGGCAGATAGTCCAAGCCTCTACATCAGGCTTGAAGAGTTGATCCCGAACAAAATTGACCCATCGTGTGGAGGCGCATTCATGGCAAAGCCACCCGAGGAGTCGTGGCCACTATTTGAGCACCTTGTTTAAAATTCCCGCTATCGAGCTTCTACAAAAGGGGAACATTACAGTCGGGACTACGTCCCCTCACCTTCTTCTGTAGCTCCAACCCGTAATGTTGCCAACTCCTGAAATGATGAAGATGATGGCAGACATGATGAATATGATGAAGCATGACGGTCGATTCGATAGAAGAAGAAGTTCATGCCTTGCACTCTTATGGAAACTGAAACAATCAAGGTCCCATGTCCAACACTTACACTTTGGAGTGGAGGAACCATCCCAATTTATCATGGAAACAACAAAATGAGGATGGCCAAGGGCAAGGGAATCCAAGGCCAAGTTATAACTCTAAATTTGAAGATGAAGTGCTCAGGAGGTTGAGAAATTTGGATGAGATAAAGCGAGAAGTGTCCTCTCAAGGGAAGAATATTACCTACCTGGAGAAAATACTTGATCAAATCTCAATCTCACTTACCCGCCATGAAGAGGAAGGCTCCCATCTAACCAATGACAAATCCAAACAACGATGATGCTTATGTGAGCACTACCCAAGGTGCATACATACCAATGCAAGGCCAAGCACCCCCACTCCTCCAATACCAAGGAACACCACATCCATATGCTCCGCCACCTCACCAATGCTCATTCAACTATCCATATCCCCCACCACCATCACACAACTATCATCCACCACCTCCACAACAAACTCCCCAACAACCAACTTGCATACTCCAAAATCCTAACTCGCCTCATCAAAGACCGCCACCACCTTCATCTTCACAAGCCCCTCCTCCTTCCCATGAAAAGTGAATATGGTGTCTGTAATATGGGGGATAGAAGCTACTCAAAAGATTGAAAAAATGGAAACAAAAGTGATTGAAGTTGATGACAAAAGCTTGATGCTAGAAGAGTCTTGTAGAGATCACAAAAGTGCCAAAGAATTTGTTGCTCAATAACTTCTTGAGAATACCGAGTGCACTCAAGTTTATACTGCTCCCATGGTGTATGTGGAAGAATCCTTAGCTATCTCACCCTCTCTTGGAAGAGATGAAAGTGCAAGAGATTTGGTTCTTCCATCCTTTTGTGACAAGATCAAGATTACTTCCCCACATGCCATTAACATAGCAACGCTTGATGCAATTCCTTGTTGGGACCCAAAACCTCCCCATGAGACAAGAATCACCATCATACCTCCTCAAGTCCCACTAAATACTACAAAAATGTGTGAGGCAATTGGGAAGCAATTCCATGACTTTTTAGAAGGCCCCTCTCTCCAAGAAAAGAGTAGTAGTATCATGAATCTCCTAGGGTCCTTGAAGCAAGGAACGACAGGCATCAAATCATTCTTTTTGTTGGTAAAGGATGTTTGCATGGGGAGAGAAAAACTGCTGTTATTGACACCCAAGGAAATCATTGCAAAAAAATACGTGAATTTCATCTTTGACCTTTGTTTTCCAGAAAAAAGGGACGATCTGGGAGTACCTCTCATCACATGTTACATTGGTACACAACTAGTTGAGCACGCCCTCCTTGATCTAGGTGCAGGGACAAGCATCATGCCATGGAGCATGTATCTACGACTTGGCCTTAATAAAATGGAACTGGTGGATTGTGTCATCATCTTGGGTGATGGAACTAAGAAGAAGCCCTTGGGGATTTTGCAAAATGCAACAATAGCAATGGATTAAAGGATAGACATTGTATATTTGACCGATTTTCTGATTGTGGATTCTGGACCTATTGATGGAAAATAATACCTCATATTGGGGAGACCCTTCTTGTCCATCGTGGGTGTGGAGATCAATGTGCGTACAAGTGTTCTGACGGTCACTTGTAAAAGGAGAAAGTTTGATTCCTTTATATTCAAAAAAGGTACAAGCTGGGTGAAGAAGATTTCGGTGATTGTCTTGGCTACTATGAGCCCTTAAAACTGTGGAAATCAAGTCCTTACTTCCGTTTGATATACACTCCTTGGGATGAATCCCATGTCATTGATACTCTAGAAAGAATCATTGTGGAAGAAAAGGAAGACACAGTGGGTGTCAACACTTAGTGGAGAAAGCAATAAGCCCAACTGAAGGCTATATATTTAGTACTAGTGGGAGGCAACCCTCGTGGTTTGAGATTCTCAAACCTTATTTTATCACACTTTCATTTAGTTTTCAAGAAACACACACACACACACACACTATACTTTATGGTTTTTCTATTTGTGAATCATGTTAGCACAGGAACAAGGAAGAAAAGGTGAAGAGAAGATTGCAAATCAATAGAAGAGCTACAGGAAGGGGTCCAGAACGGTAGTGCTACATACCATGGCCATGTGACTAGCAAGACAGAATGGCTGTGTTGCTCAACACAGCTATGGTGTTCCAGCTCTACTCACGTATGCTACAGTATCTCTTGGTGGTTGTCTTTCATGACTCATTGCACCTTACCCTACTATTCTAAACTTATATTTCATGTTGAGGACAACATAATTTAAAAGTTTGGGGTGGTACGGCGGTAAGACCTTCTTTCACCACATTCTTATCTATACCCTATGCTAATTTTTTTCAAGATTAGAAAATAGTTTGACTGGCGTTCATACATTTCTATCCTGACCTTGTGTGCCTGCTTGCATCCTTGCATAGTATGTAGTTACTTTCATGCATTTTTTCCTAATTTTCAAAATGTTTGCTCCTTTTTTCCATGCATTGCATATCATGTAGTTTTTTGGTAATTTTTGCATGTTTAGATAGGATTTGCTTATTTTACTACTTTAAGTTCAATAATGTGTGTGAGTGATGGCAAATTGACACCATTTTGACCAATTTTTCCCAAACTTGAATGTTCTTTCCTAAAAGCATGTTTTGACCTAATCTCCACTATTTGAAAAGAAATCTTTAATCTTTTAACAAATGCATGTTGTTTTCTTAGATTTATT
Organism: Alisma plantago-aquatica; assembly: GCA_963693085.1. Taxonomy (NCBI): domain Eukaryota; kingdom Viridiplantae; phylum Streptophyta; class Magnoliopsida; order Alismatales; family Alismataceae; genus Alisma; species Alisma plantago-aquatica. The sequence goes on from OY856410.1 coordinate 1,322,876,748, forward strand.
TCTATATGATCTTGATTATTGACTTTTTACATGTGCACCACTTATCTCAAGTTTGTGAATGTTTTGGTTGAATTATGAATTGAGAAAGCTACAACACTTAAAGCCTATAGAATCACTTGATATAAATGTGAATCTCATGTTGTTCAATCATGTGGTGTGATATCATTTGATGAAGTGTTGGATTCTAGCTTTCATGCATGGAATCTTATGTTGAAGACTATACTAATGACTCCTTTTTGATCCGACCCTTCTCTCACCACCTTCATACCTCTCCACCTCATGAAAGGATGCCCTAGTGCACATAATCTACCTTGGCCACATCCAAAAGTTTGGTAGCCATATCTATATCTCCCACTTCAATTTATCCACCATATGCCCTATCTACACTAAGGGAAACGAAAAGAAAAGAAAACAAAACAAAAGCAAAAATAAAATAAAAGGATGCTCGTATTTAAGAGCATTCAAATAAAGAAAAGATGAATGCTCTATGTGTAGCACTCCAAAAATCTTTCTGCAACCCTTTCTTCTATTTTCATACCCATTGATCTAGAAAACATCAAGTCGAGCTCACTTTACCCTTTTCTACAGCCATGTGGGTCTTTTGGTGTGGTTTGAGGCATAAGATTGAATGCATGAAAGTGTAACAACACTCCTAGTCATCTTTGATTAACACCAGCATGAAACGGTTTACCTAGAATGATATAAAGGACATATGAAAAGCTTGGATATTCTATGCTTTATATTTAAGGTTTGTATGCTCATGGCTCATTTCATGATTAGTTTGTGAAAGAGGAGAGGAGAGAGGTGAAACACGTGCACTGAGTCACTTCCAAGACCATTTAGTCAATAATCATCTGTTGCTATTCATTTGTCATTCTTATTTTTGAAAGAAAACTAAAATGAGAGGTTAAGTTGTAGCATTCTTGAGGACAAGTATTTGTTAAGTTTGGGGTGGTGATGTAGTCCAATTTTAGGGCTCCATCCTATGCCATTTTGTACTTTCTTCATATCTAAACATAGTATTATGCAAGTTAAATTCCCCAATATGAATATTACTGTCAAATGTACTTATGGACATTCTTTGCATTATTTTTAGGTACTTGGACCATGATTTGGATGGATGAGAGAAAAGGAAGGAGTTCTAGGGTTCCTCCACTCATGGAGGGGTCTAAAGACGGCCCCAAAACTCCCTCAACCTACCCCTAATGGCAAAGATTCGACATCAAGTAAAGAAGTCCTTTGATGATGAATATTGAAGCTCATTTTTCCATTGAAGATCCAAGCACGGCTGTAGTGCCAACGAACGTCTGTGCTGGCTAATGCACAAGTTATAGGGAAATTCTCAAGATTTGCAAGTTATAACAACTTAGCCACCACGGCCATGCTGCCCAGCATGGTCGTGCCATGAAGCTCCCAAAACGACCATGCTACCCAGAACGACCGTGATAGATGAAGACAGAATGGGTGTGCTAGTGGGAATGACCTCCTCTCAAACTCCACCACCATAGACATGCAACCCAGCATGACCGTTTTACCTAGTCCTCGGCGCGGCCCTGCTACCCAGTACAGCCATGCTACCAGCCTTCATTCCACCACTTCAACCTGTGATTTTTCCAATTTCTTGGAACGACCATTCTCCACCACCACGGTTGTTCCCACTACTACCCATCATGGCCGTGCTACCTAGCACGACCATTCTACCACCTAAAACCTACCATTTTCTACACTAGTTTTCCAACAATGCCCCTACTTACCCTAGTGCTTCCACCACCACTTATATATACATGGGTGGAAGCCACATCACTAGGTTAGCTTCCATTACTCCTCCCCATCCACTCCTTGAGCATTCATTGCATCCTACTTGCATTTATGCTCTCCACCCACCATTTCCACCTTGAAACCCTAGTTTTTTAGATTTTCCTCCATAATCCCCCATATTGTCATGCCCAACTACACCATTGGAGGAGAGAGGATGTCCCTAAGCTGCTAGGAGGTGAAGAATGAGGCTTCTACTTCAAGCTTCATGGATTTCTATCCCCTTCTTCCCCTTTCTTTTGCTATTTCTCTGATCATGTCTAGCTAAGCCCCTAGTGGTGAGCTGTTTGTGGTTAAAATGTGACTTTGATACCATGTTGGGGGAAAATAACTTGTAATGAATAATATTTCTATCTATGATGATTGCTTCTTACTTCTGGCTCTTTTCCCATTTTATTGCATGTGGTTTGTGCTATAACATGGATTTCTTGCTTTGAGATGTTTGATGACACTTAGCCTCTAGAAGGAATTGAAGTGTATGTAGCAATCTTAGGAATGGCTCCTAGGTCCAATTAGTGGATCCCTAGCTAGCTCCCTTTGTTCCTACATACATATCCCTCCTTCTACAAGTGAGTGTGAGATCTAAGTGGATAGTGTAAGTGTGATTAGTGCAATTTCCTAGAGCTTTCTAAAGGTTATATGGCTGGTGGCATGAGGTGAAAAACCTCATCTCTACTCCCATTTCTACCCTTGGCTCTCAATTTCCCTCATACCACTAACCCTATAGACCTAGACATGACAAGTCCTACTAGAATTACACCTAAACCTAGTTCTCCAACTAGTAGTATAGGGTACATTCTAATTGCACTTGCCTTGTTGTTTGGTTTGGTAATCTAGATGCAATTGTGATAATTGCTTGCTATGTTGAGACCCCCCAACTAATATCAAACCACATCCCCAAACGGTCCACCTACCTAATCTCATTTCTTAAAACCCACTTTGCTTTCTTAGCTTGTTCATGCTAGCCTAGTTTAGTTGCTTTTGTTGAATCTAGTTAATTGCTTAGTCTTGCTCTTTAGTGTTAACTTGGGCTCATGCTCTCTCTAGTGGTTAATTTAGTTCTTAGTTGCTAATTTCTCTACTAGTGTAGTGTAGTTAACCTTTTCTCTTGTTTGGTTAGTTGCTTAATCTAGTTCCTTAAACTTGCTTGCTTCGGATAATTTAGGGTTTGAGATAACTTAGATTTCATAATTGCCTCTACTTGCTTATTCACCTAGTTTAACAACCAAACAAAACCTTTTAAACCCTTCAACCCAAGTCTTCACATTAGGAATGTAGCCAACACTAACCTAGCTCTAGTGCCCCCTCTGTCCCTGAGGATCGACCCCTACTCTTATCTATCACCTATACTATAATAGTACCCTGTGTGCTTGTGGGTGACCTATTTAGTGTTGTGATCAAATCTTGTTAGGGTTGTTATAAATTTTGAGAGATCATGTGTGCTTTCCCTTATAGTTGCATCTAGCCACCTTTAGTTGGCCAGTGTGTAGCCTTGATAAGAATCACACCAATAGGGAATGATGGTCAAACAAAAATGTTGTTTGTTTGTCATGGTGATAGGGAATCATGGTGAATCCATGGTGAATCTGTGGTGAATTTTGATTTATTTTTTTACCCATGGAAAATAATGGTGAATTGTGGTGAATCATGATGAAAGAAGTTTCTTTCAAGACTCCACAACTTATTGAAAAAAATATGCAAAAAACTGTTCTAATAAATATGATTGTTAATTGTGTAGGGTTTTTTATAAAAAAGAATTCCTTCCCCATCACTATAACTATGTAACAAACAACATTTATTAAGTTTTTCACCATCCCTATCATCATGCATATGTCACGAAATAGCACGTTTTAATAATTTTCCTATCACTATCACCGTCACCATCACCATCACCATCACCATCACCATCACCATCAATTTTATCATCACGTACCAAAAACAGCATAAATCCTAAACCCTAAACCCTAAAATCTAAATAGTAAGAACATCTAGAGGGGAAGTGAATTTTGCATTTGATGACATTATCATCTGTTGGGACAGATTTGTTCAACAATCTCCAGATGACCACGTTCGCCTAGGGATCCCCTTCTTACGCCAAATAAAGTTACTATAATGTTGTACCTGAACCCCCATCGTGGTTGTTAATAGCATCTTGGACAATTTAACGGAAAATCAACCATTTCTGGTTGGTGACCATATCGGCATGTCTTCCTCATCTTGGGACATCGCTTGTAAAGAGTGCATTACTAGACAACCTTTCTCCTCGTTCAAAATCACTGAAATGGAAGGCCAATCCCACCCTTCTTCTTCTGACCAAAATTCATGCACCTAAAACTTGTACGTGACGTCCATCAGTTTTCTTGCATACATCACAAGAGGCTGGTAATAACACATGTCCCACGAGAAAAAAAAATTCTTTACCAATTGTCCACCTGATGAGATGCTACACCATTGGGATCACCTTCCAAAGTTTATTCCAGAAAGGAGAAGGACCTCCTAAAATTTGGAGCATGTATGGCATGTCTGGGATATCACGTCTCTTTTTTCTTTTATATTTTCCCTAACAATATATAGCCCATCTCGACGACCCTTGAATTACCTCCCATGCCAATTTCATCAAGAAATACGTAGCGGATGTCTTAAGGGATGTGATACCCAAACCTCTAGTGTTAACAGGATGTGTAACCTTGGACCATGCTACCAAAGCCCATCTGGAAGAGCCATTTTGTGCACTCTATAGGAATCTGGAGAAGACTTTCTTTAAAAGCCCTGAGAACCTATGATAGAATCCCACAAGAAGCTAAGGTATACACCTGCATTGACAACAAGGTATGCTTGATCAGGGTAGTATGAGCTACAAATGATAGCAAACAAGCTTTCCATGTCTCTATCTTCCCCTAGACCTATCCTTCAAGTATTCAAAGTGACATGCCCATAGTCTTTATATTGAGATCGAGACTCTAAGATACATAAAAGTGTCATGCATCTATCATGGGAGTCCCCACGGTCTTGTAAACTCGACTCTATTTTGATGGAGGGGTTGTGCATAATGAAACTAGATTTATGTATGTTTAGTTTCTGGTCAGAAATATTGTCATAACATTGCAAAGTCTCCGCAATGTAACATAGACCTATCCTAGAAGCAAGGATGAAAAGGATGATGTCGTCTGCAAACATAAGGAGAGGGGGACTTAGCTTATCCCATAGTTGCATAGCTATTGATATGGTTTAGTGCCAGGTGTTTCTTCATCACCCTACATATGGATTCTTGGGCTAGAATGAACAAAGATGGGGACAAAGGATTTCGTTGTTTTAATCCCTTATGCAGAGGGAAGAAACCTGTGGAAACACCGTTCAACATCACAGATGCCTACAAGTCGTTGAAGAAATCCAAGCATAGCTCAACTGTTTAATCCAACATCCCAAATCTTTTCAAGATGTATCATAAACACTTGCACCTAACCAGGTCATATGCTTTCCTAATGTCCAACTTAAGCACAACATTTTTGTTCATATTATCCACTAAAAAATCATGTACAAGTTCATTTGTCAACTTGATTTGGTTTTCTATACCATTTCCATGAACAAAAGCCCCTAGCTCTGGAGATCAACGTGGGGAGGAGACCCACAATCTAGTTGTTAAAAACTCAAGATAGGATTCTCATAGAAACATTTTCTACTGACCATATTCATCCTCCTCTCTCTCCTTTAATGCACTAGTTCCTTTTCTAGAAGGAGCATATATTCCCTCATTCTATATAACAACATGAATTTTGCTTCTTTTCCCTAGAAGCCAACTATATTCAGAAATACAAACATGTATCTGTTTCATTACCATATCTATATTAGTACCCTACCCCTATAAAATCCACAACCTCCATGGCCCTTGACATCAAAATTTGAGTTTGTTATCTTAATTTGGTCCTGGCACCTAACAATCTTGTCATGAAATAATGTCAATAATATATTTAGGGTAGGTAATATGTAGTTGGTCATAATCACCTTAAGATCCAAGTCCAAAAAATCTATCAAGGAGTGGTCTAGATGATCGAAAAAATGTCAATAACTCAATAGTTAAGATCTGGCAGTGTATGATGATGAAAGGCACTTTCATACCAGAAACACCTCAAGAGCTTCTATGGGATGTGGTGGCAACCAATATCTTGCCAAATTTTTCAGTCAAATACCTTCATAAATTTTGGTGTGTCTCAAGTCATGGAGTTATCTCATTTTAAGACCTACTTTTATTGATGAGCACCTTCATCGAAGATGGAAAAGGGAAGCTTCATCCTTTTCCCTTGATGCCCATTTCCTATTTATCTCAATTCACTCAGATTCAATAATTGTGAATATGGCAGCAATAGGCATTATTGATGGTGAATATAACATTGAATTTGTTTGCCCACTAGAAAAGAAGGGCCCTGGTGTTAAGTTTCTTATTGAGAAACCATATCCCATGTATCATAGTGTTTTTCTGCTAAGTGATAGTGTGATTGGAATACTAGTAGATGAAAATATCTCTATTGTCCTCTTAAACCCATCTACCATGGAGTAGATGCATCTTAACTTCCGTAATCAAGAATTTCAAGGATACTATGAGGAGAATGATGTCTTTTCATTCAGACACATCCATTGATCCACCCTCAATGTATTATACAACTATATGTTTGTGAGGATTTCATAGTTTGTATCAAGTGACGGATTGAGACCACCAACCAAATTAAAAATAGAAACATATGATCTCGAAAGAGGCTTGTGAAAAACTTGCTACAAGAATGATCAATAACATATCTTCTTCATTTATCAAGACAAATCAGTGTTCCTCGATGGCATCTTCTATTAGTTTGTCATCGAAGCTGAGCTATTTGTATTGGTCTTTTTTGACCTCTCGAGAGAAGAATCTGGAACAATCCTTCTACCTTTTAAAATAGATGCTTATGTCCCCAAGATTGATGAGCTTGGCGGTCCTATATCTATAGCCACGTTACATGGTGAAAGCTTTGAGGTGTGGGTACTTGGGGTAGTGATAATGGCATGCAGTGCAACTAGACCAAGAAGGTTAATATTTTGAGGACAAATATACACAAGCAACACATTTACTCATTTTCCTTTACGAGTTTCTTGCCTAGAAGCAACATTGTGACATTCCATACTGGGATCAAGAAAGGGGAACTACACCTCACTCTATATGATATGAATGGAAGATATTATGCAAATAAGCTCCTAAAATCACTACAAAATCACTTGAAGAACATCTTTGAAGATAGTACTTACTATGTACAGTTTGCATGTTTTATCAAGGACACCCTGAGTTCATTATGTCCTCTATCTTTTGATCAAAAATAACCATCATAATGTGAGATGATGACAACCTTTTTCTTTCCAATATAAGTGGGAGAACATATTTGATAAATTACTTATGAAAATTGTATCCACGTATGTATGTATGTTTCCATTCAATGATTCTATCAGGCATACATAATTGATGGTATTCTCCACTGCACTAAAATATGGCTTCATAGATTTTGATGTATATTATGTGTTGATTTTGTGTATTCCTGTCACCATGATGGGCTTATGCTAAAAGAACCCACTGGGTAGATATACCACATGTCTAATCCCACATCAAGCCTCTTACCTTCAATACTCAAAAAATAATAATTTACTTCATTTCAAATTTATAATAAATTATGAAAATATGTGATAGTTTGAAATTTGAAATTCTACTTAGGTTTTTAGTTTCTAGAATAAGATGAACATATTTCCAACTTTGCTCAATTCATTTAGAAGGAACTACTAATTACACGTCCTTTTCCCATGAAATTTTCATAAAGGTATATCTTTATAAATGCATTCATTGAACACTATTTTCAAGTGAAATATTTAAAATAAAAAATACACTCTTGATGGTTCATACTGTGTAATAATTCTTATGGGATGCTATTTTTTTGTATCTTCCATTTCAATATTGAGTTCAAGTATTACAACACATTTGAAGACAACAAAGCACTTATATCAATATGTGTCAATCATGAGAATAATAAAAAAAGTTATATCATGTTAACTCTTTTCATTTTATTTTGTACTAATAATAATATTAAAAATACATTTTTGAAATTCTATTCTAGTGTTTCTTGTATATATATACTTTTAGTCATTTCCATTTCATTGTTGGTCTAGTGTGCTTTTCACATGAAGATTATTTTGTTTTGAGTTATTCATCACTTGTCGATGAATAGTAATGTCATGAACCTTAAGTTAATGGATGTTGTGTTTTGGAGGATAGACTTTTCCATCCAAAAGGATTGGCGGTGCAACTTATTGCTCGTCTACCTTCCATCACAATGTAATCACATGTAATTTATTATTCATTGTCTATGAATATTTTCTCCATTGGTTCATAAAATATAAATTTGCAAACCTCATTTTTTAAAATCCAATTTAATAGAATTTTCTCACTAAAATACTTTGGACATATTATTAACATTGTTTCTATAAAGGAGTTTCAATTTGTAAAAAATGGATGCATCTTAGTCACAATCAAGAACATTTAAATGCAAAAATTTCCAAAAGCGATAGAAATAAAGATAATAGTGAGAATAACGCCATAAATCTTCACTTGTTCTTTTTCTTAAAGTGAATTTTATATCAAGTCTAACATGTGACAAGGAATTTATATGGTGTGTGTAAGTATTTGTAAGACCATAATGTAGATGGCCTTCTAGGTATTCTTTATTTTAGATATTGATACACTAAAAACAATTTGATGTTTTTAAGTTGAAATTCATAGTAAAGGTAATAAATTTTATGTAGTATCATGTTAAAACCTATTTCTATTGTTGCATCAAAAAGGAAATGTGATGATATATGTTCATGTAAAGTAATTTTGATACCCTTATATTATGAAAATTGTTTTTAGAGACAACAATTTTTTTTAGAAATTTGTTTATGTGACTAAGAGTTGTTTCTTATGATGAAACCATTTTCATATTACACATAGCCTTAATGTGCATGTGCAACTTACAACATGGATTTATCAATTGACATATTCTACATGATGATGAAAACCTACCTGATTCTTACCTTCCAATTTTCAAGACACAACGAAAAATATTACATAATTGAATAAGATTGATATCTCAAGCAAACTCAATCACCCAAGATGACAACCAAATGACTACAAAGATAAGAGATACCCAATTATAAATTATTTATGAAGCAATCATAATTTCAGATATGATATTAAGATATGAAAATAATCATTTTTTTCAATGTAGTCACTTTATAAAAATTGCCTACTTTGTTATCTTTAACCTTTTTAGCTACTTTTTGCAATTACCATTCAAACATTAGAGACACAGATTCTAATATTCAACTTGTATTCGTTCAACTATAATTATAGTTTTCACTGAAAGTAATACTTGTTCATAACAAATCACAATAACTGATACATGGGATTCACCCTTAACATCAAAATTTCATAACAAAACATATAAAAACATAACACCCATGAGAATAACAAAAATATTTAATAATATCAATAACAAACTATAAAAATCAACAATTTCAGAGAACATCATACATAATTCAATATCAAAGTAACAAACTATAAAAATCAACAATTTTAGAGAACAGCATACATAATTTAATATCAAACTAACTAGGAATTCAATTTCACATTTTCTAGAAAATACGTATCAAATTTAAAAACTATGTTGTTTTATTTTTCTAGTAATCCTTAACATAATTAGTATATTAGAATATACTTCTACATATGATGGAAACATTAGATGATTTGAAATTACTTCAAGATGAATAGTTGGAAGGATAATTTTACTTTATTGATCATAAGATCCATTTGTTGGTAAGATATGCCAATAGAGCCAATCATGTGATGATTGACATGGGATATACCTTAAAGGATCTGATTAGTACTCATAAAGGCAAGCTTCCAATTCATTATGTTTTACTCAGTTATGAGATAATGAGGAAACACTATGAATGTCTAGAATATTATATTACTCAACGACATATGTATTCAAGTTATTACCCTTGTGGATGATATCATACAGATGTTAAGAGTACATATACATATTACCATTATGTCCCTGATTGGTTATTATTGTGGAAGGTTGATAGACAGAAATAAGACATAAGATCAAAGTGTGAGTTGGTTGATGACTAAATCTCATTAGTCATGATATGGCAATATCAAACTAAGCACACAGATACATGTTAGGGAATAACGTATCAGATACACCCACCTTGAGATTGACACATGGAAACCATAATATGGTAAGGCATAGTCATCTCTCATAGGGAAGGTGGTGATTGTGATTCTTAGACTTGAAACCACTGCACTCGTCACATGTGATTGGGTACACATTGGCATCATCAAACACAATCATGAAGCATGGGTTGTTATAACGGTGATGATTGGGTGACTTTGACACATGGGGTTAGACTGTGAGTGATATATATGTAATTTTTCCCTCCTACTGGAGTATGATATCATGGCCACTTGATAAGCGAGGCTGAGAAGCGTATGTGCATCCACGTGAATCGATATATGATATTGAGGTCAGATTATCTCAGACAGTCTAGTCTTGGTTCAAGGAACATGGATTGAACATTGAAAGGATGACCATCCATTTATTGAGTTCATCTTGGATATCAGAGACAAAGGAATTATACAATCATTGCAACACCTTACACAGATTATAAGTTGAAGTACTTCTCTAACTCTCCATTCACTTGGGTAGCAATGATGTACAACTAGGCACCACTTTTTTCTTATGATGTCATAAGCTAGTTATGGACATTCACTGACAATGTGACATGGGACCTCATGATCACACACATAGGAACTCATCTAGATGAGGAGTTTGATCTTGAATGACAAATGGGTTGATTGCTAAATTGTTTAGGTACTCAATTCACACAACAGATTGACTGATCGGATGACTAGTCTGCCAAATGACCATCTCATTGAGTGAGATAGCCGTTTGGTCAGCTATAAGGGTGTCTCATCTGTTGAGACAGCCATTTGGGTTGTCATGCTAATCAAAGTTGAAATTGGCTAAGTTCTGCCCTTGTACCGATCAGTTCAATGTGATTGAACCGACCGGCTCATGTCGACTCACTAGACAGGCATCTAGGTGAGTGATACAGACAACTCATTTGGGTGAGATGGCTCAATTGGGCTGAATAAAGGTTTAGGATGTTTCTTGAATAGTTTTGATTGTACTTTACTTGGGGTACAAGGAGATTAATATTTGATATTAATTGGAATCAAAATTGCCAAATTTGTATCCAATTGGGAAACTATCAAATGACCGTTTGGCAGTGCTAGATGACTATCTTGTACAACAGAAGACCATTTGGGTGTGCCAAACAAGTTTCTAGCATTTTGCAGGTTGTGAAAGTTTAAGTTCTTTTGCTCATTTCCACTCCCACGCAATCCCGTATAGACTGGGAACCCTGAACCCAACCTAGCCTATAAAAGGAGGGGTATTGGGATCTTGTCAAGACATAACACAGACAACTGAGAATTAGTTCCTCTGACAATTGTTTTCCTCTCCGATTGTAGTTATCAAGAGAGACCGGGTAAGTCCTACCTAAAAGGGAGGGATAGCCAACAGAAGAGAACAATTGAGAAGTTGTTGTTGTGGGAGAGAAGGTTGGTGACTAGTACACCAACAGGAGGGGCAACTCCTTCCTATCTGTTATTGGTGAATGAGCTGGGTTCTAGTTGGTCTGTATGGACTACTCTAGAGACAGGAGTCATGTGGCTGCTGCTCAGAGAGAAAGTCAACTTGTAGTCCATGGTGAGACCACCAGAGTCACTGTAGAGGTTGCACAGACAACTATATATGGTGAAGACTGGGAGCTGTACAACCACCGTCTAAGAGCAACTTGTCAACAGTTGTAAAGAATCGACTTTTGTCGCTGGACCTTTTTTAGGGCCTGGTATAACTCACTAAAACCATCCTTCCTATTTCATACTATTTGACACGAGCTTGAGGTTATGAGAATACAGACATGTAAAGTTTCTATTTCTACTGCTATACTTTGTGCTTGTAAATCCCAACACTGGTATCAGAGCAACGTCAATTTACTATGTTAACATGTATGATGGGATTCTGGTTTTACTATTTATTTGGTGCATACAATGTGAATATTTAAACTTCTCTCATATGTGCATCTGATCAAAGACCACGAAATCTCAAACTAATATATATATATATATATATATATATATATATATATATATATATATATATATATATATATATAATTTACACGCATCACCCTAAAAGCAATTTTGATGGTGGATGTGTAGCGTGGTTATCGACAATATCCTATATTTGTGTGTGGTTGGATGGTTTGGCTCTATTTTATCTCACTCTGTGTCCCGAGCCTCTACCTCCCTCTTCCCAATGTAAAGTTAATTCTTTACTACCTTTTCTCCCATCGAATGTAACTTGAGGTTTCTCTTATTCAATGTAAGAAGGAAGCAACAAAGTAGTTTCTTTTTATGCAATGACGTTGAAGGTGTTCATCACGAGTTGAGACAACCAATTCGTGAGATGAGCCGACTGTTTAGAGGATCGTGGATGACAAGATGATGGAACCAGATGACCGCTTGGTGGGTCCAACTGACTATTTGGAATGAGTCCAAGCATAGGATGGATAGGAGGCCAGACGACAATCCCAGTAGGCCCAGTTGACCGTTTGGAAGAATTCCAAACATCGATTGGACAGAAGGACCAACCAACTAGCCAAAAGGCGAGATGACCAGTTACAAGGGTTGAACCAATCTACCTAGATTGGCAAGAATAAGTCTACACTAACAACATGTTCATACATGTGATGTGATGATTGAACTAGGTGGTAGTAATTCCTTGTGTCTCTGAGATATAGTGTATATGATATGTGCTCTATATATATATATATATATATATATATATATACATATATATATATAGAGTCAGGCTAGAATACACTCGAGTGTATAGATTACGCTATACACCCCAATGGTGTTTGCCTATCTAAACCATGTTTATCTAAAATCTAATCTATTGATCTTAATGGTTACAATAATAATAGACCACATACAAAATTTGAGCTCATTTGGATGAGTGTAAGTCACTCATCCAAGGGCAACAAAATCGACGCACAAAATTCATTTGAAATGCCTGATTTTTACTTCTTTTAGATGCACGACCTATATGTGTCCAA